>JAPPVO010000036.1:34499826-34862372 GCA_030407325.1 Camellia japonica | reverse complement strand
GAATCACCCAAACACACGGCACACATTGCACTGTCGATTCGCCGACTCGGTACTGTTTGTTTGAATCTGAAAACGCACTGTATGCTGTATTTAAACTGGATCATACGAGGCACGTTGATACATTATACGTTGTAGTTCGCCTACTAGCATACTGCACTCCAATATCTGCTTGAATCTGAAAAATGTGCACACATGCACCATATCTGTATGCTTCTTGGAACTATATTCTAAATATTTGCTTTGCAATTACTGCTTTTGATTACAGGGAGACTCCCATACCGTCCGCGGGTATGGGAACATTGCTGCTCGAGACTGGTATTTGGATCTTCCCGAGGCGGTTCGACGCATCGTGGACCAGGCGGGCTTTGGCTCTTTCTGCCGGGGACTTTCTAGGCTCTCCGCCTGCAGACCTCTTCTTGCCGCCCTGGCAGAGAGGTGGTGGGACACCACCGATTCATTTCACCTATCAGCGACTGGGGACATGACGATGACCCCTTACGACTTCTCGATGCTCACTGGCATCGGGGTGGGGGGTGATCCGATCCCTTTTGATATAGACATGGATGAGTGGACCGCAGCCCAGGTCTACTTACTTGGCGCGGCTCCGCCTCTGGCTCGTCCCGGCTTCGTCCGGTATTCTTGGTTCGAGGTGCAGTTTCGGGTCCAGTCCGCACTCATCGATGCAGCCCCGATGACCCCAGAGGCCGTGGATCAGTATGCACGCGGCTTCTTGATGTTCCTATTTGGGACGACTCTCTTCGCCGACCGGGCGAACACAGTGCCCCTCTGTCTCCTCAGTGCACTGGTGGATGTCCGAGATCTTTTGCGTTATGATTGGGGCGGCGCGCTGCTTTGGCCACTCTCTATGGCTACATGAGCTCGGTCTCTCGTGGCAGTGGACAGCTGCTAGGAGGCTACTGGCGAGCCTGGGAGGTATGTCTTCTTCTCTACTTTACATTTCTGTTCTGTACTTTCTGTACTCTGTACACTGCGCACACTGTAGTCCGCTTCCCACGGATTGCATATTGTACACACGGCACACACATGCTCTGCTTTACACTGACTGTACACTGTTCACACTGTACACTCTGTTCAACACAATACACAACACACGGCTCCGTTGTTTCTGCTTTATTCTGCATCCTGCTTGATCTGATAGTCATACTGACATCTGTTTTGCAGCTGTGGGTGTATGCCTACTTCCCCAGACTAGAGCCAGTGCCGGAGACGGAGACCCCTCTGGTCGTTCCCTTCTCTCGCCGTTACGATGGGAGGTGCACTCGGAGGCCCCGAGACACATTCAGCTTCTTTCGCCGTTTCTTCGACACCATCACCCCCACCGAGGTACGTTTTACTTTAGTCGGTTTAAACTTCGCTTTCAAGCGTACATTTCTATATCAGTAAATAATCAACTGTATTTCATTTCAGGTCACCTGGCAGCCGTGGGCTCCGCTACCAGCGGTGATACGAGATCGGTATGCCGGCGCCATCGAGACCTCGCGCTACCGGATTTTGCTGGAGGGCCCGGTCTGTCGGGCTTGGTACCTAGGGGAGCGTTTTCTGCGCCAGACCCTCGGGTTGCCAGAGCAGATAGTCCCGGTTCACCCTCCCGAGCACATGAGGGATACCGAGAGGTTTTCTGTGCAGCAGATGGAGGACTACACCCTCGGCTGGGGCGAGGACGGCTATAGGGGCGAGGGCGACTACTCAGAGTACGTCCGGACCTTCTTGATGCGGCCTTTGAGCGGGGGCTCCCGAGCTGATTCAGCGAGACCTGCGGCGCCAGCGGCCGGGCAGAGGCAGGAGCAGGAGTGGGGTCGTCACAGAGGGCCCGAGCTCGCGGCAGGAGGGGAGTGCAGAGGGGACGAGGGACGGGCTGGCCCGCTCTTCCTACCATGGTGACTTACAGGGGCAGAGTGGGGAGACCTACCAGATCCCTTTTGCTCCTCCTCCGGCTGGTCATGAGTTGGCCGGCATTCCCGACTTGCCTCCGGTATGTATTACTTTATTTCTGCGTCTTGCATTGTTATTTCATTTCAGTTCATTCAAATATCCCACAGAATACTGATGTATTTAATATTTTTGCAGGCTTCCTCCGAGTATACCCGTCAGTCAGTGGAGCTGAATGCCTCCCTGATGGGGATGCTACAGCGGACTCTCGACGCCTTGGCCGTCTACGGCCTGCCGGTATGTTCTTCTGACCACAGTCTCAAATCACACTTTGTTTCGCACAATCTGCTACACTGCACAAAAATCTGATAAACTGCTCGCGGCTCTCATACACTGTACTCATACACTGCATCTTGCACTGATTCACTGTTCACAGCATTCACACACTGTACTCATACACTGCATTCTGTACTGATAAACTGCTCACGGCATTCACACACTGTACTCATACACTGCATTCTGTACTGATTCACTGTTCACAGCATTCACACACTGTACTCATACACTGCATTCTGTACTGATAAACTGCTCACGGCATTCACACACTGTACTCATACACTGCATTCTGTACTGATAAACTGCTCACAGCATTCTGATGTGTTTGTTCTTTGTATTTTCAGCCTCCTTTCCCGATCCCTCCAGTGGGTGGCGCTGCTCCAGCTGGGCCTCCCCTCTCTACTCGGGATGGCAGGATATTCCCTCGCACTAGAGGGGGACGTGGTCACGTGGGGAGCAGCTCACGAGCTCCAGTTCCAGGAGATGGTGAGTCGGAGGCGGGGACGGAGTCATTTGCGGAGGAGGCCGGGGACAGCTCGGGCTCGGGCTCCGACAGTGACGGCTCCGACGATGCTTATGTGCTTTTGCCCAGGAAGAGGGCGAGGACTGATCCTTAGGCATGAGGCCTGCTGCTGATGATGATGATTTTGCTGCTTCTTTTCTTCATTTCTTTTGTTGTACTTTTCTCTTTTTGGTAGATAGAGTACTATGTACTGCCGCAGGCAGTTTTTTTGCTTTCTTCAAAAGTTGTACTTTGAAAGAGATTATATAAAACAAACTTTTGTCTGAAAAGTGTTTTATTTGTACATCTCTGCGCATTTCATACTGCATTGCATTGCATCATTTTACACCTCAAATGTAAATGGTTATTGATCCATTGTTGAAATCTGAGCATTTGCATGTACAATCGGATAACCCACCAACTAACGCAACAACTCATACAAAACTGGCTCAACTGAACACAGCTAATCTGCTGGGATTGACCTGTTGGGGATTAATTGCATAAGCCCATAACACACTTGGTCCATTCCGCATACGGCAAACTTTGAACAAACCCAATCTGACAAGCCGGATCTCAAGACTGAATGGTTAAGTTGAAACACACTCGGATGCCCCAATTTTTTTCATTTCTTCTCTTACCTGGCATAGATGTAGAGAACGGCACGGCATTCTGAGCACCGACGATTAATCTTTGGAAAAGGGGTTTCACAACCGGGGTATCGAGCCTACAACTGAACACAGTAGAAAGGACTCAAGTACAAAAAGTAAAAGGCACACGACCTAAACACAACGAGACACCCTCGGAAAAGACTCAAAGCCAAAAAAAACGAGACCGACAAATCAAAAAACAGACACGACACGCGGACATGTTTAAAAAAGGGGTCCTCAAATCTCGAGGAGCCAGTTCCTCCGGGTATTATTCCCACCCTTTCTGATTTGTGTGATTCTCACGCCACTCGGCCCTCAAGCTCGGTTTTTCTGAAAAAGCCCTTTTCCTCACTTTTCTCTCAACTTACGCCTCTCTATTCTTTACTCTCTCATTTTTCAATCCCTCCCCAGGGTGGTTGATGGACGAATAGAAAGTCACAAGTTCACGCCCAATATTGTTAGCTCACGGCTATTTCTTCTGATAGATAGAGCGCCTTTCTGGCGAGCGCGTTGATGATAAAAAGGGGGGGACAGAACACCTGGCTCAACTGTGCCCCTAGTTCGCTACTTTGACCATTTTTTCGTTTTCTTTCTAAAACAGTTTTGATCAAAGATGAGCGTTGGATTAACGCACTTATGCAATTTTTGATTTAAAAATCATACGAATCAGGCTGTGCGCACTGAAAATTCCCCTTTTGGGTCCAAACATGGTCCAATTTTGAAAAATGAAATAGTTTTCGAGAAAATAAGTCAACTTCAGTGAAAATTTTCAAAAACTTTTTGCAAACAGTGAACGCTCAACGAGCGCAGAACTTACCCTTGAGATACGCAACCTCGGATCGGAGGCAATGGGAAATTGCCCCTGGCTTAAAGGGGGATAAGGCAACGGAAAGTTGCCCCTAGTTTGGATGAAGACTGAGGGCAACTTTGGCAATAGATGGCAACGGAAAGTTGCCCTTGTTTGGATGATGCCGCGGCATGCTCATTGATGATTGAACTCGACCGGGCTCTCAGGCGCGGAGCGGGCGAAGACAGCCACAAACAATATATGGACACAGTCACCTTGAAAGCGTTGGTGACTGGGTTCCAGAAGGAAGTTGGTCACGCAACTCCCGGTCGCTGCAGTCGAGACGTTGGATTCAGAGGAAGCATGGGTAATCAAAACCATTACATGGACTGAGACGCTATGAAAGCGTTGGGGGCTGGACTTCAGGATGAAGTTGCCTACGTATCCCAAACATGGGAATCAAGCCTTACGTAGTTCCGGTCAAGGTACACTCGGGTATTTTAACCTTCACTGTTTAGGCTCTAACTTTTGCCAAGGTGCCCAATGCGGGTTTTCGACCTTGCGAGCTATGTTTTTCTTTCTTTTTTTCTTTTTTTTTTGTCTTTTCAATCTTCTTTTTTTTTGCATTTTTCTTTTCTCTTCTTTTTTTCACTTTTTGCTTTTTTGTATTTTTGTATTTCTTTTTCTTGCTCTAACTTTTGCCTGGGTCGCCCCTCCGGGTTTTCGGCCCAGCGAGCCTCTCAAAGGGTAAAAGTGTAGCAAGTCCATGCCAAATGGTTTTGAGATTGAAGCCTCTCTGTGTCCAGGAGAGTGACTGTGGTGTTGACTTGCAGAAAGATCCATCTTTGGCTCTTCGAGCACATCGGATATTTTTTGCCTCTAGTTCGAGGGGTACTTCTGTTCTAGCTTTGTGAGCTTCTTTTGACGACATCTGATCCTCTTGATCTGACTTTGGTGCCTCTTGTTCGAGGGCTGCTTCAAATCTGGCCACACAGGCGTTTCATGGCACAGCTGAATGTTCTGAATGGAAGCCGGTTTACAATAGATAAATCGAATCTTGAGGCCGAGAGCGATCCTAGGCTACAACATCTCAAGAGCGATTCCACACAAATCTTCGCGAGACCGCACAAAACATTTTGTTTTTGAAAGTTTTCAAGAAAGCGACAAATCGCTCGTGCTGAAGATAATGTGGAACCAGTCTGGGTCAGGCCAGGGTCCTTCTCAGTACTCACGCTGATAAGCATGGTTTCATTCATAAAAAGCTTAGCATGCGCTCTTCTTTTTCTCAACATGATCAAAGTTTTGCAAAACCCGAGGAATTACTTCCTCTTCGTTTTCATCACCACAGTGTTAAAAAGGGTTTTATGGAAAGCTTAGGTCATTACAACGATGTTCAAGGCGCAAGAGAGCAGGCGATATGTACTGTCGTTCCATTCACACCCTGGCATAGCAACTCAAATAGCAACAAGTACGGAACGTGATAGCCACGGCTGTTTCATTCAGATTTGTTGACATAAATGGCTCCCTGACAGAAACAGACTCAAAAGAAAAAACAACTGTTTATAAAAACAAAACGGTGTTTGAGGCAACAACCCCGAAATCACCTGGTACTCTACACAAGAGGGACTGACTCATTACAATTAGACAGACCCTTAAACAAAAGGAATGTCTCAAAACAATGAGACAGGTTCAAGACAAAACAAAAGACTGACTCGACACCCAAGTCAGAATTTACAAGGTTGGCGTCGATAGATGCTCAAAAAATGCGTGCCAAACGCCACATCCAAAAATGTACCAGACACTGCCCACAGGCAATTCATCTGCTGATTATATACTCACGGTATCTGTGTCCTCCGTATCTGTGTCCTCGTACTCCAAGAACTCTGTAGTGATGGATTTGGCCGAGGTGGGCGGGAGGATAATCTTGTTATCAATCAAATCTTGTACCTCGTGACGGAGGCGGAAGCAGTTATCAGTGGCATGGCCTGACTGCTGGTGGTACGCACAGTACTGAGTGGCATCATGGCCTGCTGGAAGGGGTTTGGGGAGTGGCCTAGGATCGAGGGGTGTAAGATGCCCCTTTTTGGCCAAGATCAGAAGTGCCCTAGACAAAGGCATGTGGAGAGGATGGAAGGCCCTGCGCCCTCGGGGCAGGTACTTTGGAGTCTGAACACTCTTGCTAGATGCGCTAGCGAACGGATCAGCGGGTGCGGTTTTGGATTTCTGATTCTTTCCGGATGCAGGGCTGGAAGCGGGAAGAACTGTCTTGGCATGACGGGGCCTATCCCGATTCTCTGATTGACTGGAACTGCCCTCAGGCGGAGTGGGGAAAGCACCCTCCACAGCTTTTGTCATAACTGCGGATACCTGTTGCTTGTTCATCCCCCTAGCTTTCAAGGCCTCTACTGCCCACAGCAGTTGTTCGATAGGGTCGGCATCTGCCTCCATCTTGCCTTTATCTCTGGCCTCGGCCTGATTCAGAACTTGGTTTGATGCGTTGTTACCATAACTGGAGGTCATCTCCGGTTGGTTGAGTTCAATCACAATTCGTCCCAGTAGCGGGGGTTCCTGGGGTATAAAGCTTCCGACGTATGGTGCGACTGGCGGCGAAGCTGTCATTCCATAGGCGAGATCCGTCACGGATCTTTGAAGATCACCTATCATCCCCATTAGTTCAAATGTAGTGGGCTCGCGAGCCTGATACAGCTGAGGGGCCCAAACCGGGTGCGCAGCCGGCGATCTGGGCGGATGCGGCATGTCAACGGTAGTTTCATCTTGTAGGATGATCCCCTGATTCAATGCGGCCGTCATGACCACAATCTCTTCTGGATTCTGCATCATGCTAAATTCTGCCTCAGCAAGAAAACACTGGCTATCCTAGCCCAACTCTCTGAATCTCTGAACTGAAACAGAAGACAAACGGTACTTCAGCCCCAGACAGATCAAACACGGGTGTAGCCAAACAACGGTACTATACTGCTAATCACTGTTCCCCAGATTCACTGTTCAAAACTGAACTGATACCCGCGGATATAACTGATTCCCCAAAAACTGACACTGGTGCTCTCGGGCCAAATACCAATATCAAAGATTGCAAACTGATATGTGCGTTCTCCCTGCAGAGATGCATTCTAAAAGCACATAGCAGATAAAAGAGGGCCAATACACCCCTATGTTGGGGTAGGGTTTCCCTGTCCTATTTTGTCAGGAGCTAGGGTTTCACTACGCACAGCGGTTTCAAACAACCTATATCGGGTAAAGCAACCTGTCCTAGTTTGGAATGGTCACTATGGATTCCGAATATGCACTAGGTCGAATGGTCAAAAAGGGTGCCCCGGTAAAACCGGGGTTTGTGTTCCCATACTGGCAGAGCCCGCAACCGGTCAGCCTTATGGACATGCCTTGACAAGACAAGCCTCCGGCAAACCGTTCAGGAATAGCAGATGGCCAACACGGTGTCCTAGGCGCACCAATGCACATGCAATGCAAAGAAACACATAAGCGTAGTCAAAACAGGATATCACGAGTTCGAGTCAAGCTCTCTAAACTCCCCAGCAGAGTCGCCAGAAACTGTAGCACGTCCGCGGGGGACCTCGAATGCTACAGTTCGGACTCGATTTTGTGTCGCGGTTCTAAATCTGAACCAAAGAGTCCAAATCCGGCAAATCGTTTTGAAGAAAAACAGATTTTTGAAAAAGTAGTGCCAAACATGGACTGCTTTGCCAGATTACAGAGTCGCCACCTAAATATTTTTAATGGGAATTTAGGAAACCCTGACTCGGTGCCGAAGGCCACGTGTCCGTCATCACCAAAGTGACTTGGCTCGGGAGCTTGGGTACGATCGGGGAAGGTCAGCTATGAGCACCCCCTTTCGCCCGGTCCGAAGACCGGCCTCTACTAACCGTGATATCCGTTTTTGAAAACTTTATGCGTTCTTATTCCGGTTATTAGCCTAGAATTACTATGTGATGCGCACAACACAAAAGTATAGACTAGATTGCCTAATTGGAAATAAATTGCATATCCGTTTGTTTGGAAAACGTTTGTTGCTACTCGCAAGTAGGCTAAAACGGATTTCAATGAGTATTCCAACTCAGTAATCCAACCTCCACCCACAGGCATTCAAACAGTTTATCACATAAGCATTTAGCCGCATGGTAAGCATACTGTCATGTTAACATTCACACGCATGCGATATGCTAAAGCATAAATACTTACATCGTACTCCGCGCCAAAAACAAGAAACTAGTTGCAAACGTGATATATGTTATGTTAATGGCTAATGCAACAAGGCATAGATGCAATCTAGAGTAGGCTCGGCTAACCCTAATATGACATGTGAAATGCAAGTACACGTATTCAATTGGAATTGCATGTTTGTATGATGTACCGAGCCCGGTGCATGTAAACAAATGCATGAATGCACATGCATTGCATAAGGTATGCTAAAATAAGTATGCCCTAATCTACCAAAGCGGTAAATAAAAGGGAGAAAGAAATGGGGGTTGGAAGACATACACCCACTCACACACACTTATTACAATTCGCCCTCACGGAGGGACCGAATAATATACAAAGAATAAATAATTAACTAACTCTAGCTAATTAAATATTACAAATCAACTAAATTAAATAAATTAATTAATTAATCTATTTAAGCGATAAATGCCTCGGAAGGAGGGCTGACTGCCGCGTGCGCCCGGGACTCGCTCGGAACCGCACTGCCGTGCAAGTGTGCCTCTGTTTCCTCTGCTCTCCTTCTCTGAAAATTCCCAAAACTTCAGGAGTGCCTCTCAGAGCACTGGGGAGAATCACCGGCTGAGGCAGGGAGCCACCGGCTGAGGGAGGAAGCCACCGGCTCTGAATTTCATTATCGGCTGCCAGGAGCAGCCGGTCGGCACTAAAGAGTGCCGATCGGCCCTTTATCCCTGCAGAACCTGCAACTGACAGCAGCAGAGGAAACCAAAGGCAAGGCAATGCAAATCAAAGCATGTATGCACCAAGCACATCCCTCATCATGCTATGGACTCAAGAGGGTATGTGCCTCGATTCCCGGACCACCAATCGCGCATTTCCATGCGTGATGGTCCTAAGAACCAAGGGTACAAATTTGATTTAAAATGCATACAAAAAGTGCCAAACCTCTATCAAACTCACTTCAAGAGGCTTAGCATGCATGCTCATGTTATGCAACCCTAAGCATGTTATCTAGGCATGCAACATGGACTATGTAATGCACTTATGCAAGCATACAAACAAGCATATACATAAAGAAGACCAATGAAATGACAGACTTAGGCATGAATTAAGCAATCCAAAAAAAAGGCCTAAAATCAGTGGCCATGATGCCTACAAATGGAGATTAAACACACACACACACACATGCGCATGTTAAGGGTACCAAACCCAAGGCATAAACAAGCAACATTCAAGCACACTTGAAGAGGTTAAACATGGGCTACTAGCATGCACATAAAGCTCTGAAAATTATGCGAAATGTGATGCCAAAACATGCAACAAAGCAAGCTAAACAAAGCATGCAAATGGCCTTAGACTTAAGGCAAGCCATGGGGCATTAAAGCACATTATGCACAACCAAAATGGCAATACTCAAGCACTTAAAGACAGAGTTTTAACACATAAAACTAAGCCTAAATGACCACCTAGATGGCATCTAGATGACATGGAATCTAAGGCATGCAATAGGGCCTAAGCATGGAGCATGTAACGTAAGCTTAAGAAGTCACAAAGAGACATGCAATGTCAACATACAAGCACCTCTAGGGGACTGAAATAGCATATGAAATGATTCCAAATCATCAAAACAATGCAAGCATAGCACACTACACATTCATATTCTTGAGGCCAACAAGCCAAATACAAAGAGGCTACATTAAACATGCTAAGATTGACCAAAATGATTATGGACAGACCTCATACATGGCAAAATGAGCATACTAGCTCTAAGAATCAAGGCCTAAGCATGTTAGAAATGAAGGCAAACTACCCATAGACATAGTGTTAAGGCACAAAAGGCATTACAAAGCAACTATAAGCATGCATGAGATCTAAAAACAACTTAAAGAATGTCATATTAGGGCATAATAAACAAATGAACTAAGACATGCTCAAGAAACAAACAAACATGGTGCTCTCTCAGAGGCAAAACATGCCCTTTTCAAGGACAGACAAGGAGAGGGGATGGCCCTCTTCCTAGGACTTTAAGGCAATCTCCCCACTGAAATCCCTCAAGATTTTCAATGGTGGAGAGGTCAAGCATGACAGTTCCCGGATCTCCACAAAATAGCACAAAAAAGGGCCCTTTTAAAGGCCTAAAGGGGTCAAACTTCCCCAAACCTCAAACACTCTTAATACACAATAAAGAGAGGTCAAAAATCAGAACTTTTATGTGCCAACACTAAGCTCAAAAACTGTTTTTAAACTAAGTAAAAACAAGTTGCAAGAATGGGGTAAATAAAGTGAAGTTCTTACCCTTGTTGCTACCTCACAAAGGTTGTTGTGCCTTGGTCCCTTGACTCGCAAACCAGTCAAAAACTTCAAAGAATAAGCCTGATTTTTGAACACACCAAGAAAAGGTGGAAGAGTAGGTGTTTATATGTGCAAAAGTGTGAACTTATGCACCTAGAACACAAAGGGAAAGAGAGAGATAGAGTGTATATCTATTCTAACCCTAGGAAAACCAGAGCTCCAGCTCTCTAACAATGTCTAACACTTCTAAAAAATCTAACCCTAAGTCAAGAGGGAGAGCTTTCCTCTTATAGAACTTGTAATGACTTACAAGCTAAGCAAGCAAGACTCATCCCCTCCATACACGTGTATGGAGGGGAGGCAAAAGGCATACAGCTGGCTAAAAATATCTCATAAAGCAGCTGTATAGTGCCCGGCCGGCAGAAAATGTCAATTGACAAAATTTAGTGCCGACCGGCACAAAAGAGTGCCGATCGGCACAATAAAGTGCCGATAGCATCTCTAGCCAGCCGGTGGCCTCTAGCCCTAGCCGGTGGTGTGTAGGGAGGCCTCACAAAGCATTCCCTCCCCTTCCAAGGCAAAACACAAGTGTTTGGTGCAAAACCAAACACAAACGGTCGGGTCCGGAGGTCCTGAGGCACAGCGCGCGCAGCCGAGAACTCCGGGAACTCCAAACGAACACAAACATGGATAATCACCGAGTGTTCCAACGGTGACGTCCAAGTCTTGAGGACGGTCAAAAATGGGGTGTCTACACTAATAGCAATAAGCTAGATCAAAAGATCAACCAACTTATACAAAAATTAATTAATTAAAACTTTCAAATTTTATTTTCAAATTTAAACTACCTTGAACTGAAACATGCACAATAGTATAATATTAAGTAAGAGTATAAGATTCACTTTATATAAGTGAAACAATTCACTTTTCCTTATTCTCCGGATGTGAGATTATAAAATAAATTATATCATAGACTGATTAGAGTTTTTATTTTAAATTTTAAATTATCTTGAACTGAATTATGCATAACAATACAATATTAAAAGAGAGTATATGATTTACTTTATATAAGTGAAACAAACTTTGCTTTTTCTTCTTCTCCCGATGTGGGATTATAAAATAATCATAAACTAATTAGAGTTTTATTTTTGTATGGTTAAATGGAAATTGGCCAATGGAAATT
This sequence comes from Camellia japonica, assembly GCA_030407325.1. NCBI lineage: Eukaryota > Viridiplantae > Streptophyta > Magnoliopsida > Ericales > Theaceae > Camellia > Camellia japonica. The sequence goes on along the minus strand of JAPPVO010000036.1, from coordinate 34,850,538 downwards.
TTTTAAATTGTTTAAAATTACTAAAATCAGTATAAGAAATAACGATTAAATCGGCGAATCGATCAAACCCAAAATGGTTCAGCTTAATCGGTTGTTAAACCCAAAATGGTTCAACCTAATCGGTTAGGTCAAATGACCAACGAATTTATACAAAAATTAATTAATTAAAACTTTTAAATGTTATTTTAATTTTAAAATTTAAACTGTCTTGAATTGAAGTATACACAATACTACACTATTAAGATTCACTTTATATAAGTGAAACAACTCACTTTTTTTTTTTTTTTTTTTTCCCAATGTGGGATTATAAAATAAAATTTAACAATTATTTGGATGGAAAGTTTATTTATAATCAAGCAATCTCAGTCTTTCAATATTTAATCAGATCAATCTTTAGTTTATTTCGAATCAAAAAATGAAATAAATATATTTTGATAAAACCGCTAAAATCGGTTAAACTAATGAATCAATCAAATCAAAAATGATTTAACCTAATCGGCTAGGTCAAAAGACCAACCATGTTATACAAAAATTAATTAATTAAAACTTTTAAAATTTAAACTATATTAAATTGAAACATGCACAACACTACAATATTAAATGGGATGTTATTCACTTTATACAAGTAAAACAACTCATTTTTTCTTCTTCTTCTCCCAATATGAGATTATCAAATAAAAGCTAGCCAATGGAGATTTTTTAATTGTTTAAAATTAAGAAAATCAAGAAAATTAGTATGAGATATTGAAACGCTCACAAGACTCCTCACTAAAACACTGCAATATTAAATGGGATGAAAGTATAAGATTCACTTTATATGAATAAAACAAATTTTTTTATTTTTTATTCTTCTCTCAATGTGGGATTATCAAATAAAAGTTAGCCAATAGAGATTTTCTTTATTGTTTAAATTAAGAAAATCAAGAAAATTAGTATGAGATATTGAAACTCTCACAAGACTCCTCACTTCCTTATGTAATATACTAGTGATAACCTGTGCTATGCACGGCATGTAAAAAAATTAATAATATATTTTTATACAAAATAATATAAATTATTAAATATTTATGTACAAATTATGAAAATAAAGAAAATTGAAATTTACAATTTAAGTCCCACAATTTTATCACAATTTATTTATTATTTTTTAATTTGTCACAAAATTTAATCATGTAACTTTCAAAATTATAAACTTAGGTGAACTCAACCCAAGCAACTTGAGTCGAGCTTAAAATTTTTTAAAGATTGAACAACATTGTTTTTAATTAAGTGAGGATCCACTACAACAAAAAACACCATTGGCGACTAAAAAATCGATTTTCGTCGCTGGAAAAATGATAAAAATGATGGTGAGAAGTTGTACAAATGGCGATAAATTGGTTTAGTCGCCAAACCTGATGACTTTTGCCGACCTTAAACTGCTTTGGTCGCCGAACATAGGGCTTTTAGCGACTAAAAGTCTGTTTAGTTGCCCAATATAGGGCTTTTACCGATACAAAAATTTAGTAGCTAAAAGGCACAGTTTTTGGCGACTAAAGCATTTAGTAGCCAAAACTATAGGTTTTGGCGACCAAAAAATACTTTAGTCGCCGAATATAGGTGTTTCACCGACAAACAATTTTTTCGTAGCTAAAAGTGGACAATTTGGCGACTAAGACCGAGTTTAGTCGGCAAAAGTGGAGCTTTTGGCGACGAAAAATAAGTTTAGTCGCCGGAAGTAGTTTTTTGGGCAGAAATTAATGTTTTTTAGCGACAAAGCTGCATTCAGTAGCCAAAAATCATAGAATTGGCGACTAAAATTCACATTTAGTCGCCAAAAGTGCTCTCATATTTTTTTTAATAAATACTTTATTATTTACATAAAATACATTAAATAAAAATAATTATTTATATATATATAGTTTTGTATTAATACCGCCGAATATAGTCTATAAATAATATATGTTGCATTATTATTCACGTGAGGTTATAGTGGCGCAGTGGGCGGAGACTGTGGGTAAAAGGTTGAGCATGTTGGAAAGTTGTTGGTCATGGGTTCAAAACTTGGTAGCAGCAGAGGGGAAATTTTTTTTTTCTTCAGAAAATGCTTTCAGCGACTAAACAGTTTTGTCGCCAAAGGTATAAAATAAAAAAAAAATTTAACTATTGGCGACTAACAGTTTAGTCGCCAAAGGTATAATTTCTAAAATGGAATTGAGCAATGGCGATAGAATCTGTAGTCGCTGAAGCCCTATCTATTGGCGACCAACAGTTTTTTTAGTCGCCAAAGGTATGCGCGACCACATATAGGCGACAACACCGGCGACCAAAATTTTTAGTCGGGAAAACTGAAAATTCGACATTTGGCGACTAAAAAGAGACTTTTGGCGACTAAAAATTTAGTTGCCAAAAGCGTTTTCTTGTAGTGATCTATGTAGAAATTCAAAAATTCAAATTAAATTTGAGTGGATTTGGGTAGAAACACCAAATAACTTGAGTAACCAAAACAAAATTATATATAAATTATTTGCTAATTTATTTTTTAAATAATAAATAAAATTAATTAAAAATATAATATTAATGAACAAAAGAAAAAGTAATATACTTAAGATTTCTAATAGAATTTTTCTTGAAAATATTTTAAAAAATACACATTTTAGAAAGGGATCATCGAATAAAGGATTGTTTAGAAAGTGCCATATTAGCTCACTTTTTTTTAATCTTTTTATCTTTTTTAGGTCACATCACATGTCTATTTTTGTACACATCTTTTTGTAAAAAATAAAAAAGTATACTTAATTATCTTTTTTAAGTCACATCACATCTTTTCTTTTTTGTACTTATTTTTGTAAAAAGTAAAAAAGTATACTTATTTAGCACTTCCTAAACTACTATTAAGTTGATATTAAAAAAATTTACCTTTTATAATGGCATAAATAATTTAAATATAATTTTTAGAAATTTTTTTAATTTAAAAATTACAATAAGAATAAAAAAAGGTAAGAAAAAAATTTAATATGATATTTTCCTTTACTCTGAAAATAATTCTAGATTAACAATAAATTATCACCTATAACCCTATCTTTTTTAAATAAAAAAAGTTTAACGAACTATCACTTTTAATCAAAAAAAAAAATTAACGTTTCTTTCTAATTTATTTTAACAAAAATAACTTCTTAACAATTTGAGTCAAAGTTATGTTTGTTCTTTTGTCAAGAAAAAAAATTATATTAAAAAATATTATTGTTCAAGTCCTTATAGTTTAGAAGGATATACTTGCTTTTGTAAAATTTAAAACAAAAAAAGAAAAAAAAATTTAATAGCGATTAATAATTTGAACACATGTATTTAAAACAAATTATATTTAGATCAATAATATTATGATGCATCATTATGACACATGTGAATATTGATCTCATTCTAATTATAGTAATATAATTTGAAGAAAATTTAAATTTGAAATTTTATTTTATGATTTAATAAAGGATGCAAAATTTAAAGAACGAATATTGATCTCATTCCAATTATAATAACATAATTTAAGTAAGAATCCAAATTTGAAATTTTATTTTAAGAATATAAAATTAATGTATAAACTAATCATATTGTAACATGTATTAACAAAAAAATTAAACAAAATAAAAAATGAGAAAGAAGAATTACAACTTTCAACCTTAATGAAATGACAATATTTTGCAATTATAATAATATATAGATATATAGATAGATCATGGAATAGATCATTATTTAAAATTAATGGAATGTTTTTCATATTTAGTGCCCCTCAAATTTGAATTTTGAAATGAATTAGTATACTTTCTATTTTTTATTTTATATATTTGATATACTTTCCATTTGAAAGTCATAAATCAAGAGATATTAATTTTTTATTTATTTATTTATTTTGCTTGAATGAGAGCTATAGAGGATTTTTTTAATTATTTAAAATCAAAAAATTAGAAATTTTAGTTTGAGATATTAGAACTCCTACAAGATTTGTGGTTAGAAACCCTATTTTACTTATATAATAGATAGATAGATTTAATAAGAATTTATATTTATTTTAGATATTTTTTAATATACAAATTATTTTTTTAGATTTTTTATGAAAAATAATTTAACAATCACATTACTAACCATAGTGTATGGAAGAAGTTGAAAATGGTGTAGCAATAGGTATGGGGAAGTCAAAAAGGCTTGCGGGTTGGAAGAAGTCAATAAATGCTAAGGTTTTTTTTTTAAATCAAAAAATTAAAAAATTAAGATTGAAATATTGGAGCTTCTATAATGTTTGTGGGTTAAAAATTTTATTTTTCTTATATAATATACAGGTAGATAGATAGATATAGATGGGACTTGATAATTACATCCCCTCTCTCTCTCTTCTCTCAACACTTTGTTTTGCTTGGGACTCGAATAGGTAGTCTCATAAATTACTTAACGTCTTTGAAAATGAAGAAAATCTCCTATATTTTGATTGAATAACATGGGAAGTGATTAAGAGATTCAAAATTAGAATTCTAATTTGTGCTTTAATGATGTGGCAAAAAAAAAAAAAAAAATCATCCAGCTTAAACATTATATCACAGTGGGGCTCATTTCCACTAGAGTTCTCTAGAGTTCCTTTACTAAAACTTTCAATTATTTTTGTATATTATATTGTGCCTTGGTTTCAATGGAGGTGGAGAAAAAGTGGAGGATTTTACGAAAAATTATTAGTTAGTCTAGTGCGTCACGTGGTCATATCACTCACCAATTACATTTTATTGTATCTTTTCATGTTTCTTAATTAACCAATATAAATTTAGTAGTGCTACATGTATCAATTAATGTACTAACTAGTGTACCAACATATGTTATGATATTATTACTGACCCCACTCATTATACAAATTATAAATACTCAAAACCTTTAAAATTATATCACATTATCTATTAATACACTAATTGGTATACTAATTAGTGCATATTGTATTATTCATATAAATTTGTAGATTCTACATTTTACACTAATCACAACCTTATTAGAACTACATGTAACAGTATCCCAAAATCAACCAATAACTTCTTGATTTCACAAGAACTTGTACGAAAGGCCCCTACGTATGTCAATAGTTTATTAGAATAATTACAATTCTGTATTATACTTTCTAAAAAAAATTTATTAAAAAATTATAATTATAATTATTTTTATTGATACAATTTACGATCAATTTATAATTATTTTTTTGAAAAATATACTGAGATAATTTCCCTAACTTATTTATACACTCTCACCAGTATAAAACTTTGCCTTCATGGGTCGGTTTCGGAGACTAAAGGTTTGTGTTTGTTTGCCTGTTTAGGTTGGATAAAATTATTATACAATAAAATTGAATAAAATATTATAAGTTAAAAATTTAAAATAAATTATGTTTATTTATGTAATAATATGATGATATTAATTAATTATATAAAAGGTCACATTATTACTTTTGTAAAATGCAGAACAAAACATTCATTTTACATCCAATTTTATGGGATTGGATTTGAGTGAGTTTTAGAATTGAATATTTTAATTGACTTTGTAGAATTTTATAAAAAAAAATATACTATAGCGACCCCGGTCTTTTCCCATTTGGTTGTTGTATCCGGACTTAGGTTCCGTGGATCCTATTGTTATAAAATTGTTGTTGTCGTCCTTTGATTTCTTATTTCTAAGTTATGGGATGCAATAGGCAGGTTTGTTACAGGTTGGTAGTGTTTGGGAGTCAAGGGTTGCTGCCCAGAATTTGGACTCTTCGCTCGAGCGAGCAGTTCTTCGCTCGAGCGAGCTCTTTGTTTTTGGTCCGTTGCTCGAGCCAGGGTTTCTTCGCTCGAGCGAGCGATTGCGTCTAGGTATAGACCTGAGGGTTGTGTTTCTTGGCTCGAGCGAGCTTTTGTCGCTCGAGCGAGCTGGTTTGTTCTTCGCTCGAGCGAGCGTTCCTTCGCTCGAAGCGTTGCGTCTGGTTGCAGACCTGAGGGGTTGAGTTGTTGGCTCGAGCGATCTTTTCTTCGCTTGAGCGAGCTTCTGGGTTGTTGGCTCGAGCGAGCTTTATTGGTTCGAGCGAGGGTTTTCTGTGTCTGGTCGCTCGAGCGACAAAGTCTTCGCTCGAGCGAGCCTGTTTTATTTAAATAGGCAGCAGCGGTTTTTAAAACATTTTTTCAGCTTCTTTTTGATTTTAAAAACTCTAGGTCCGTCTTTCTCTCTCCCTCTACACATCTTCTCTCTTAGGTTTGATCTACTTAGAGTGTATTTCTACCCTAGATCCTTTGTTAAAAAGATAGAGGGGTCGAGGGCTGCATTTTAATCTGAACAATCTTGGATTGGAGCACATTGGTTTTCACCATCTTCACCATTTGAGTTCTTCACTTCGATTGTAAGGATTTTCCTACTCCATACTATAGGTTTTGTCCTAAGTTTTGGTATTTTGATATGTTGGTGTCATGTCGGTAATTTTGGGAAATTAGGGTTTGTCTTATAATTTGAAAGAAGGGTTTTCATCTATTAAACAACATATGTTTGTGTGTTAAACTGAGATAATTGAACCTTAGGGTTGATGTTAAGAAAAGAGAGAAAAACCCTAATTGTTGTAATAAAATTAATTTGTATAATTAATTTTGGGAAAATTGTGGAATTAAGTCTAATTCATGAAAATTGGGAATTATGAGCTTAATTGGTGTAGTTGGGTAGTTTTAATTACTTACCTATGAGAATGTGATTTATATTTGTTGATACATTTATTTCCTGTTTAGAAGTAACTGTTTTGGGCTATCGTGGAGGATGGTCGTGATTGTTGTAGACATTGCATGTTGATTAAAAAACTGGAACTAATCACATTGAATGAGTCATTAAATATGACGGTTGAATTAATACAGCGAATTTGTGTATTGATTGAATGTTTGTATGACATGTGTTTAATACATTGTATATGCATATTGTTTGGGAGGAGATAGAGGATGTACTCCATGGTTTGAGGGAAGATAGGGGATGGACTCTCAAACCTGTTTAGGAGGAGAAAGGGGATGGACTCCATTAGCACAACTAATATGTGTACTTATTGATTTATGGAAGTGTTTCAATATGAGCTTTGGTCTCATTTGAATTGTTGATATTGGAAGTAATGTTAATGTGAGTTATAGTCTCATATTGTGGTTTGGCCAGGTTCTGAGCCATGTATGTATAATTGGAAAGTTGAATAATAACGGAAAGTGAAATCTGTTATGACATTAGTGTCATGAAACTGTATAATGATGTATTGATTATGTTTGTTTAACCATCCATCGAATGCTATTGCTTTAGTCAATTCTATATTTGGTTTAGTATTTTTCTACTGGGCTGTGGCTCACCCTATACAGGAATATCATTTTCAGGTTCAGGTTCAGGTTCAGGTGATATGCTACCTCCAAGGACTTAGCTTGGATGGATTTGGAGTTGAAGACTCTATTTAGATTAGTTGTTTATTTTGTTTATTTTGATGTTACATGTAAAACTCAAGCCTAGGGCTTAATGTGTAAATGAGTTAGTACTCATACTTTTGTGTCCAAGTGTTAGCTTGGAAAGATGTAAGCCCGTAGGCATTTACTTTCGTCTATTACATGTAATGTCTTTTAATAAGATTACTCTGATGAATGAAATAATATTTTGCTTTCTTATATCGATGCATGTTAATATATATATTATGGGTTAAATTTTGAGGGCGTGACATATACAAAAATAAAAATAAAAATAGAGAGAATAATATGATTGGGTGTATTGACTTTTTGACTATTTTAGCCAAAAAAACTAACACCCCAAATGGGGCTCTATTGGGACAAACTTCTACTCCCTCAATCTATTTTTTTATTTTATTTTATTTTTTTTGTCAACCTTTTCATTTTGGTTCATCTCAAAATAATTGTCTACTTTCTATTTTGAGTATGGAATTTTTTTAGATTTTCAAAATTACCCATTATATACAAGTACAAACACATTTTAAAATTCAAAATTAAAGGATATTATGGTAAAAGTATTTTAAGTTTGGAATTGATGTATAATGATTGTTTGTTGGGGAATTCTATTTCCACACACCTAATTATCTCAGTGCATACACTTAATGAAATATTATTTTAATGGCAATTATATTTTAAACTAAAATGACTATAATGGAAATCCACTAGCACCTATAATATGAAAATATTCTTTGTATACACTTTTTTAAAAAGAAAAAAAAAATCTCAATATATACCTTTTGAGTAAAAAAAAACACTGAATTCTAGTTTTTCCACTGTTGTCACTTTGTTTGCTACATACTCTATACTCCTCTATTACTTGCAAAGCAATACTCTCTTAGCAACTCTCATATTGCTTTAATCTTTAGATTTATACTCTATTAGTATTTAGTTATGAAAATGTTAGTTTTTTCGTGCAGAACTTTTTTTTTTTTCCTTTTGCAATTTTTAGTCAGACAACTAGTGCCGAATTATTTTATTATATTTAGAGATCAATTGTCGAATTATTTCATTATATTCGGATATCAACTGTTGAACGTTTTTATTTTTTATTTTTTATTTTTTTCTGAACAAATTTGTCAAACTAATCACTTTTATTCGGAAGTTAAGTTTCGAATTAAATATATAATTTTGAAAAATCAGTGCCAAAATCCCCAAACCAAAAAACATAAAAAAAAATTAAAAAAGAAAAAGAGTTTTATGGCAATGGAGTGCACAGTGATTTGAAAATAGTAAATGCAATAACAAAATGGAAAGATGCCTCATCTTCAACAATATTTTGGAAAGGTTGCAATGGTCTTTTTAATAGAGGTTTAATAGAGTCTTCAATTAAAGTCTTTAATGGAAGACTTTGTCTTCACTTCACTACACTTTTGTAACAATCCCGACCCATGATTAGCGCTAATTCATGTTTATGTATGCATAGTAAGTAATTAAGAAGAAATCCTGAGTTAATTACATGTGCATTGCATCATTTTGTGGTTATATCTATTTAATGTAGAAAGATCTGTTCATGTTTTAGTTTCGGTTTGCGAATTGAAGGCCTTATCGGCATCTGATTTTGAAATTGATTTGATTTCTGTATTATTTGGAATTTTTAGAATTTTCTGGTAAGGTCAATTGAAATTCGATTTGGAATGATTAAATTAGAATAATTAAGGCCAATGTGATTAACCTAAGTCAATCTTAATTAAGCCACTTTAATTAAGCCTATATAAGGCTACTTTGACTCCCTTATTTTACTTTACACCCTCATTCCCTACTCCTTGAGCTCATAAACGTGAGAGGAAGAGAGAACTAGACAGTGTGAGTTGATCTCAAGAAGCAAAAATGGAGGAATTGCTAGGAAATTAAAGAGGAATTGGAGAATTGAGTTAGGATTCACCAAGAGTTCAAAGAATTGAAGACTTTAGGTAAGAAACCAAGCCTTTAGTCTTGAAGTTGAGTTGATTCACCCATGAATTTAAGTGAGTTGAGCTAGGAGATGTAAGAACCAAGCTTAAGAAGTAGGAAGGAAGACGAATTCAAGCATGCATGTACATTTCATTACATTTGGAGCATGTTTACTAGGAATTCTCTCATGCATGTCACAAATTGAGCTTAGTTATAGAAATTCATCATGTTTTACATCCTCTCATTTCATTTGATCATGATTTAGAAACTTGAAGCTCAATCATTTCATGCATGTTATGTTTTTGGAGAATTCATGAAGTTAAGTTGAATTTGTGAACAATTGGCATACTTTTGGGCCTTGATTTCATGAAAGAATCTTTAAATCATGATGTTTTGTGAATATCTAAATGTTTTTCAGAATTTTGGCCCAAGAGGATGAGTTTTGAAGTGTTTGGTTTGAGTTTGAAGCTTGGAGATCAAATTTGGAAATTCCAGAATTTGAATCTACGCTCGAGCGTAGGAGTTCACGCTCGAGCGAAGCACTCTGAATACGTGCACTTTCGCTCGAGCGACATGATACTCGCTCGAGCGTGAAATGCATGTATCCAGAAGTTCATATGTTTTGCAGCATGCTCGAGCAACAGACATCACGTTCGAGAGGGCCTAAGTCTCATATTCTAGCGGAGATCGAGCGTCCGTTGAGCGTGAAAAATAAGTCACCAGTATTTTTTCAAGAGTTTACAGTTCGCTCAAGCTAATGAAGTCACGCTCGAGCAAACCCTCACTTTTTGCATGTCCACTCGAGCGAGGAAAGCCACGCTCGAGCGTGGATCCTTTTTTTAGCAAGTTTTGAAAAATAATTTCAAGTGCATTTTGCATCCTTATTCCATCCTAAGCATTCCTAGGCCATGATTAAGACACCATAATGAGATTAGAGGGTAAAAACATGCTAAGAACAAGAACGTAATGGGTTAGATGTATTCCAACGTGTGTTTCAGATGTGTATTTGTTATGTGTTAATATAGGTCACGTGCCGTAGACTGTTTGCTTAGCCTGTTTTGTTTGTCTACACCCGAAGCCAACTGTGAGTAATAATTTAGTAAAGTTATGTTCAACTTTATTTATTTTCTATATAATGAATTAAGATCTGTTTTCTGAAATAATATGTTCTGTACAATGAATGATTGTCCAATTTCTAATAATATATTTGTGGCATCCTTAGCATCATGTGATATTTGTTAGCTGTTACCCGGTATCGGAGGTTCCATCATGGAACTTAATATGTTTGCAATCTGTTACCCGAATCGGAGCTTCATCATGGGGCTCAGCGTGTTTATTCTCTGTTACCTGGATCCGGAGGTTCCTTTATGCAACTGGTTATTCATAACCACCATATGTTCTACATCTGTTCTGTATCTGTTCTGTTAGCGCTAACGGATGTACCACGTATGATTAAGCATGAACTCTGATTTCTGTATATGATCTGAGCAAGAATATGAATTTGACTCTGTTATGAATCTGAATTATGATTTCTGAATCTGTAAAGACATCATTCATTAAAACCCTTTACTCCGTTATTATTCACTGGACTCCAGTTCACTATTTATATTATGTATGTAGGTGAGCAGGCACGTGACCAGACCCAAAGTTGACGGCCTATGTTTCAGTTTTTGTCAGCCAACCTTTGTGCCTCCCGAGGAGGTTTCAGATAGAAACAAGTTTAGTGGCTGTTTTTGTGATGTACCAGACTTTGCTCCTTTTAAGTGCGAGCAAGATTTTTGTTTATATGTTCATGGAGTGATGTGTAAATACTATATCTTTTGACTTCGCTCGCAAGTTTTTTAAAAGTTTTAAATTATTGTCTATCTGTCCCATGTATGTCATCACAACTCATTGGACCTCGTATATTTTGTATATTTGCTTTTGTAGCCCCTAACTATATGATATTTTGTTAAGAGGCCTTTGGTAATCCAAGGATTACTGACCGGTTACGATGCTAAACCCATAGAGGCGGGTTTGGGTCATGACAACTTCACATTGTGGTCTTGAATAATTTTCACGTGGGTATACAATAGGTCTACAAATCTAGAAGTAGGGTTACTCAACAAGTGTATGGAAATGAGGATTGAGTAGTGTGTACAATGATTATGAGTGAATGGTATAATTGTAACTTTTAGTGTGTGAATTGAAAAAACTAATTAATAATCAAATTAATAAGTATATATACTGAGAGAAAATATGTACTAAGGTAATTAAGTGTGTGGAAATATAATTTCCCTTGTTTGTTTGTCTCCTTAGATTTCGTTTAGCATGCCAACAAGTTTGGCTTTTTAGCTATTTTGTCACAAAAAGGCAAAATAGGCTAAAAAATTAATAAGATAAACGGAAATGCTGGAGACCCCCAGCATTTGGGCACCCCCAGCACCCCCAGTGCCACATGGGGGGCTGCCAATGGCCAAAAACAAAGAAAAAAAAAAAAAAAAAATAGTTTTTTCAACCAATCACAAAGGACCCCCAGTACCCCCACTGGGGGTCTCAAGCTTTATTCTAAGATAAAATGTCACGTCTAAATCATAATTATTTATTTTTTCTCTCACAAAAATTTAAAAAACCAAAAAATTTATCTCAATTGAGACGGAATGAGTATTTTAAGATTACTCTAGTTAAACTATGTGTTTTGGAAAAATGGTAAAAATTAATTTTTTGACTTTTTAAACTTTTTTCACTGCTTAATGTAAGAGGTGATGTGATTCAAAATTGATAAAAGTTAGCTTTTAATTTTTTTGGTCCCTTCCCAAAACAGCCCTATGTTTTCCAAGGGCAACTGAGTCATTTTTTCATTTTTTTTTTGTACTCCCGAGATTGTTTGGGATAAATAGCAACTGAGAACCATCAAAGCAAAAGAATAAGTGGATAAAACATATAACTATTAGGTCATATTTGATTCACAAGATTAATAGTGAAAGTATTAATAATTTTATTAAATTAGTGTGATATTTACTATCCAATTGGGTTAATAGGAAAATTATTCCCTTATCCATTGTTTAATTTGTATTAGATAAGAAAACATATAAAGGTAAAAGAGACTTTTTATTTTATTTTCCCATCCCTACCCTACTACTAATAATCCTACAAATTTGTTGGATTAATTATTTATTACATTAATAATTCTGAAATAAAATTTCAAAACAAATACAGAATTATTGAGCCCATGGATTAATAATCTCAATCTCATACTTTAATATTGTCAATTAAACATGCCCTTAAAAAACTATCAAGATCCCGCTAGCAATACATTTTGCACAAAGGTCATTTTAGAAAGTAGGTTAAAAACCACTTTTTAACTTTTAACTTTTAACTTTTTTTTTCTTTTTCCCCACAAAAAAGTTTAAAAAAATCAAAAAATAATTTTTAACCATCTTTTCAAAACACCCAAAAGAACTACAGCCTTTGATAATGGAATCAAATCACTTGATTCAAAATATAAAAGGGCTTGTTTGGCTGGACATACCTTCCAAATTCAGCTAACCGCCAAGTCAATACAAAGATATTATGGACATGGTTTCAACCATCTTGCTCTGTGTTTGTGCCGTATTTTATTGGTCCAACCCCTACATTAAGAGGAAAGCACAAATTTCCTTTTCGTTTACGGTATAAGAAATTATATTATTACTGACCGAAAAATTAGTCAGCAAAAATCTATTTTCAGTCAGTAAAAATTTTTATGACTAAATTTTTTAATCGCTACTTTAGTCGCCAATGAAACGTTGGGAAATTACTTGATTTTTCTGGAGAGAATAAAAAATAGCACAATAGAGAGTGATAGACACAAGGGAAATGATAGGTGGCAGGAAAATTTGTAAGGAAAATGGTAAGGAAAACTGTCTGCACCGTTAGATCAGATATGATCTCATGATCCAACGGTGCAGATGAGTTTTCATTACAGTTTTCATGAAAATTTTCATGACACGTAGCATGACCCTAGACACAAATATGTATTGATGTATAAAAGAAAAATGTTTTAGAATTCTAATTCTTGAGCTCTAGGAGAGCTCTAAACAAGTGGGTCTCACTTGTGATATGATATGTGTGTCTTTATTTTATTTTTTTTGGACTACCATATCATTAGAATTCTCTAATTAGATCTCCCCATCATTACTGTATATAAAAAGAAGACATTTTGTTATTTACATAATTCCAATCAAGTCTCCATTCTTATCTTGTTATTTACATAATTCCAATAAAGTCTCATTCTTATCCAACCCTTAATGACATCACATGTTTATTCACACAAAACCTTTACTTTTAGTTTTACTTTCTAGAGCATCATCAATGTTGGTAGACATTTTACCCATTCAAACATTATTATAAAGTATATATATTTTATTTACCTATTAATTTTTTTATATTTCTATTTCAATCATACTTTTTATTTAAATTATTTATTCAAATATTATTCGGTGTATTTAGTTTCAGTTTTTTGAATTTAACTTTCTAAAAATTAAGTTTTTTATTTTTCGTATTTTTTTTTTATTTTTAGTGAATAATTTTAAAATTTTAAGTAATTTTTTTACTTTTTTAGATGCACCTCAAATGTATCTAAATATTAAAATGTTTGTGAAAAAATATTTTAAAAAATAAATAAATACACAAAATTACAAAAAAAATGTACTAAATTTTCGTTATTTTTTTTTTATTTTTGGTATTTAGTGAATTTTTAAAATATTTTTTCACAAATATTATACTTTTTAAGTTTATTTATGTTAGGTGTGTCTAGAAATTTAAAAGAACTACTTAAAATATTAAAAAAAAAATCATTAAAAACAAAAAAATATGAAAAATAAAAAGGAAATTTTTTTAGGATCTCTGATATTAAGATTTTATAACATAAAGGACATTTAATATTTTTATAATATCTGAGGTCTCTTAATATCGATTCAAAGAAATTTCAATCCAGAAAAATTCTTCTCAGAGAAATTCTGGACTTCCCAAAGAATTTCTCTAGGTTCAAACCATAAAAAATTGAAATTTTTCTGAGTTCAAACCAGAGAAATCTGAAAAAAATTGAACAACACAGAGAAAATTAAACATGTTAGAGAAGAAAAATGAGAAGGAAAATGTACGCTATTGCAAACAGTGTCTCCGGGGAATCGGCCTTGGGCGAGGAAGATTGTGCTATTTCCGAATCCATTGTTTCATTCATCACCGCCTAAAAATCATCACAAGTTCTGCAAGACGAAGTCTCCGCACAAGTTCTTGATCAAAACTAGGTCTTTGTCACCGCTTTCCCTCTCTCTCCCTCACTAGATCTACGAGCTTGAGCAAGAAGAATGCTTTGAAGCCTTTGTCATCAACTGCAACGAAGCTACACAGATCGTTTTTGCCTTTGAGATTGGTGAATAGATTGGTGCTGCCATTGAAGAGCATGAAGACTGTGTAGAGGCGTGATGATGGGCTAGTGATTCGTCTCAATTCGACTCCCATGCGATTCAATGTTCGGAAGGTTAATCTTCTTTTTTCATCATACATGTTCATGTTTACTAGCTTGAGCGACTTAAATCCATGCTTTTTCTTGATCTGCAATGACTCTGCCGGTAACAAAATTTCTCTGTAATATATAGGTGTGGGGTTGAGTGATTTTAGACATCATAAAATAATATTGTGGATCTCTTTCATTACTAAAAATTAGAGAGGGACATTAGACTAATTTTCCTAAATAAAAAAGTAGAATTTTCTGTAAAGTGTTTTTTGGAAACCAAAACTAAACAAGCTGATTAATTTTATAGAATGCTACATCAAGAATAAAGATGGAGGGTAATGATCCTAAGGATTAAATATATTTTACCTAACCTTTGAAAACTAATTACATATAACTAGTGAATGTAAGTTGAGTTAAAACTAAGTTGAGTTAAAATGCCTAATCATATGCCTAGTGTATTGGAATTGAAAAAAAAGTAAATTATACTAGACATTTTGACTAAGAAATTTCCTTTTTAGGAGATTTGGTCAAAACCCTCTCATAATAAAATTTTAGGAAAATTTAGTCAAAACCCCTCAATTGGACTATTGTTTGGTGAAAAGAACAACCCAATTTATTTTTCTTTATAATCCCCCTAAGGAGAAAACACATAATTAAATGAGGATAAAGTAAAATATCTTTTTTTTTTCTTGTACAATATTGCTAGAGTAACATGTTACTGTCAAACAGAGTAATATGTTATTGTGAGACAGAATAACATGTTACTTTTAAATAGAATAACATGTTATTCTTACTGTTTACATCAATTTCAACGGTAATAATTTAAAAAAAAAAAAAGAATTTCATAGTCAACATGGATCTTATTTGATAGATCTTGATGAGAAATTCTAAAAATATTAATTTTATTAAAAACCGATATCTATATAAAAATTATATTATTTTAAAATTTAATATTTTGATAATAGTGATGTTTGTTGGACTTTTCAAAGAAATTTTTTTGTACTTATTCTTAATGCATTAAAATTTTGGGGATTTTGACCAAATACCCCAAAATTTTAATGTATTAAGGTAGGGGTGCTCGCAGTTTGGTTTTGGATGGTTCAGTTTGAAATTTGGACCCGCCTGCATATGTGCAGTTTGGGAAAAATTGAACCCGCAACCGCCCGCAGTACGGGTTACGGTTTGTGCGGATAGGGTTTGCAGATGTGAGCGCGATTATAAGCGGTTTACGGATTTGACTTTTTTCTTTAAAAATTTTTGTTGAGCATTTTTTTTTCCATTTTGTAAATATTTATTTGGGCCCTTTTCTCCCATTTTCTAAAAATGCTCAACATTAATAATTATTAAATTAAAACTTATAAAATTAAAAATACAACAAAATCAATTCCTAATACAAGCAAATTATTTAAAATCCTAAACTTTTAAATAAAATCATAAACTAACACAAGCATATATTTCAAAATCTTAAACTAAACCATCAAAATCATTCACTATCCAACAATATAATTAAGTAAAATCATTCAAAATCTAAAAATATCTAGGATAGGATGAATGAAATCAATGGTCCAATTTTTTTTAAAAAAAAAAAAAAAATCTAAGTGCAGGCGGATTTTTGAGGGTACGGGTCAAATCCGCAACCCGCAATAATGTCATATTTCAAACTGCATTCGCTCGTATTGTGTTTGCGAAACCGCCCATTTGTATGCGGATCGGTTCAAGTTGGCGGGTTGTGCGGTTCGGATAACCCTATGCCCAGCCCTACATTAAGGACAAGCACAAAAAAATTTTCTTGAAAAGTCCAACAAATATCACTACTATAAAAATATTAAACTTTAAAATAATATAACTTTTGATATAGATGTCGATTTTTAATAAAATTAATATTTTTAGATTTCTTTCATCAAAATCTATTAAATAAGATCCATGTTGACTATGAAATTCTTAAATTTTTTTTTTATTACCTTTGCAATTGATGTAAACACTAACAGTAACGTGTTATTCTGTTTGACAATTACTCTATTTGACAGTAATATGTTAATATTATCTAAGAAAGAAAGAAAAAAAAAGAAGATATTTTATGAAAAAAAATAAATTAGACTGTCATTTCACTAAATAAGAGTTCAATAAAGGGGTTTTGACTAAATTTTCCTATTATATACTTAGTGAATTGAAGATACTCTTAGTACTTGATCATTTATATTTTGGAAATTTTTGATTATTTTTTTGCCTGTTTGAAAAACTTTTGAAGATCTAATTATGTTTCGCAATTTTATTTCTCAAAGTCTACAATTTTTATATATTTGTAATGATTACTCCTTGCTATTTCACCCAAAAATGCCTTAGAGTCCACCACTTTCACTATTTTTTGATTGGTCCATATATATATATTTTTTTGTTGTCTTCCACTGGCTGCCCCCACGCGGGGGAGGGGGTGGTGGTGGTTTCACCCCACTGGGTCCCAGCACTGCAGCTATTTCACCGGTGTTGGAGCCGATAGAGACGAAGAAATATAACTTTGTCATAGAAGAGGTAGATAGAAAGATGATAATGCTTGAGTGGGTTACAATTACTTTTGATTGACGTACATGTGTGAAAGGAGAAGATAATTGGGACATACATTAAGGCCCTGTTTGGCAGGTTGGGGTTTGGGCTATTTTTTGGTTAAAATGTACAAAGAATAAAATAAAATAAGTTAAAATAATTAATAAGATAAAATGTTATATCAAATCTATAATCATTTCACTTTTTCTTTCACAAACATCACATCTAATTTTAAAAAAAATCCAATCATCTTCCCAAATATAAAATTTTTAATTTATTAAAATAATCAAAAACTAAAATAACCTATTAAAATAGTAACTTTCCAAACACCCACTAAGTATGAGAAAAGTTATGACTTAGAAAATTCTGAGTAGGTGATAGTATGGTAGAAATTAATTTGTGTAGTGTAAGATTTATGTGTAGAATAAATTTGAATTACAAAATAAAAATTTTGAATAATTTTTGAGTTGTAAGGATGGGTTCATAACCTTACTTATTAGGTATAGAAGATTTAATGCCAAATAATTATCCCATTACTACATCTAATTTTTTATTCATTGTTTGAATAGAATGAACAGGTAATTTTGAAAATTTTAGAAGATAGAATGGATATATTAAGAGCCATGGAGCACTCCAATTACATAGATTTTTTTTATTATTTTGTTTTTACACTTTTTGTGTGGTTTTGAGCAGGCACACCCAATTGATTAAAAAAAAAAAATGGCAGGAAGAAATTAGTGGCATTTTTTTGACTTTTTTTTTTATTATAAAGAATTTATAGAATGCTGATAAAGCCTTTTTTTAAAATTTTTTTTTTTTAAATCAATTGTACAACAATTTATTCTTATTCCAATTAAAAAATATTTATTTTTAATTAATTAAGCTGACCCAAATGATTATATTTTGCACTTTTTCCTTTTTTAATTAAAAAAAAAATTGTTGTAAATTTTTTTAAGAAAAATTCAAATACTTACCAAAACTGAGTCAACATTATTCTATCCGTAAGGTATTTTTGCTATTTCATTGATTGATAACATTATGTGAAGAATGTCATATTACTAACTAATGACTCTATTATTCAATTTGTTAAAAGAAAATGCTATATATAAAAACAGATATTTTATTTGAATTTTTTAACTCCAGACACAACCTATCGGTATTTATTAATTTAAGCCCCGTAACTATATTTTTAATTATAAAAATTAAATAAAAAATTCATTTATACATAACATTATTTTTCTTTGCAATTACTTTTCCAAAGAAAATGTTAATTCTCCAAGTAGTACCTGCAAGCTCAGCATCATTCAACACACTTCATTTATTGCTTTTTTAATTTCTTTTTGCAGATTTAGATAAACGATTGTACTGTGGTTAGAGGCTTCTAACTCTGCTCATTTGTACACTCGGTTCCCTCACTTCTCCAATAGCAGTACAAATTATTATTATTATTTTTTGAACTTATATTAAACATTAAAATAAAATTTTATTTTATTGAGTATTTAAAAATTGAGGCTTTCATCTATAAGAATTTTTAAATTGTTTTTTAGAACCTTACCTATTATCTGTTCTTTAAAAGGAATCCTCTGATCAATAATTTTCATCAATTTTTGTATTTGGAAAATGCTATATAAAATAACTTTATTTACAAACTTTCTTACAAAATTAAAATAGGGAAATTATTGAGGGTAATCTTTAAAAAATTATTACATATTAGTAAAAAAAATTATGATATTAATTATTAATATTTATAATATTTTTTACTGACATCATGTCCGTGTAATTCTTTCAATTAAAATTTGGTATTTGAAACAAAACTACTAAAATTAAATGATAAAACAATTCAACTACCACATTAGATTTGTAAAAAAAGAAAAAAAAGAAAAGAAAGAGAGAGTATATTTGTATAGGAGTAATATTATATAAATAAAAATTCATATATAATTTTTATACATAATAATGTAGTTCATTGTGATTCTTTCACCTCAAAATAAAATACCATTGAAAATGAATTTATTTAGAATAATATATTTTCACATCATTATTGTGAATTTTTTTAGGGGAATTACCCAAAGTGGTGTGTCAAAAAAAAAATATTACATAAAAAATAAATTTTATAAATATTAATTATTAAAATCATAAATCCCTTCACTATTGTATAATAATTTTTAAAGCTACCTCCTAAATAATATTTCTCTAATTTTTTTTTTTTTTTATATAAATTTGATGTAATTGAATTTTTCATTCGCACAGCATTCTTTTTGGAAGGTTGTTGTTGTTGAGTTTTGCAATACCATAATGATTTTTTGAGAATTGACAAGTTCAACTTTAATGAGGACAGCTACTGATGAGTTTTATATTTCCGCGTAAAGTAGCAAATTAGGATCCAATGCATAGATAGCTCTACAGATCCGCACATATTATATTTTTTAATTTATATTTAAACTTTCTTGTCATAATTTCTTTAAAAAATTTATACATATCATATTATTACAATAATGTTGTACGTGTCAAAGTACTGCTAGAAAATTTACTCTTTTTTTATTTTATTTTATTTAAGGTTAAAACATTTTTCCTCATATGGTCTAAATACAATTAGATAGTTCCCATGTGATTTTGGATTAGCATAAATAGACGTAATATGACTTTAATATCTCTAAAGCCAATTGCCTTATTTTTTTCTTTTCTTTTCTGCTCTCTCTATTATATGCATAATTTTAATTTAACCGACATTAATTTAATTAAATTATAAATTAATCATAAAATTTTAATTATTTATTTTAATTCTAACTTTTAACCTAATTTTAATTTTATTATATTTTAAATCAATCCCACAAATAAATATATATACACGTATCATGGGGTCAATAGAGATGCTTGGAGAGGAGAGAAAGCGACAATTACGAAGGTGGTTTTGAAAGGGAGAGGGGCGACAACAAAGCCTAGGGAAGGAAGAGGAGGTTGCGGTAAATCATGAAGAGGGAGGTTGCGATTAATTTCACTTTACTTCAAAAAAAAAAAAAAAAAAGAAAAAAAAAAAAAGTTCACTTGAAAAATTTGCATGTGTATTATATATTCTGTTAGTTTGAATGAAAAAAATAGCAATTTACCTAAGATCATTTGAAGGCTGTTTAACTATTTTTGAATTGTAAAGAATAAAATGCCCAACCTCAACTAATTAACCCTTTTTATAATGTGGAATGCTTTCATTCTTTGGCCTATTGTGATGATTCAATCAATCAAATAAATCAAATACATCCTTGGAAAGAAACATAGTGCAAAAGCAATACTTAATGGGATTGGCCCCTCTCATTCTTTAGGGTAATTTGGTATGTTGTCATTAATATCCAATAGTAGAGCATGAAACATTAAGATATATAGTTCACTTTCACCATCTGCATCAGCATAATTCCCCGGTAGATCTGGCTTCTTCCCCTGCTCTGTGCCTGAGTCATGTGTCTTATAGCTGTCTGAAGTGAGGATAGAGAATGACAGAGCTTTCGTTTGGCATAAGTTAAAATGAGATTTTTTTGATTAAAATAATCACAAAAAGATAAAATAGGCTTTTTAGTTCAATAAAATAAAATATCACATCTAAATCATAATCATTTTATTTTTTCTCTCACCAAAGTTAAAAAAAGCCAAAAAGTCTATCATAAACGAGACTTTTTAGCCATAGACTAAAATAGTCAAAAAGTCAAAAAATAAAAAAATTAACCTACATCCCAAACGAACCCATAGAATTATGAAAACAATTATGAGGTGATCTTGGAGCAAATTTACATGGTGTCTCAACTTATTATTTATTGGTAATAGTGTTAAAATACAAAAATCAAATATAGAGTCAGGGACATTTGTGTCCCATTTGTCTTTAATTTTCTGTGTACTTAGACTTAACATATGTGTTTGATTAATGTGTGGTTTAAACTCAATTTTTACATAATATGAGATTCATATGAAAAAATTTGAATTACATAATAATTTTTATATTTATTTATTTATTTTTATGTATCTGAGTTGTTAATACATATGCCTCGTTTGTCAATAGATGAAAATAGTAAAAACATTACTACAAATTATTATAATATTTGTAAATAGAATTTTTAAGTAATTAATTACTACATAGGCCTCGTTTGTCAGTAGCCTTCTTAATTTTAAAAATTAGAAAAAATTGATAATATTTTGTAATTTTAGTAAATATGACTTATTAGTTCAAAAAATCTTAAGTAGAACCTGAGTTATTATAATATTTGTAAATATGATTTTTAAGTAAATAAGGGCTAGTTTGGCATTTTAAAAAAAAGTCACAAAGTCAAAAAGTCACTATCCTATTTAAGTTACATTATCTTATTTAAATCATATCACCTCTCTAATATATCACTTCAAACCCAACCCAAACCCAACTCATATTTCATAAAAAGTCAAAAAGTGTATTTATTTAAATTATCCCAAACAATCTCAAGTCTTAAAAGAATCCTTAATATAATTAGATAAAATAATAGAGGTTACTGTTGCGGGGACAGTGTTTGGTTGCTCCATTGATCAAAATTAGAAAGGACAATAAATGATCACATTAAAGATGGATCAGAAGCTATAGAGATTGGAGCTGTCGACCTGTCTTTGGCTAGTAGGCCAACCCAGTTGAGACAGATGATCAAGTTGACCATTTTTCTGTTTGGGAAATTGAATTAAAGTGAAAACTTATTGGCTGATTTTGAATGTTTAACATTAGTTTGTTTGGAAAGTTAAAAAATTAAAAAAAATTCATAAAAAGTCAAATATCTTAATAATTCATGGTTTTTAATAAAATATATATATATATATATATATTTATAAACATTACTTTTTTCTACCTCATAAAAATTTAAAAATAAAAAATTATTAAAAAATCAATTCCCAAATGAAAGAATTGTCTTCTTGTCTTTCATAAACAATTATAAAAGTTATAGTCTCACTAGTTTAGCTGATAAAATGCAAGGTAGGCACCACGTGTACAGATCTCAAAAATAAAATACTTTTCCAGTAATGTTATATAAATAAATTTTTTATATAAAAAATTTATAGAGATTAATATGAACATCACGTGATGGATTGTGATCATTTTTATTGCATATATCATCTAAGAATGAGTGCAATTATATCTTTTAATTTAAAATAATTATAATTTTATATTTTTATCTTATAGTCATTAAATATATAATGAAAATGTTCCATTACATAGATGGAATGGAGATGATCAAAATCCTCATGTGATAGTCTTATTTTAAGGCAAAACACCTAGCAATATTGTTCAAAATTATAAAAATACCACTTTTATATCATTCATTTTGTATAAAAATTCATAATTTCTCAAGTGCCCCTCCTCGGAGTCAAATCCAGAGAAAAGTATCATGCAAAAGCAGTGGTTTCATTTGTGAATACGTTGGAGGGACAGTTGGAAAAATAAATTACTTGGCCAATCACAGAGTAGAACTCATTTACTGATGCGAAGGTGGTAGTTGGGTTCAAGGGGACCTACCTATGTTGTCATGAAATATATGTCTATATAATAACTATATACTTCACAGCTACATGGCACTGCACTGCACTCAGCATTGCTAGCTAGGGTTTTCTTTGTTAGAGAGCTCCTCTTGCTTTGTGGGTTTTCTTTTGTTTAAGCTACAATGAGTGTTGTGGTTGGTTTGTTTCTTGTATTAGTCGTATGTGGTGGAGTTGTTGTTGCAGATGTTAATGGAGTTAAAGATGATAAACACTTACTTGGCCATCTTGGAGGAGGTTTAGGGCATGGGATATACAAGAAGGGGTTTCGACATGGGTTTGGTAAAGGTGGTGGGCTTGGTTTAGGCGGCGGAGGTGGTCTAGGGGGTGGTGCTGGTGGTGGTTTAGGAGGCGGAGGTGGTGTTGGGGGTGGTTTAGGAGGTGGGGGAGGTCTAGGAGGTGGTGCTGGTGGTGGTTTAGGAGGCGGAGGTGGTGCTGGGGGTGGTTTAGGAGGTGGGGGAGGTCTAGGAGGTGGTGCTGGTGGTGGCGTAGGAGGTGGGGGTGGTCTAGGAGGTGGTGCAGGTGGTGGCGTAGGAGGTGGAGGTGGTCTAGGAGGTGGTGCTGGCGGTGGTTTAGGAGGTGGTGCTGGCGGTGGTTTAGGAGGTGGAGGAGGTGCTGGTGGTGGCTTAGGAGGTGGTGCCGGTGGAGGCTTAGGAGGTGGAGGTGGTGCAGGGGGTGGTTTGGGAGGTGGAGGTGGTGCAGGTGGTGGTTTGGGAGGTGGAGGTGGTGCAGGTGGTGGTTTAGGAGGTGGAGGTGGCGTAGGTGGTGGTGGTGGCTTAGGAGGTGGAGGTGGCGTAGGTGGTGGCGCCGGCGTAGGAGGTGGTGCTGGTGGTGGCATAGGAGGTGGTGCAGGTGGTGGTTTAGGAGGTGGAGGTGGTGCTGGTGGTGGCGTAGGAGGTGGACTCGGAGGTGGCGCAGGTGGTGGTTTAGGTCACGGTGGAGGAATAGGAGGTGGTGCAGGTGGTGGTGGGGGTCTAGGAGGTGGTGTAGGTCATCATGGAGGACTTGGAGGAGGTGTCGGTGGTGGTGCAGGTGGAGGAGCTGGTGGTGGAGGTGGACTTGGTGGGGGCGGAGGCTTAGGTGGTGGTGCTGGCGGGGTGCAGGTGCAGGTGCAGGTGCTGGTGGAGGAGGTCTTGGTGGTGGTGGGGGTTTTGGTGGTGGAGGCGGAGGTGGTTTAGGTGCCGGTGCAGGAGTAGGGTATGGAGCCGGTGCAGGTTTCGGAGTAGGGGGAGGAGTTGGAGGTGGGGGAGGTGGCGGCTTTGGTGGAGGTGGTGGAGTAGGCAGCGGTGCTGGTTTTGGTGGGGGAGCTGGTTTTGGTGCCGGCGGTGGCAATTAAGGTGTCACGTCACATGTTGCTTGCTATTGAAGTTGTTACCTTACTTAAGTGAGAGTGTGGTAGCTATTAATATATACGTAGATCTGTGCTAATTAGATTTTGCGTTTTCTTTGCATTGTTAGCTTTAATTGTTGTGAACCCTTCCCCTGTGCCATATATCTCTCGTTATCAACAAAAATTAAAAAATAAAAAAAAATTCGAATTTCCAAGTTCGTTTTGGTTCCTTATCTTTTTTCTTTTCTTTTCTTTTCTTTTCTTCTTCAGTTTTATTTTTATATTTTGGAGGTCAAAAATTCAAACAAGTTGTAATGATATCGATAATTAGTATGAGATCTTGGCAATGTTCTCATCAAACCAATTTACAATCCAAGCTCGTGGAAATGCTGGTGGCTGTTCTTGTTGAATTACCGAAGTTACGTACAAAACGCACCACTTGTTTTTTTAAAATTAGTAAAATGAAAATTTTATTAAATAAGAGCACATCGAGATAAAGAGGTTAAAGAAAAAACTTTCTATATAAAATTAAAAAAAAATACGATTATTAAATAAATATAATTTTTTTAATGAATGATATAAATATAAAATTTTATAAAATAAATGGCTCAAATTACTGATAATATATATGTAATAGATCTCGTCACTTTAGACAACACAATCAATATCATATTTGAATTGGAAGAGATGTCCAAATTCACCTTATAAGTAGCCCAAGTAGTTCACCAAATTTTATTGATAGTATGTGAGAGAGGGGTTTCGATTCCTTCACACAATGGTGTGGATTTGTCAATTCTGTGTCATTCTCACAGTATTATTTTAGAAAAATGATTTGTGGCACTAAAACTGCTGGCACTAATGGCACTAATTTCCAGTTTTGGTAATTTTATTTTTTTATTTTTTATTTTTACCTTATATAGAAATTCGGGGCATTAGTGTCCCGAATTTTAGTGCCACAAATCATGGGTGATTATTTTAATATAGCAAATTAATGCATGTTTGTACTTGGGATGTTTTCTTTTTCTTTCACCCATTTTTTTAATTAAAAATTAATATATAAATATTTTTTTGTAAGAAAAATATAATCTAAATAATGTGAAACTGATGTTTTTTTAATTGTAAATAATAGATATTTTAATTAAAAATGAAATGAGCATAAAAATCACATTATTCCGTTTGAAAATTCTATTAAAAAAAAGAAAGAAAATCTCTTTGGATCGCATTGGCCATTTCTTTTGGATAACATTAATTTGTGTTAGATGAAATAGTTGTATACTTATACATATGAGAAATGTTAGGAATCATGAAATTTTTTTTATGAAAATGATCATGAAAGATTTACGACTTTTAAATTATTTTGATTAGTGTGTGGTATTTTATTCTAAGTGTAATCCAAAGGTCACAAATTTTTCATGATACCTAATATTGCTGTATACATATATGTGTCTTATGTATGAAATAAATGGGTTCAAAATTTAGTAAATGATAGGACTTCAAATCATGCAATTCAGATGTGCATATTAATTAATAAATTAAGAAAAGGGTCATTCAAGCATAAAATCGAATAACGCATATTATCTGAGTAGACAAAACTCCTTTCTTCCACAGAACAAGAGAAAGTTAAAAGAAGAAGAAGAAAAGAACTAAAATGAAAAGAAAGGTATATAGAATTACTTTCCGTTTGACTTGATGAAAATTATGAATTATTTTTTGTTTTAAATTAAAAAAAAAAAAAGTTTTGTAGCAGTCTTGGAAGTAATGCTAAGTTGTTGTATTAGTGGTAGCGGTGGGTAGCAGTGACTTAGGTCAAATTTGACAAGTTGAAAAAAAGTTAAAAAATTAAAAAATTATTCAAAAAATTGAAAAGTTATCACTATTCACCAAAAGTCAAAAATTACGACTATACAACTCTCAATCCTAATTTTTCCCTACACACTAATTTATACAATTTTTTAATACACATTTTTTCATAAAAAGTAAAAAAGTTAACCCAAACAACTATATTTTTTCCTCAATTTTTTAGTCTAAAAAGTCAAAAAGTACACTTATTTAGGACATCCCAAACAATCCCTTATTAGGCTATAAAACCAACTGCCTAAGGTTCGTTTGTTTTGATGAAAACCATTTTATAAATTTTTTTATTATAAATTATTTATTTATTTATTTATTTAAAAAATGTTTTTGTAGCAATCTTGAAACTAATGGCATTGTTGTTTGTAGCATGGAATACCATTGCTCTTTAATTTATTTAAATTGGATGGACAAATTGTCCCCTTATTTATTCTGGCTGGCTGATGACTTATCCCATTTGATTGGGGAAGATGTTCCAAACAAGAAGCAGAGCATGGAATTAATGTTTTGTTTCTAGGTACTTACGTGTAGGTCTTAATAAGTGGACTTATTATCTAATAGGTCCTATAGGAAAAAATTTATCATAAGAAAATATTACTAATTATAAGTTTTAGTGACAATTTATAAAAATCATGACAAAAAAAGTCACTAATTATCAATTTTAGAGACATATATAAAAAATTGTCAAAAAAAAATTATTTTTAGCGACAATTTTATCAAGATTTATTTTCAATAGGACTTGATAAGAATTAATTCTAACTATTATGAGCTATTGATAGTTTACCTTTTGTTTTGTTTCTTATGCCGCTCAATGATATTCTTAATGCTATGCCACATGCCAATTGATTAATTTCAATAAATTTTCATAGTATTCATTTTGCCTCAAATCCAAGTTTCAGATTATTTATGGAAAACAAAATTTAAAAAAATAAAATTTGGGCTATAAGTTTAAGTATCCCTCCAAAAGCTAGTATTTCAACAAATCATTCTGGAGAGCAGAGCTTTTATCCTCAGAGAGTTCCTCTCATCCGTGGAAATGGAAAAAACACTTGTATGTGTGAAATGCTAGATGGCTCCATTACAACTGATGACAATGTGCAATGGGAAATACTATGGTGCTTTTGTACCTTATAACTAAAAAAAAAAAAATTGATATAATTTTAATTTTCTAAGTCATAACTAAAAAAAAAAAAGAAAAAATATCATAACTAAACACAACATGAGACATAACTAAAAACTCATGAGTCATAACTAAAATAATGTCATAACTAAAGAAGAAAATAACATAATTAGAAGTGCATATGGTACACTCCTTTTAAAAGGGTGTACATTAAAATTTCCCATGTGCAATATAATTAGAAATTTGAATAATATCCAAATCTAGTTCTTATTACACACTTGAAATCCAAATGATATTAGAATATATGTCTTATGCAGTTGAAATTTAAAGAATATAAAAATAAATAGAACACAGACTTCAATATTGCAAAGCTTTAGTAAAACTAGCCAATGATGTCTTAAGGAAAATGCCTGAGACCCCCAGTGGGGGTCACTGGGGTCGTACGGAAGAGAAGGTGATTGGCTCAAAAAAAAAAACTGTTTTTTTTTTTTTTTTTTTTTGAATTTCGGCGAATGGGACGGCGCCACCTCACTTGGGGTTGACCCCCAGTGGGGGTCTGAAGCATGGCCCATGTCTTAATTAGGCCTTGGACTCAACGTCTATAGCCAACTCACTTGAACCAAAAGGAGTGAAGTCATTACGAGATGAAGAGAGGGAAGCAAAGGGATTTGCTTGTCTCATTTTCGTACGCCACTCATTAGTACTTGCAAATTGATCTGCATAAAGGGGTTGATGTCGTTCAAGAATTTTAAGAATCTCTTCAGTTTCACCGATAAGTCGAGCTGCGAGCCGGACACTCTTCTCTCTCTTTTCAATGGCACTGGAAAAGCACTTCATGGTATAACACCGGGTAAGTTCGTAAGGCAAGCACCCAATATTCCTGCAAATTAGTTCATGAGTTCAAATCCCATAAATCACTTGATTAGGGAAAAGCCTAAGCTACCCTTGTTAAAAAAAAAAAAAAAAAGTAAAAGAAAAAGAAGAAGAAGAAAAAAAAGGAAGAAGCTTATATACTTGCGATCATGTCAGATAATTTCTCGAACAATTTGTCATATTCTGTCTGGTCATTGTTACATTCATAATCGAGAAGAAGAGTTTTGCTGATTCTATACATGGAATTAGCTGTTGTTAGAACCCACAAAAGTGTATGTGTGTAAATTAAATAAACAATAAAATAAAATAATTCAGAAAATAATTATATAAATTATTTTCCGAATTAAAAGCTTACAGAAATTAATGTCGAGGCTTGTGTTGGACACAATCTCCTTAAAGTAGATTTCACCCTCGCTCCGGTGTTTTAAGTTAAAATGGCGTCTACTTCCCAGGATGCAACGACTAACACTTGATTTTACAACACTATAAAATCAAGTTTGGCGAATCAAAAAATGTTGTAACTTTTTCTCTTTATTTTCCTAAAAATAAATGCAGAAAAAATACAGAGAAACACAGAGAGGGAGGACGAATTTATGATAGAAAAATTTGATCCAAGAATGCTGGAATTGAAGGCTTTTTATGGAAGAAAAGATGGCTGTTCCGAACAGACCTGTTCGGACAGATTGAATAGGCAGCAAACAGATTTGAATCTGTCCAAACAGATTTGAATCTGTCCAAACAGATTCAGTTTGAAATGAACAGGTATGAACCTGTTTTGAACCTTCTGAACCTGTTCTGTGAAGGGTAAAATAGTTTGGGACCTGTTTGGGTGAAGAAAAAATTGTTGGACCAATTTATTTTGAATTTTGAAACCAAAATAAAAAATAAGCCGGACAAGCCCAACCTAACCTCACACCACGCACCCGCGCCCAGCCCAGCCTACCTAGACGAAGGGCAATGGCAGCGCGCGCGTGTTGTTTTAGTTTTGGGTCCAATGGGTCTAGCCCACTACACCCATAACCTCACCCTTCTACAAACTTGGGTATCCCTTGGGGCCCATCCCAAGTATCCAATGCTAAGGTTTATAAACCCAAATAATTCCTTAAGCTTTTCCAATGTGGGACAAGCACATTTCACAAATGTGTAGTAAACCCACCAAAATACATTTCCACGAACCCAAAAATGCGCGTTGAATTCTCATTCATCCGGAATGGTTTTGAGCAACCAAATACATGAATTTATTCACTACGTGGCATTAAATATGAACCCAATTAGAAATGTTAAAAATAATGCTTGGGTCCCACCTTAATTAATGCTCAAAGTTAGCAAAAAATAAGGCTATACAAAAGTCATTTTCCAACAATCCCCCCACATGAATGGAATTCACGATAACGGACATGTAACAAGACATACAAAGAAAGAGTACATTAAGAAGATACACCACATCGAGATAGGTAGCTTTTGGCTTTGAACTTCCTCTAGTGAAAGCCTATCGGACTTACTGGGTAACCAATGGACACGATGCCTTGAACTGTTCAGCTGTTTGTGTAAGCCAAGACAATAGACTACACATAGTGTATCCGCAAACACAGTTTGGTTCTTACGGTTGTGTTCATTTTGGCCCTGAACGACGCCTGGTAATTCATGAGTGCTCTAGAGAATTTAGCCTTCTCAATTCTCACAGAACTGGCCCAGTTCACACTCATATAGGTGATTTCTTATTAAGAGTATCCTGCTATACCTCACTTGGATGTCCAAGCCATAAGAATCATTAAAAGCAAAGCTTATCCTACTAACGCTGCAGGTATCACTCTTCTTATCATAGAAATGGGTAGAAGTAAACCTCCTTGCGTGAAGTCATCCATAATTCGGTTGTCCCTTTGAACCTAGATCTTGGGATTTCCAGTCAACTAGGTTTGGTTGCCATTATGGCGACTTTTAAGTAATATGCTTTAATCCCATTCCCTTCGATAAATAGTACACTTGCTCTCTGGCTAGCCCTTTAGTCAATGGATTCGCAATATTTTTCTTTGACTTTACATATTCTATGGAAATTATTCCATGTGAGAGCAAATGCCTAACGGTATTATGTCTTTAACGAATGTGTCGAGACTTACCGTTATACATATGATTTTGTGCCCATCCTATTGCTGCTTCACTATCACAATGAATGCATATAGCTGGCATAGGTTTAGGCCACATTGGAATGTCTTCTAAGAAATTACGAAGCCATTCTGCTTCTTCTCTTTATTTATCCAATGCGATCAACTCAGATTTCATTGTCGACCTTGCTATGCATGTTTGCTTGGAAGATTTCCAAGAGATTGCAGCACTTCCCAAGGTAAAGACATATCCACTAGTGGATTTTGAGTCTTTAGTATCCGATATCCAATTTTGCATCGCTGTACCCCTCGAGTACTACTGGATATTTGGTATAATGATGGCCATAATTTTGGATATGTCTGAGATACCTAAGTACCCTAATTATCACTTTCCAATGATCGGACCCTGGATTACTTGTGTACTTACTCAATTTGCTTATAGCATAGGCTAAATCTGGCCTAGTGCAATTCATTAAGTACATCAAGCTTCCAATTATTCGAGAGTACTCTAATTGTGATATGCCTACACCTGTATTTTTTGACAAATGAAGACTAATGTCAAGCTTCCAATTATTCGAGAGTACTCTTTCGCATGATAAATAAGTTTATTGTATTATTTTGGGGGCGTGACAACTTGGTATCAGAGCGTACCGGGGTTTGAATACTTTGAGTACGTGGAAAGTGGTTAGTACCACAATGGGTTTGTCTCACTTAATTGAGATGATAGCATGTATTGTATGCTTATGTGATAACATGCTTATGTGATTATGTGGGTATGAAATTTAGTTCCTAAGATGTTGATTGGGTCTACGGGTTTATGGAAGTCCTATTGGAAGAGCACTTGATCACTGCTATTTCTAATTGGAATTCTAGCAACGCCGTGGGACGGTCATTATCTAGGAAGGAAATTCGTATGTGTATATGTGATTACATGTTTATGTGGAGTGGTTTATTGTTGCCCAATGTATTAGGCTGCGAGTGAGTTAAATTTGGCACGTTTATAAATGTGCTAATCCTGTTGTTACCTTTATTAGGATGTCAGGACGAGGACGTAGTGGTAGGCGTGGTAGGCCTAGGAGGCAGAAGATGCCTATACCGGATGAAATTCCGGCGCAGGAGGAGGGAGTTGGTCAGGCCAACGTGGCCGAGCCAGTAGGTCAACAGGCCATGGATGCCTTAGCCCGCGAGATGGCAGGAGCATTGAGGTAATCCATGGACATTCTCAAGGCTGAGAATCAAGTCCAGGCCCAAGTAGCTGAAGCAGGGCCATCTTTCTTAAAGAGAGAGTTTTTTCGGTCGAATCCGGATGAGTTTGTGGGTGATCCTAGAGAGCCATAGAAGGCAAATGAATGGCTAGAGCAGTTATTGAAAACATTCGAGATGCTTGACATCGAGGATGACCATTTGAGGGTGACCTTGGCATCATTCCAGTTGAAGGGAGATGCGAGTCAGTGGTAGAAGTATGCACGTGGACGCATTGGAATGACTTGGGAGGCCTTTGTCAATGCTTTCTAAGACAAGTTTCTACCTCCCACGGTTACGGAGAAGTTGGGAGATCAATTCTTTAAATTGGCGCAGTTGAGTACACCTGTGGCTGAATTTGAGGCAACCTTTACTAGCTTGTCTAGGTTCGCACCGGAGTTGGTGGCGACTGAGGAGTGCCGTTATTTGGAATTTGAGAAGCGGTTGAGGACTGGACTCAAGCTTCGAGTGGCTGGGTCCATGATTAGAGATTTTAGGCGCCTTGTGGAGGCAGCAGCCCATCTTGAGATTGTTATGCAAGAAGAGGAGTCAGAATAGTCAGGGGGAGAGTAAGAGGCAGAGAGGTTCTAACTCTCAGCAGTCCCAGGGGTTTCAAACGAGGTCCACTTTTCCAGTACCGAGTTCGGGTTTTAGGAGGGGTGACCAGGGAAATTTCACTTGTTTTAAGTGTGGTCAGTTGGGCCACAAGTCTCCAGTTTGTCCTCAGAGAGGGGGAGGGCAGCAAACAGCATCATCATTGGTTTGTTTTCAGAGCCAGAGTCAGGAAAGAGGCCAGCCGCTCACTTGTTATCAGTGCGGGTAGGCAGGACACCTGAAGAGGTTTTGTCCACAGTGGTTTGAGGCAGATATAGAGTCACCAGCCAGCATGGTCAGTGTAGACGTCCCCGAACGCCCCGGGAGGTGTTAGGTCCCGTTCTGTTCATATTGGGGTCACTACAGTTCAAGGACTCAAATGTCACGGTTCTTAATCTTGAACCAAAGAGTCCAAATCCGGCAAATCGTTTTTGAGAAAAACAGATTTTTTTGAAAGAAGTGCCAAACATGGACTGCTTTGCCAGATAACAAAGTCGCCACCTAAATATTTTTTAAATGGGAAATTTAGGAAACCCTGACTCGTTGCCAAAGGCCACGTGTCCGTCATCACCAAAAGTTGGCTCGGGAACTTGGGTACGATTGGGGAAGGTCACATCGTGAGCACCCCCGCTCGCCCGGTCAAAGACCGGCCTCTACTAACCATGATATCTGTTTTTGAAAACATTGTATGCTCTTATTCCGATTATTAGCCTAGTTACTATGTGATGCTTGCAGCAAACAAGTATAGACTGAGTCGCCTGAATTGGAACAAAACATTTCATGTTTGTTTGTTTGAAATGGTTTGATGGTGCTACCCGCAGGTAGGCTAAGACGCAGATTTGCCACCCTCAGGTGGGCTTAGAAACATGATTTTGCCACTATCTAGTGGGCTTAAAACAAACAGTCAATGATTCGTCCCAATTCAAGTAACTCAACCTCCACCCACAGGCATTCAAGGCAATTGTATCACATAAGCATATAGCCTCATGGCAAGCATGCTATCATGGCAACACTCACACGCATGCAAGGATGCTAAAGCATAAAACTTACCGAGTACTCCAAGCCAAAAATAGAAACTTATTAGAAATCATGCATGATCCTAAGTATACAGAAATGCCTAATGCAACACATGCAAAAATGCAACTATAGCAGGCTCGGCTTTTCTAAACATGGGATGTGAAATGCAACAGCTATCACGTATTTGTAGACACCCCATTTTTGACCGTCCTCAAGACTTGGACGTCATCGTTGGAACACTCGGTGATTATCCATGTTTGTGTTCGTTCGGAGTTCCCCGGAGTTCTCGGCTGCGCGCGCCGTGCCTCAGGACCTCTGGACCCGACCGTTTGTGTTTGGTTTTTGCACCAAACACTTGTGTTTTGCCTTGGGAGGGCAGGGAATGCTTTGTGAGGCATTCCTACACACCACCAGGCCGGCTGGGGCTAGAGGCCACCGGCTGGCTAGAGTTGCCATCGGCACTATATTGTGCCGGTCGCACTATTTTGTGCGGTCGGCACTCTTTTTGGCAAAATGACCATTTTGCCCTGCCACTACTGTGCACTTGCTTTCTGGGTATTTTCAGACAGCTTTGTGGCTTTTGCTCCCTCCATACACGTGTATGGAGGGGATGCACTCCTTCCAAGCTTGTTTGACAAGCTTTGCAATGCTTATAAGAGGAGAGCTTCTCCTCTTGGCTTAGGGTTAGCTTCTTGAGAGTCAAAACCAGAGCTTAGATACATATATCTCTGTCATATATCTATATCATCATCTCCCTCCCCTTGTGTGATCTAAGGCCAAAAAGTGTGATTTTGTCTTAGTTTTGCTCCTTTACACACACCATTACACCTTAGCTTGAGTTTGAGAGACTTGGAAGGTTATTTGTGTTGGTTTTAGACTGGTTTTGAGCACTAGAGAGTGGCTGCACCACTTGTTCTTCAAGGGATCTTCAAGGGTAAGAACATCACTTTATATTCCCCATTCTTGCAACCTTTTTTCTACCCTCTTTACTTTGTGTTTTTGAGTTTGTGTTTATAAGACAAAAAAGTCTTGTTTTTTACTTGCTCAAGAACATTCATTAAGGTCTTTTGTCCATTTGAGTGAAGCCTCACTCTTTTAGGCTTTGTTTTGGCCCTTTTGTGCCTTTTCTTGGAGGCCTTGCTTGTTTTGGTGTCCTTTGGCCTTCTCACCACTGAAAACCAGTGGGTTTCAAGTGGTGAGGATGTTATTTTCGAGTCTCATTTAGGGGAGGGACACCCCTCTCCCCTTGACCCTTTGTTGGTCTTTGTTCTTGGCTCATGTATAGCATGCATGCTAGTTTGTGTTCTTGGTCTCACATTTCAGAGCTTTATGTGTGTCTTAGGTCTTGTTTGATCTCTGATTATAGGTTGGATTTGTATTCCTTAACATGCCTCTCATGCTAGCTTAGTAATGCTTTATTTTGCTTACAAATGTACCATGTGTTTAGCCTCATATGCCTCCATATTTTAGCCTAATATCTTGAGGATGTTGGTCTTGTTTTGTCATGTATAAGGGCTGCAAACCACTGTTTTGATCACATTTGGCATGCTTGACATGTTTTGTTTTGTACTTTAGGCTTGTAAGCTTGTATGTTTTGCCTCCTAGCATGCTTAATTTCTTGATCCCGTGATTTGGCATCATCTAGGGTCATTTTTCAGTCCATAAATCATGCTTGCATACATGCATGTGTCCTATTTCATGTCATAAGGGTGTGCTCTTGTATGTCTAGGATTGAACATTGTGCATGCTTCCATGTTTGGGGCATTTTTGGGGTGCCATGAGGGGATTTTGGGTGCCATTTTATATGCTGAAAAACCTGCTTTGATTGCCTAACATGTGCCATGTTTGGTCTTGTTAAGTGGTGGTTCAATGCCCCACTTTGTGCCTTAGCCTTAGGCCTTATGGCTAGCATGCTTGTGTAGCATTTTAATCATGTTTTGAGGCATGATTTGCCACTGTTTTGGGGAGTTTGAGGACTGCCCTTTAGGGCTTAAGTCCATTATTGCATGTTCGTTACATGGTTGTCGCATGATTGGTCAATGAAGCCTTGAGTATATGCTAGTTCCATGCTTAATTGGTCCATGTTGCATGACATTTGTAC
Source organism: Camellia japonica (assembly GCA_030407325.1). Classification (NCBI taxonomy): domain Eukaryota; kingdom Viridiplantae; phylum Streptophyta; class Magnoliopsida; order Ericales; family Theaceae; genus Camellia; species Camellia japonica. The sequence continues at coordinate 34,815,373 of JAPPVO010000036.1, read as the reverse complement.
CTTGCATACTTTAGTTCTTTGCATGCTTAACATGATAGGTCGCATAGCATTTGAGCCATTTTTGTGTACTTGCATTTCATGGTTTGGCTTGGGGATTGTCAAGCCAAGCATGAGGATCGAGGGGAGTTCACACTTTGAGTGGTGAAACTTGCCTCCATCCTCAAGTCACCAAGACCTTTGATTAACACATGATAAGGTTTTGGATTTCATCTTTTGTGTTGCATGCATTTCAATTAAAACATGCAACCTTGGTTCCTTAGGCTATCATGCATCAAATGCATCATTGATGGCCCTAGAACCAAGGGTCATACCTCCTTGAGTCCCCAAGCATGATAGGAGGCAATGACCATGCTTACATGTCCCCCAAAACCCATGCCATGCATTGCTGTCTTGCTGCTGCTGTCAATCTGTCCTCTGCAGGAACTTTCTGCTGGCCGGCAGAAAATAGTGCCGACCGGCACTATTTTTGTGCCGATAAACCTCACATGCAGCCGGTGGCCAATTCAAGCAGCCGATGACCACTCCCCCCAGCCGGTGTGGTACTACAGATCATTTTGAATGTATTCTGAGATTTTGGGAATTTTTGGAGGGCAGGGCAGCAAAAACAGAGGCAGCAGTGCATGACGCGGTTTTCCGGGCAAGTCGGATCGAGCATGCATCACTCGCGCATCCCGAGGCAGGGCTGAGGCCCCATTTCTTTTAGTTATTTGTTTTAATTTTAATATTTAGAATTTTGTAATAATTAATTTATTCGTTTATTCGTTGGACTGTATTATTATTTTGGTCCCTCCGAGTGAGGCGAAAATGTAATAAGTGTGTGTGAGTGGGTGTGTGTCTTCCAAACCTCCACTTCTTTCTATCCCTTTTATTTACCTGCTTACGATGGTAGATTAGGGCACGTCTAATTTAGCATACCTTATGCAATGCATGCGTGCATTCATGCATTGTTTACATGCACCGGGCTCGGTACATCATACAAACTGCATTGCAATTTTCAATTCCAAATTGAATACGTGCTATTCGCACATTTCACATGCCATGTTTAGGGTTAGCCGAGCCTACTCTAGATTGCATCTATGCCTGTGTTGCATTAGCCACTTAACATGAACTAGGTCATGCATGTTTGCTAACCTGGTTTCTTGTTTTGGCACGGAGTACGATGTAAGTTTTATGCTTTAGCATATCGCATGCGTGTGAATGTTGCCATGACAGTATGCTTGCCATGCGGCTAATTGCTTACATGATATTACTGTTTGAATGCCTGTGGGTGGAGGTTAGATTGCCTGAGTTGGAACAACTCGTTGAAATCCGTATTTTAGCCTACTTACGAGTAGCAAAATACAACACGTTTTTCGAGACAAAACGGATATGCAATGTTTATTTCCAAATTAGGCAATCTAGTCTATACTTGTTTGCTGTGCGCATAACATAGTAATTCTAGGCTAATAATCGGAATAAGAGCATGTAAGGTTTTCAAAATCGGTTATCACGGTTAGTAGAGGCCGGTCTTCGGACCGGGCGAAAGGGGGTGCTCATAGCTGACCTTCCCCGATCGTACCCAAGCTCCGAGCCAAGTCACTTTGGTGATGACGGACATGTGGCCTTCGGCGCCGAGTCAGGGTTTCCTAAATTCCCCCATTAAAAAAAAAATATTTAGGTGGCGACTCTGTAATTTGGCAAAGCAGTCCATGTTTGGCACTACTTTCAAAAATCTGTTTTTCTTCAAAACAAATTGCCAGAGGTGGACTCTTTGGTTCAGATTTAGAACCGCAACACAAAAATCGAGAGTCCGAGCTGTAGCCGAGGTCCCCCGCGGACGTGCTACAGTTTCTGGCGACTCTGCTGGGGATTTTAGAGAGCTTGACTCGAACTCGTGATATCCTGTTTTGATTTCATTTATGTGTCTCTTTGCATTGCATGTGCATTGGTGCGCCTAGGACACCGTGTTGGCCATCTGCTATTCCTGAGCGGTTTGCCGGAGGCTTGTCTTGTCAAGACATGACCATAAGGCTGACCGGTTGCGGGCTCTGCCAGTATGGGAACACAAACCCCGGTTTCACCGGGGCACCCTTTTTGACCATTCGACCTAGTGCATATTCGGAATCCATAGTGACCATTCCAAACTAGGACAGGTTGCTTTACCCGATATAGGTTGTTTGAAACCGCTGTGTGCGTAGTGAAACCCTAGCTCCTGACAAAATAGGACAGGGAAACCCTACCCCAACATAGGGGTGTATTGGCTCTCTCTTACATGCTATGTGCTTTTAGAGTGTATCTCTACAGGGAAATGCGCATGTCAGTTTGCAAGTTTTATCCGGCCTGAGGGCACCAGTAACAGTATTTTGGGGGAATCAGGTTATCTGTGGATACAAGATTCAGACTTGGGGGTAATGATTCAGAAATAGTGATCAGTATTGCAGGGACAGTGAATCGAGTTTAGCATGTTATCCGACCGTGTGTTGTTTATTTTATGCCGTTATGCTGTCCGATTTTCTGTTATTTATACGCTTTATTTATCTTTTTTTTCTAGGTAGTTGAGCACGATTGCTTCTGACCCAGTAGATACTCCCCGAGCACTCTGGACTAGAGGTCGTCGACTCCATCGATCTGAGGATCTGATAGACGGACAACCAGTGTACTGTTCACTACCCCCTGTTACTAGGCGGAGGTCAGTTAGACAAAGAGCATCAGCACAGCAGTCAGTTCAGAGGGCTTTATCTACCCCACCTGTGTTCAGTAGGGATCAGGATTCTGTGTCGCCAACAGAGAGAGAATACATACCAGTAACCCAATCAGAGCAAAATAGCATGGCCAGTTTGGAGGAAACGGTGCGCCACCTTCAGGAAAGCATGAAAGCAATGCAGCAAGATGCTGTCCGACAGGCAGAATTTTCCAGACAACAGGCAGAGACAATAGCCAGGCTAGAGCAGCAGACCGGAGCATCCGCGTCACAACAAGTTCCTCCCCCGCCAGGAGCTCCTAACATCGGGGAGACAGCCAATGTTCAAACTGATACAGAGCTGCCTACGGGACCACCCCCATACCTTTGGCTTGGGTTATACGCCCACCAAGGAGGATTGGGTAAGGAAAGGCAAAGAGACGGCTGCAAGGGCCAAAGCAAAACAGATGGGGAAACCTTTCGAATTGATGCATCGGCCCATCCGAGGTACCCTGAACGGACGCTTCGTCCGGGAGGGGGAAGATTTTCCATTCTGTGGTTTTCCGGAGCCGTGGTGGAACGCAGAGAAGAAGCGCGTCCCAGGGTTCGAAATTTTCTTTGACCTACAATTATCTGGGGATGATGTTGTTGGAAAGCGGACAGACCCAGCGGTTGAGACCGAGTATAGCAAGGAAGCAGAGTCTGCGGACACAGAGTTTGAAATGGGGGTAGCACTGGCATGTCTACTTTCAGATCCTTCGATCGACCAGTTGTGCTTGGGGGATAACTCCTCGGTGTCTATGATTGGAGATGAAACGGCTGCGGGCCTACCAACAGCTATTTTGGATGCATCCATCGCACCCTCCCTCATCTGGCAGTACGAGGAGGGATTTTTATCTAGCAGCACCGGGTCAGGTAGTGAGCCGGAATCTGATTCCACCGAGTCTTGTGAGTCGGAATCAGGTTCCAGCTCGTCTGAGTCTGAGTTCGGTATTCCTGGGAGTGATAACCCGGATACTACAGTCCTGTCCAGGTCGTCCTTTTCTTTCTCTTTTGAGTCTGTTGTAACAGAAGAACTGGACGGTTCAGAAGTATCTAATGAGAATGAGGTCACTGTGGTTTCCGAGTACTTTTCTGTGCCTTTGGTTTATTGCTTAAATCAGGACTTTCAAAATTTTGATAAAAACGACGAGGACGAAATTCCTCCGGTTTTGCAACGACTAATTGAACAAGAGCAGGAGAGGTTTGTTAAACCCTTAATGGATGAAATCACTACCGTGAACATTGGTACTGAGAAGGACCCGCGGCTGGTCCAGATCGGGTCCACGTTGTCTTCGGAGGAACGCGAGCGCTTAGTCGCTTTATTAAAAGATTTCAAAGATGTTTTCGCGTGGTCCTACGAAGACATGCCTGGAATCGATCCTGAGATCGTACAGCACCGGATCCCTCTTGACCCCGAGGCCCGACCTATTAAGCAGAAGCTCAGAAGGATCCGTCCTGATTGGGCCATCAAGATCAAGGAAGAGGTCACCAAGCAGATTGACGCAGGCTTCCTGCTGGTATCTGAATACCCGACTTGGTTGGCCAACATTGTTCCAGTGCCGAAGAAGGATGGCAGAATCCGAGTATGCGTGGACTTCAGGGATTTGAACAGAGCCAGTCCGAAGGATGACTTTCCCTTGCCGCATATTGACGAGTTGGTAGATTTCACAGCGGGGCATGCTTTGCTCTCGTTCATGGATGGCTTTTCAGGCTATAATCAGATAGTAATGGCACCCGAAGACCGGGAGAAGACTGCTTTCACCACCCCGTGGGGTACATATTGCTACAGAGTAATGCCATTTGGGTTGAAGAACGCTGGGGCTACATATCAACGGGCTGCAACCACAATATTACATGACATGATCCATAAAGAGGTCGAGGTGTACGTGGACGACATGATTGTCAAGTCAAAGAAAGAGAGGGCCACTACGCCGCTTACAAAGTTTTTCCAAAGGATCAGGGAATTTCGGCTGCGGTTGAATCCTCAGAAATGTACATTCGGTGTAACAGCGGGGAAAATGCTAGGATTTCTGATTACACAAAGGGGCATCGAAGTCGACCCTTCCAAAATCAAGGCCATCTTAGAAATGCCACCACCAATGACTGAAAAGGAGGTGCGAGGCTTTCTGGGTAAAGTGCAATTCATAAGGCGGTTTATCTCTAAACTAACCTTAACTTGTGAACCACTTTTTGGTCTCCTGAAGAAAGGAAAGAAGTTCCAATGGGACGGCCGATGCCAAGCTGCATTTGAACAGATTAAAGAATATTTACAGAATCCACCCGTGTTATCACCGCCAAAGCCAGGGAAACCGTTGATACTGTACCTGTCAGTGACTGAGACTACGATGGGCTGCATGCTCGCACAAGAGTCGGAAGATAAAGTGGAAAGGGCTATTTACTATCTGAGCAAGAAGATGCTGGAGTACGAGACCCGCTACACTCCACTGGAGAAGGCTTGTTTGGCCTTAGTATGGGCCACTAGGAAGCTGCGGCACTACCTGTTAGCTCACTCTGTAATGTTGGTTTCGCGACTTGATCCCATCAAATATCTCTTCGAGAAACCAGCACTTACGGGTAGGCTAGCTCGTTGGCTGCTGTTGCTCTCCGAATTTGATCTCAAGTATGTGACGCGCAAGTCAGTAAAAGGAAGAGCGGTAGCAGAGTTCCTTGCCGACCACCCGGTTGAAGGGGATGAAGCGGTTGAGTATCTGTTCCCAGATGAAGCCATTCTGCACATCGAAGATGAAACTTGGACAATGTACTTTGACGGAGCGTCAAATCAACACGGGTATGGGATAGGGGTGTTGCTGATAGCGCCTGATGATTCTCGTATCCCTTTAGCATTCAAGCTTAGATTCAAAGTCTCGAACAATGAGGCAGAGTATGAGGCGTGTATTGCCGGTCTAGAGGCTGCCCTAGAACTAGGGGCAAGGCGATTGGACGTCATTGGGGATTCGAATTTAGTTGTATCTCAAGCTAAGGGAGATTGGAAAGTAAAAGAGGAAAAGATGATAATTACCAACAGACCTTGGATTTGCTAATTCCGCGGTTTGAAAAGCTCAATTTCACTCACCTGGTAAGAGAGAACAACAGGTTCGCAGATTCGCTAGCAACTCTATCTTCCATGATAGACATCCCATCTGGGGTCCGGATGCGTCCAGTCCTTATTGACCAGAAATTTGCACCTGCCTACGAGTCAATCTCCGCCATAGATGAAGTACAGGATAACAACCCTTGGTATTACGACATATGGAACTTCTTGGAAAAGGAGGCATATCCACCAGGGGCGAATGCCAAGGACAAAAGGGCAATTAGAAGAATGGCTGTTCAGTTTATCATCTGCGGGGGTAAATTATACAAGAGAGGTCATCTGGGAATGCACAAGCTGTGTGTGGAAGCCGAAGAGTCGAAGCGCCTGATGGAGGCCATCCATGGAGGAGAATGTGGGGCACATATGAATGGGGTGATGCTGGCACGGAAGATCCTCAGACAGGGCTACTATTGGTCTACCATGGAGGAAGACTGTATCGACTTTGTTCGGCGATGCCACAAATGCCAGATCCACGCAAACCGCATGAACATCCCGCCGTCAAAGCTGTACAACATGACGTCGCCATGGCCATTTTCAGTTTGGGGGATCGATGTGATTGGAGCTGTTACTCCTAAAGGGTCGAATGGCCATGAATTCATCTTGGTAGCAATAGACTATTTCACGAAATGGGTCGAGGCCCAATCCTATGCCGTGTTGAAAGCTTCGCATGTCGCAAAGTTTATCAGAAACAACATTATCTGCCGTTATGGAGTCCCGAATGAGATCATTTCGGACAATGGTTCTCACTTCAAGAAGGAGGTGATTGACCTGTTGGAGAAGTATAATGTGGCTTTTCATAAGTCATCCACATATCGGCCACAGACCAACGGAGCAGTTGAGGCCGCTAACAAAAACATCAAACACATACTACAGAAGATGGTGGAGACCTATCGGGACTGGCCGGATAAGTTGCCGTTTGCTCTGTGGGGCTACCGAACTTCAATTAGAACTTCTACCGGGGCGACGCCGTATTCCTTGGTTTATGGGATGGAGGCCGTTCTACCTATAGAGATTGAGGTTCCGTCTCTACGAGTATTGGCTGAGTGTCAGATAGCCGAGGCAGATTGGCAGCAGAGCAGATTCGAGGAACTCATGCTCTTTGATGAGAGAAGACTGAAAGCACTGTACCATGTCCAAGGGTATCAGCGCAGAATTGCCCGGGCTTTCAACAAGAAGGTTAAGTCCAGGAACTTGAAGGAAGGAGATTTGGTACTCAAAGACAACCGAGCTCCCATCCACGACCCAAGGGGCAAGTTCAGACCCAATTGGACTGGTCCCTATATCATCAAGTCTATCTGGTCAGGTGGAGCTGTGGTTCTGATGGACCTAGATGGCCTGAGTTCTCCCAACCGATCAACATGGACAAGTTGAAGAAATATTACCCTGAGAGGCTCGCTAGGCCGAAAACCCGAAAGGGCGACCTAGGCAAAATTCAGAGCACAAAAAATTAGAAAATATAAAAACTGAGCTCGCAAGGTTGAAAACCCGCAAAGGGCGGCCTTGGCAAAAGTTAGAGCGCAAAAGGAGAGTGAAAATACTCAAGTGAACCCAAGCCTGAACTACGTAAGGCTTGATTCCCATCCTTGGGATACGTAGGCAGCTTCATCCTGAAGTTCAGCCATAAACATTTTCCCCGATCAGCTTTGTCCATTTGATCATCTTGGTCATCTTTGTCTATTAGCATTCATCGCAATCTCCGGCGCAGTGCTTTTCAGACTAGGGGCAACTTTCCGTTGCCATGCAGTGCCGCGGTACTATTCAAACTAGGGGCAATTTTCCAATTGCAGGAATCTGGGGTTGTGCATCTCAGTGACAAATTTCAGGCGTGTCCAGTTCTGATCCATATCGAAAATGGTTTTGAAAAGTTTTAATAAAAGTTGACTTTGTTCAAATAAATCTTTTTACAACTAAGACCATTTCTGGACCAAAACGGAAAATTTTCAGTACCACAACCTTCAATTTCATTGATTTCAAATAGAGTTCTCTTGCTCTTGCATACAATCGAAGTTGCTTTTTATTACATTCATAAAGAAAACTTGAAAGTACTAATAAAGCAATAAACCCGGGGCATAGTCAAGTCAAATGTCCCTGCGCCCCCTCCCAGAGCTAGCTGAAGCCTCTGATGCCAAGCTGGGCCCAATCTGTGCCTCTTCATTAAGCCAATCCAAGCACTCATCAGACAAAGTGCAACTGAAAGCGGGAGCGGGGGCCAGGAGTTCTCTCGTCCTCCATGCTGTGGCATACCGGGCCAGCTGTGCGCCTCGAATCGGGAATGTAACCGGGTACTCTATCCCTTCCGGCGGACAAGTCTGATTATGACCAAACTGGCGCAGGATACGGAATGGGAAGTAGAAGACACAGTGAGTCAAGCCAATCAATTGGATCCCGGGTTGACGGGTCATGCTGTAACTCATCATTGGGAGATTGAGCCAAGGGCACCGCCAAGCAATGCGGTCTGCGGACAAGTTGCACATCCATTCAAACCACCAACCCTCATCAAGGGCGTCAACTAGGCGTTGCCTGAAGAAGTAGCCACGAGCTGAATATGCCGGACAAGAGTCCACAACCTTCAGTTTGTCCATCAACCACACCTGGGGAGGGATGAAAAATGAGAGAATAAAGAATAGAGAGATGTATGATGAGAGAAAAGTGAGAAAGGGTTTTTGTGAGAAAAACCGAGCTTGAGAGCCGAGTGACGTGAGCATATATATGCGAGATTAGGTGGGGAACATTACCTGCAGTAAGAGTGGACTCCCTGCTAATCTGATCGTCTCTCGACGATAAAAGGCGTCTAAGCCCAGCAGTGTCTCAGCCAGAATCATGGCAATGCAGCTTTTGCCCCCCTTCAAGCCTTGGGCAACCTCAATCAACCGGACACTGGGCCCTCCAGAACCAGAGATAAACAGAAAATGGGATAGCAGGCATAAACAAAGGGCATGTCGCCGAAAACCTTGCCAGTGATGGTCGCCACGATCACCAGTCTCAGAAAAGCGACAAACCAAGCTCGGAACATCTAATGTCCCGTCACAAATTAGAGAACGAGCGTCGGGCATTGAAAGCCCGCACATTTCTCCCAAGGCTTGAGCATGGCCAAAACGAAGTTGGGGCAGGATCTCCTCATCGCGCTCAGATTCCATTAGAGTTCGGAAATCTTCAAAAGTGGGACACACCTCTTGTCCGCTAAAGCTAAAGACATGTGTTACCGGGTTCCAAAACCTTGCCGCGGCATGGAGGAATGGAAAATGCAGCGGGGTACGGCGCAAAGTGAATAGTGCGTTTATGCCGAAAGCCCGGAAATTAAGCTTTTCCGAGCCATTCAAGTTGTTAATCCAAGTCGTGAGATTTTGGGCAAGAAACTCTTCCATTTGGAGCAAATCAGTGTGAAATGAAGAGAACCACGAAGTTGAAACCTTTTGAAGGATAAGGTTGAGAAGGACAGCTGTCAACATTCTGCTGGTGTTGACAATTTAGTGCCGACCGGCCACTTATAGTGCCGACCGGCCATCTGTTTTGGCCGATGGATCACCATCTCGGCCGATGGCCATTATCCCGCCGGTGGACTTTTGGCTTGGCCGGTGAGTCTCCCCTTGCCCTCTGAGCTGTTTATGCTAAGAATTTGGGAAGTCCCACTACTTTCGACGCCCTCCAGTGATCAATTCTTACGAGGGCGCGCCCATTTGCTTATCGAGTTGTTGCATATTTGCTTATCGAGTTGTATCTCACTCTCGTTGAGTCTTTGTAATGTTTGTCAAGGTGTACTCGCATTTGGCTAGTTTGCTGAGTCACCCTTTTTGCTTATCGAGTTGTAATTGGTTTACTACCTGATTATTACGATGCGATGCTTTGATTTTCAAAAACACTGGTTCAATTTCAGTCACATTGTTATGTGATGCCTTGCGATGCGATGCATAGAACGTGCGAATATAACACTTTTTGAACAAACAGTCGTTTCATTTCCATCATATGTTTTGTAAAAACACGCGCTTTTGAGAAATAAAACCTGCCTAAGGCAGTGCAATGTGCTTAAACTCCTAGTAAAAAGGAAAATAAAGCAGAAGAATAGCAGGGTAGCAAAGTGCTGGGTTTGACACCGGTAACTCCCCCCTTTCGGTCATCGTACCTTTTGCGCCCTTGTTTGGGTCAATTAGGAGGTTTGGCACCTTCATTATTCAAGACAATACAAGAAGATGCACCGTCAGAATGCAAATGAATCTTCAAGTTGACTTCAAGCCATTACTTTTGTGAGCGATGCTCGGAACATGCGAAGGATGTCCCTTCTCGTATCCTTTTATATCTTGTGAATTTCAAAAGAAATCGTTTCAATTATACTGTGTTGCAATACGTTGCATTTCAATCATGTTTTATCATGTTTCTTCTATACACATTGCATTGTATGCGTGCTTTGCTTTACTGATATGTGTTCAAGTTCCTATATACACATTGCATTGTATGCGTGCTTGCTTTACTGATATGTGTTCAAGTTCCTTATATACACATTGCATTGTATGCGTGCTTGCTTTACTGACATGTGTTCAAGTTCCTTATACACATTGCATTGTATGCGTGCTTGCTTTACTGATATGTGTTCAAGTTCCTTATACACATTGCATTGTATGCGTGCTTGCTTTACTGATATGTGTTCAAGTTCCTTTTATATATACATTGCATTGTATGCGTGCTTGCTTTACTGACATGTGTTCAAGTTCCTTTTATATACACATTGCATTGTATGCGTGCTTTTTACTGACATGTGTTCAATTCCTTTATATACACATTGCATTGTATGCGTGCTTGCTTTACTGATATGTGTTCAAGTTCCTTATATACACATTGCATTGTATGCGTGCTTGCTTTACTGACATGTTCAAGTTCCTATATACACATTGCATTGTATGCGTGCATTGCTTTACTGACATGTGTTCAATTCTCTTTTATACACATTGCATTGTATGCGTGCTTGCTTTACTGATATGTGTTCAAGTTCCTTAATACACATTGCATTGTATGCGTGCTTTGCTTTACTGAATGGTTCAAGTTCCTATATACACATTGCATTGTATGCGTGCTTGCTTTACTGACATGTGTTCAATTACCTTTTACACATTGCATTGTATGCGTGCTTTGCTTTACTACATGTGTTCAAGTTCCTTATATACACATTGCATTGTATGCGTGCTTTGCTTTACTGACATGTGTTCAATTATATACACATTGCATTGTATGCGTGCATTGCTTTACTGACATGTGTTCAATTACCTTTTATACACATTGCATTGTATGCGTGCTTTGCTTTACTACATGTGTTCAAGTTCCTTACTATACTCATTGCATTGTATGTGTGCTTTGTTTTACTGAGATGAGTTCAAGTTCCTATATACATTGCATTGTATGCGTGCATGTTCTACTTACTGACATGTGTTCAATTACAATCTTTTATACACATTGCATCGTATGCGTGCCTTGCTTCACTACATGTGTTCAATTACAATTCCCTATACACATTGCATTGTATGCGTGCTTTGCTTTACTATATGTGTTCAATTCCAATTTCTATACACATTGCGTGCACGTGTGCATTGCTTCACTCACATGTGTTCAATTCTACTATCTTGCTGTACACACTACATGCATTGTCACGTACTTTCGACTGCATTGTTATGCATATTGCTAACGATGTGTACCTGTTAAGTTCGCTTTCTTTGCAGGCACGATATTGTATGTACGGCTCATTTGAGGCCGGTGCAACCAGGCGAGCCGCACAGGTATTGTATCTCCCGAGTGAGACGTAAAGAGAATTGTATAAATTCTCTTACATGTATAAATCCTCAGGTGGGCTTAGAAAACATGATTTTGCCACTATCTAGTGGGCTTAAAACAAACAGTCAATGATTCGTCCCAATTCAAGTAACTCAACCTCCACCCACAGGCATTCAAGGCAATTGTATCACATAAGCATATAGCCTCATGGCAAGCATGCTATCATGGCAACACTCACACGCATGCAAGGATGCTAAAGCATAAAACTTACCGAGTACTCCAAGCCAAAACAGAAACTTATTAGAAATCATGCATGATCCTAAGTATACAGAAATGCCTAATGCAACACATGCAAAATGCAACTATAGCAGGCTCGGCTTTTCTAAACATGGGATGTGAAATGCAACAGCTATCACGTATTTGTAGACACCCCATTTTTGACTGTCCTCAAGACTTGGACGTCATCGTTGGAACACTCGGTGATTCCATGTTTGTGTTCGTTCGGAGTTCCCGGAGTTCTCGGCTGCGCGCGCCGTGCCTCAGGACCTCCGGACCCGACCGTTTGTGTTTGGTTTGCACCAAACACTTGTGTTTTGCCTTGGGAGGGCAGGGAATGCTTTGTGAGGCATCCCTACACACCACCGGCTGGGGCTAGAGGCCACCGGCTGGCTAGAGTTACCATCGGCACTATATTGTGCCGGTCGGCACTATTTTGTGCCGGTCGGCACTCTTTTTGGCAAAATGACCATTTTGCCCTGCCGACTACTGTGCATTGCTTCTCTGGGATATTTTCAGACAGCTTTGTGGCTTTTGCTCCCCTCCATACACGTGTATGGAGGGGATGCACTCCTTCCAAGCTTGTTTGACAAGCTTTGCAATGCTTATAAGAGGAGAGCTTCTCCTCTTGGCTTAGGGTTAGCTTCTTGAGAGTCAAAACCAGAGCTTAGATACATATATCTCTGTCATATATCTATATCATCATCTCCCTCCCCTTGTGTGATCTAAGGCCAAAAAAGTGTGATTTTGTCTTAGTTTTGCTCCTTTACACACACCATTACACCTTAGCTTGAGTTTGAGAGACTTGGAAGGTTATTTGTGTTGGTTTTAGACTGGTTTTGAGCACTAGAGAGTGGCTGCACCACTTGTTCTTCAAGGGATCTTCAAGGGGAACATCACTTTATATTCCCCATTCTTGCAACCTTTTTCTACCCTCTTTACTTTGTGTTTTTGAGTTTGTGTTTAAGACAAAAAAGTCTGTTTTTACTTGCTCAAGAACATTCATTAAGGTCTTTTGTCCATTTGAGTGAAGCCTCACTCTTTTAGCTTTGTTTTGGCCCTTTTGTGCCTTTTCTTGGAGGCCTTGCTTGTTTGGTGTCCTTTGGCCTTCTCACCACTGAAAACCAGTGGGTTTTCAGTGGTGAGGATGTTATTTTCGAGTCTCATTTAGGGGAGGGACACCCCTCTCCCCTTGACCCTTTGTTGGTCTTTGTTCTTGGCTCATGGTATAGCATGCATGCTAGTTTGTTCTTGGTCTCATTTCAGAGCTTTATTGTGTGTCTTAGGTCTTGTTTGATCTCTGATTTAGGTTGGATTTGTATTCCTTAACATGCCTCTCATGCTAGCTTAGTAATGCTTTATTTTGCTTACAAATCTACCATGTGTTTAGCCTCATATGCCTCCATATTTTAGCCTAATATCTTGAGGATGTTGGTCTTGTTTTGTCATGTATAAGGGCTGCAAACCACTGTTTTGATCACATTGGCATGCTTGACATGTTTTGTTTTGTACTTTAGGCTTGTAAGCATTGTATGTTTTGCCTCCTAGCATGCTTAACTTGTCTTGATCCCGTGATTTGGCATCATCTAGGGTCATTTTTCAGTCCATAAATCATGCTTGCATACATGCATGTGTAGCCTATTTCATGTCATAAGGGTGTGCTCTTGTATGTCTAGGATTGAACATTGTGCATGCTTCCATGTTTGGGGCATTTTTGGGGGTGCCATGAGGGGATTTGGGTGCCATTTTATATGCTGAAAAACCTGCTTTGATTGCCTAACATGTGCCATGTTTGTCTTGTTAAGTGGTGGTTCAATGCCCCACTTTGTGCCTTAGCCTTAGGCCTTATGGCTAGCATGCTTGTGTAGCATTTTAATCATGTTTTGAGGCATGATTTGCCACTGTTTTGGGGAGTTTGAGGACTGCCCTTTAGGGCTTAAGTCCATTATTGCATGTTCATTACATGGTTGTCGCATGATTGGTCAATGAAGCCTTGAGTATATGCTAGTTCCATGCTTAATTGGTCCATGTTGCATGACATTTGTACCTTGCATACTTAGTTCTTTGCATGCTTAACATGATAGGTCGCATAGCATTTGAGCCATTTTTGGTACTTGCATTTCATGGTTTGGCTTGGGATTGTCAAGCCAAGCATGAGGATCGAGGGGAGTTCACACTTTGAGTGGTGAAACTTGCCTCCATCCTCAAGTCACAAGACCTTTGATTAACACATGATAAGGTTTTGGATTTCATCTTTTGTGTTGCATGCATTTCAATTAAAACATGCAACATTGGTTCCTTGGCTATCATGCATCAAATGCATCATTGATGGCCCTAGAACCAAGGGTCATACCTCCTTGAGTCCCCAAGCATGATAGGAGGCAATGACCATGCTTACATGTCCCCCAAAACCCATGCCATGCATTGCTGTCTTGCTGCTGCTGTCAATCTGTCCTCTGCAGGAACTTTCTGCCGGCCGGCAGAAAATAGTGCCGACCGGCACTTTTTGTGCCGATAAACCTCACATGCAGCCGTGGCCAATTCAAGCAGCCGATGACCACTCCCCCGCCAGTTGGTACTACAGATCATTTGAATGTATTCTGAGATTTTGGGAATTTTTGGAGGGGCAGGGCAGCAAAAACAGAGGCAGCAGTGCATGACGCGGGTTTTCCGGGCAAGTCGGATCGAGCATGCATCACTCGCGCATCCGAGGCAGGGCTGAGGCCCATTTCTTTTAGTTATTTGTTTTAATTTTAATATTTAGAATTTTGTAATAATTAATTTATTCGTTTATTCTTCGTTGGACTGTATTATTATTTTGGTCCCTCCGAGTGAGGGCGAAAATGTAATAAGTTGTGTGAGTGGGTGTGTGTCTTCCAAACCTCCACTTCTTTCTTATCCCTTTTATTACCTGCTTACGATGGTAGATTAGGGCACGTCTAATTTAGCATACTTATGCAATGCATGCGTGCATTCATGCATTTGTTTACATGCACCGGGCCTCGGTACATCATACAAACTGCATTGCAATTTTCAATTCCAAATTGAATACGTGCTATTCGCACATTTCACATGCCATGTTTAGGGTTAGCCGAGCCTACTCTAGATTGCATCTATGCCTGTGTTGCATTAGCCACTTAACATGAACTAGGTCATGCATGTTTGCTAACCTGGTTTCTTTGTTTTGGCACGGAGTACGATGTAAGTTTTATGCTTTGCATATCGCATGCGTGTGAATGTTGCCATGACAGTATGCTTGCCATGCGGCTAATTGCTTACATGATATTACTGTTTGAATGCCTGTGGGTGGAGGTTAGATTGCCTGAGTTGGAACAACTCGTTGAAATCCGTATTTTAGCCTACTTACGAGTAGCAAAATACCAACACGTTTTTCGAGACAAAACGGATATGCAATGTTTATTTCCAAATTAGGCAATCTAGTCTATACTTGTTTGCTGTGCGCATAACATAGTAATTCTAGGCTAATAATCGGAATAAGAGCATGTAAGGTTTTCAAAATCGGTTATCACGGTTAGTAGAGGCCGGTCTTCGGACCGGGCGAAAGGGGGTGCTCATAGCTGACCTTCCCCGATCGTACCCAAGCTCCCGAGCCAAGTCACTTTGGTGATGACGGACATGTGGCCTTCGGCGCCGAGTCAGGGTTTCCTAAATTCCCCCATTAAAAAAAAATATTTAGGTGGCGACTCTGTAATCTGGCAAAGCAGTCCATGTTTGGCACTACTTTTCAAAAATCTGTTTTTCTTCAAAACAAATTGCCAGAGGTGGACTCTTTGGTTCGGATTTAGAACCGCAACACAAAAATCGAGAGTCCGAGCTGTAGCCGAGGTCCCCCGCGTGCTACAGTATTCAATTTGGAATTTGAAATACGAATGCAGTTTGTATGATGCCCGAGCCCGGTGCGTGCAAGACAAGATGAATGAATGCAAAACATGCTTCATACTGTATGCTAATTAAAATATGCCCTATATCTAACCATCGTAAGCGGGTAAATAAAAGGGAGAAAGAAATGGGGGTTGGAAGACATACATCACACTCACCCACACTTATTACAGTTATGCCCTCGCGCAGAGGGTCCGAATAAATAATACAGTCCGAAATAAAAGAATAATACAGTCCGAAATATACACATTCTTAATTAATTAACAAATTAAAAGAAGAAAGCGGTAAACTGGCTTACAAGCCAGGGGCTGCTCGCTTCTGATGAATGATGTATGCCGGATGCCTTTTGGAAATCCACTGGGATGCCCAATTTAGCCTCTGTTTGCAATGTTCCTCGAAATGCGCCGCCAGACTCCGAAAAGTTGTTGATCCTTGATTTTGCTGCAACAGAGAGCAGGAAAAGGGCATAGCAATGTATTTCACAAATATATGCATGCCTCGATCCTCGTGCCACCAATCACGCATATCGATGGCATGATGGCCGAGGAATCGGATTGCACAACTCAATATAGGGGCAATGCAGATGAATGCTACGACAAAACCTAACTCCATCATGGGTTATCCGGAGTGTCGGTGACTGGGGAATTGAGACCCGTTCCGTCACTCGGAGTACGAAACGTGCCTCGTTTCCCGTGCCCGGGCTAACTCCTATCCCGAACACGATGCAATATGCATGATATGCATGAAATGCAACTAAGATACATTCTAGCATGCTCAATGTTATGAAAATGAGACGTCTCGAAATGCGTGCACACGGGCACGCAAACCGAGAAAATACATGAATGCGATCTAAGATACAACCTGGTATGCACTATGCTGTGAAAATGAGATGAAAATGAGATGAAAATGAGATGCCTCGAAAAGCGTGCACGCGGACACGCAAACCGAGGCGATGATGTAAAATGCAAATCGGATAAAACTGAAGTGCCTCGAAATGCGTGCACACGGGCACGCAAACCGAGGCGATGATATGAAATGCAAATCGGATAAAACCGAAGTGTCTCAAAATGCGTGCACACGGGCACGCAAACCGAGGCAATGATATGAAATGCAAATCGGATAAAACCGAAGTGCCTCGAAATGCGTGCACATGGGCACGCAAACCGAGGCGATGATATGAAATGCAAATCGGATAAAACCGAAGTGCCTCGAAATGCGTGCACACGGGCACGCAAACCGAGACGATGATGTGAACTACAAATCGGATAAAACCGAAGTGCCTCAAAATGCGTGCCCACGGGTGCGCAAACCGAGACGATGATATGAAATACAAAATGACATGGAAAATGATATGTGATGAGGCTAAAATGAGATTTCTCAAAGTGCGTGCCCGCGGGCACGCAAACCGAAAAAATGGCATACGGAATGCAATGATGCGAAAATGGCATACAGAATGCAGAATGGACTTATACCAACATGAGAGGGCCTCAGCCACTCTCATACGGGAGGCCGTCGGATAAAAGTGAAGTGCCTCGAAATGCGTGCCCACGGGCGCGCAAACCGAGGCGATGCATTAAAGCAGAAATGACATACATGATGCAAATTGGGCTTATACCAACATGAGAGGGCCTCAGCCACACTCACACGGGAGGCCGTGAGATGAAAATGGGTGCCTCAAAATGCGTGCACACGGGCACGCAAATCGAGGCGGTGACATACGCAATGCAAATGACATACGGAATGCAAATTGGGCTTACACTAACATGAGTGGACCTCAGCCACACTCACATCAGATGCCGTCGGATAAAACAGAGGTGCCTCGAAATGCGTGCCCACAGGCGCGCATACCGAGGCAATGATAAAATGAGATGGAAATGCAAATTGGGCTTAAACTAACATGAGTGGACCTGAGCCACACTCACATCAGACGCCGTCGCGTAAAACAGAGGTGCCTCGAAGTGCGTACCCACAGGCACGCAAACCGAGGCGATGATGAAATGGAACGGGAAATGATATGCAAGCATGCAAACCAAATTTCAGCACCTAAATGAAGGGGAAAACAGTCCCGAAATGATACGAAATGACAACCAATGCATGAAATCATCCCGAAATATGATTTTAAGTACCCGAAATGGCCTATAGCCATATAAACATGCACAACATGATCATGACATGCAACCAGTAGCAAGGCAGCCCAAATATGGCATTTTTTCAGTAACAAACAAAGCTAAATAACAACCACAAGCATGGCAAAAATAGCTTGCAAAAATGGGGGAAAAGAAGGAATTACAAAGCAAGTAGTATATACAATGCTCAAACTGAAAAACACAGTTCTAAAAAATTGAAGGGGGCCAAAAACATGCATATTTACAGTAGATGAGATCCTCCAATTCAGTGGTAGACATGCTTAAAATGGCATGCAAAAATGAGCCTACAAGGGCTACAACATGAGAGGTACCATAAGAGCATCAAACAACTTTGACCCTCAACAAAACATGAAGAATGAGTTATTCTAAGACACTTTCTAAGCCTGATGAAGGCTCAAATCAGTAGCCAAACAAGCTCAAATAGGCATGCAAAATGGGGCCAAAGAGAGGTATAAAGAGAGGTACAACATGGAGGCACCAAACAAGATTGGTCCCTTCTAAAATGTTGTAGAGGGACACAAAATAAGCTCAATCTCAGTTTATAGCATGCTCCAAAAATAAATGCATATAAGCTAAAAATAGCATGCAAGTTTACGGTAAATTGGAGGATTTGTGAAGCAAGTGGATGATAGAGAGGCCAAACAGGGTTGAGCCCTTCTTCAATGTTGAAGAGGGACTCAAAATAGGCCCACTCACAGTTTATGTCATGCTCGAAAACAGATCACCCATAAGCTAAATATTAATGCAAAATATGACATAGAAGATGCTATTGAAGCAAGTGTGCCATAGAGGCTCAAACAGGGTTGACCCTTAATCAAAGATCAAAATGAGCTCAAAATGGGACACTTCAGTAGGGGTCGAAGCTCAACACAATATGGAAATAGGGTTAAGAAAGGAAGCAAGAAAATGGTATAAAAGAGGGATTTGAGATTTACCCTTGAAGACAAGACTTTTGCTACCTCTTTGCTTGATGAAAGTTGCTTCTAAAACTCCCAAGAACTCCTCCTTGCTGCTGGAAATGGAATGTGATGGTGATGCTAGGTGTTGATGAACAAATGGTGCCAAGACTTTGGATGTTTGAAGCTTTTTGGAAGAGAGGAATGGAGGAGATGTATATGCAAGGCTCAAAGGATTTTTCTAACCCTTAAACCAGCTGGTGGCTGCTGGTTTATATGGCCAAGAAAGGGAGTGAAAAAGGAGGGCAAAAAGGTGGGAAAAATATCTTTCAAAATATCTTTCAAAATCTTTTCCAAATATCTAGATATTTTGCTCTAAAAAATCTTTCCTTAAATCTATATTTGAGGGCAACTAATACATAGCTGGAATACACTCAATGAGAGGAATAGGGCCGGCCAACTCACAGGGGCAAAATCGTCATTTCACAAAAGGGGTGGCTGGCCAGCTAGATAAAAAAAGCTGCGAGAAGACCACTGGCTGGTGGGTGCTTAGGGAAGTCCAAAAAATTTCCATTAAAGTGTCCAAATTGAAGCCCGGAAGTTAGCTTTCCAATGGCGCAAACCTTGCATCAAAATTCCTTCTGTGGAAAAAGTTATGCCCGTTTCCGTGAAGCCGCGCAGATTCAGTCCAACCGGACTTTAACCAACCATATCTCCTCCCCCCGGATTTGGACTTAGGATATTCTTGAGTGAAAAAATGAAGCCCCGGAAGTAATCTTTCAATGGTGTGGCCTCATATTTTAATTCTCTTGTACAAAGAGTTACGCTTGTTTCGGTGAAGCCGCGCAGACTTTCTCCTTCCCAGATTCATGCTGAACCACTTTTGACCAAGCAGATAACTGGTTGCTGAGACAATTGCTGGTCTCCCACCCTCCAGTGATCTTTCTGGTGCTAAAACAGAGGTACCTGCCAAAATTGAACAAAAACGAATGCAAAACGAAAGCTCGGGGACCAAAACCGCGCGGGGTCCCGAAAATGGGCTGTGAGCACCGAAAGTGGCGTTCGGCCACGAAGTGGGCATCAGAGACCTCAGTGTTCCTCGAAATGATAAAACAGAGGCACTTGCCAAAAATGAACAAAAACCGATGCAAAATGAATGCTCGGGGACCAAAACCGCGCGGTTCGGGGTCCCGAAAATGGGCTGTAGGCACCGAAAGTGGCGTTCGGCCACGAAGTGGGCATCAGAGGCCCCAGTGTTCCTCGAAATGATAAAACAGAGGCACTGACAAAACCGGAAAATGGAGATGGTTGGGCGTCCCGAACCGAGGCACACGGCCTGACGGTCCCGAAAATCGGGAACCGGGCTCCGAAATGGGCAAAATGGCCTACGGCCACGAAAAGTAGCTCACGACCACCGAGAGATAGTCTACAGGACTACTCCCTTCCGCAGGAAAGAAAACAGAGAAAACCGAGTCTGGTTCGCAAACCGAGACAAGGCACAGAAGAAGGTTCGGAAGTCGGAGGCGGGGCGCACGGCCGCGACTCTAAGACTTCTGAACGAGCACAACATGCAACATCACCGAGCGCTCAATCGTGACGTCTGAGTCTTAAGGTCGGTCAAAAATGGGGTGTCTACAGTCAGCACAGGCCTTGAGGGCAAATCAGGGAGTCTCTTCGGCTCAGTCTGTGCATCAGGCTTATGCTCTGAGGGGTAAGCAGGTTGAGCAGAGACCTACTGGACGTAGTTGTAGGGCCAGATCTTGTACCTGATCCTTCTGTAGTGAGAGGTACCTTTTTGTTTTGCAATTCAGTTGCTAATGTGTTGATTGATACGGGTGCATCCCATTCTTTTGTTTCGTATGCGTTTGCATCAGTTTTGGGTTTGGAGTTGGCATAGTTAGCATCTCCTATTTGTGTAGAGTCACCTATTGGTGGTCAGACTGTCTTGAGGTAGGGATGTCGGGATTGTGACATCGAGGTTGCTGGTCGTCGATTACCTTTTGCATTTGTGTTGATTGACATGCTTAGTTTTGATGTCATATTGGGTATGGACTGGTTATCGTCATACCGGGCTGTTATAGATTGCTACCGTCAGAGGGTTACTGTATGTACCTTGAGCAGTGATTGTTCTTATTTCTTGGGGGACCGTGTGGATATAATCTTATCACCGGTATATGATCCGCGTGGGCAGAGTGAACTTAGTTGTCTCCTTGCTAGCTTTTTGAGTAGTGCGTGTGATGAAGTTCAGGTTGAATTGCCGAGGGTAGTTTGTGAATACTCGAATGTTTTTCCCGAATATCTTGTTAGTTTACCATCTCACCGAGAGATTGAGTTCTCTATTGATTTAGTGCCTGGTACGGCATCGGTTTCTATGGCTCCATATAGATTTGCACCTGCTGAATTGAGTGAGTTGAAGATTCAACTCCAGGAATTGTTAGATAAGGGTTTTATTCGCCCTAGTACTTCACCTTGGGAGCGCCAGCTCTCTTTGCTAAAAAGAAAGATGGAGCATTACGGCTTTGTATTAATTACAGAAAGTTGAACCGGGTTATTATTAAGAATAAGTACCTAATGCCTCATATAGATGATCTGTTTGATCAGTTGAAGGGGTCTTGTTGTTTCTCTAAGATAGACCTGAGATTGGGTTATCATCAGTTGAGGGTAAGGGAGGAAGATATCCCAAAAACGGCATTCTGTACGCGGTATGGCCATTATGAGTTTCTTGTGATGCCTTTTGGGCTAACTAATGCTCCAGCTGTGTTTATGGATTTAATGAATCGGATCTTCCATGAATTCTTAGATCGTTTTGTGGTTGTCTTTGTGGATGACATTTTGATTTATTCACCTTTTGAGGAGGAACACGAGGAACATTTACGAATAGTACTTGAGTTACTTAGAGCCCATAAGTTGTATGCTAAATTTGGGAAATGTGACTTTTGGCTGGAAGAGATTAAATTCCTAGGACATGTAGTGTCAAGGGAAGGGGTGACTGTAGATTCATCCAAGATAGAGGTAGTGCAAGATTGGGCACAACCTAAGAATGCTTTTAAGATTCGTAGTTTCTTGGGGTTGGTCGATTATTACCGTCAGTTTGTGAAGGATTTCTCTAGACTAGCTTCACCTTTGACTAAGTTGACTAGAAAAGAAATCAAGTTTGTGTGGAGTGAGACTTGTAAAAAGTCATTCCAAGAGCTCAAGATTAGACTCACCACTGCTCCGGTATTGATTATACCGGAGAGGGGTTTGGGTTATTCAGTATATTGTGATGCTTCACGAGAAGGTCTAGGTTGTCTATTGATGCAAGAGGGTAAAGTGGTAGCCTATGGCTCACGGCAGTTGAAAACACACGCGAGGAATTATCATACCCATGACCTAGAGTTAGCAGCAGTGATATTTGCCTTGAAGATTTGGAGGCATTATCTGTATGGTGAGAAATTTGAGGTGTTCTTTGATCATGAGAGTCTAAAGTATCTGTTTACACAGAAAGACTTGAATTTGAGACAGAGGAGGTTGATGGAATTCATAGAGGATTATGATTTTGAGTTGCATCATCATCCCGGGAAGGCCAATATTGTGGCCGATGCTTTGAGTAGAAAGCCAGTTAGCAGTGTAGCTTCTATCGCCATCCGAGAATGGGAAATGTTGGGTACTCTTAATGAGTTTGACTTGCAACTGGGCGAGTCTGTTGATTTCGCAGCCTTGTTTTCGGCAGTTACACAACCTACGCTTGTGAACCGAGTGTTGGAAGCGCAGAAGGGTGACCTTGAGGTGGAATCGTTCCGAGAGAAGATTTCCAATGGGAAGGTAGAAAGAGGTTTGACTGTGTATCCTAACCAAAGTGTGAGATACCATGACCGTTTGTTTGTACCGGAGTCTTGCCGAGAGGAAGTACTCCGAGAGTTTCACTATTCGCGCCTTGCGGTGCATCCGGGAGGCACAAAGATGTATCATGACCTTAGTCGCCAATTTTGGTGGAGAGGTATGAAAAAGGATGTGGCTGTGTTTGTGTCGAAATGTCTTACTTGTCAGCAAGTGAAGGCTGAGCATCAAAGGCCAGCGGGTTTGTTGCAACCCTTGCCTATAGCTGAGTGGAAGTGGGAACATGTTACGATGGACTTCGTTGTGGGCCTTCCGAGGACTTAACGAGGTAGTGATGCCATTTGGGTGGTCGTCGACCGATTGACTAAGTCAGCACATTTTATTTCCATGCGCGTAAGTGACTCGGTAGATTATCTTGCCGACTTGTATATTAGGGACATAGTGAGGTTGCACGGGGTCCCTGTGACGATTGTTTCGGATAGAAATCCGCGTTTCGCTGCTGAATTGTGGCAGAGTTTGCAGAGTGCTTTGGGCACTAGATTGACTTTTAGTACTGCGTATCATTCTCAGACTGACGGGCAGTCCGAGCGTACCATTCAGATCTTGAGGATATGCTTAGAGGCTGTGTCCTTGATTTTAAGGGGTCGTGGGAGAGACACCTACCCTTAGTAGAGTTTGCCTACAATAATAGTTTCCAATCGAGTATTGGTATGGCACCGTTTGGGGCCTTGCATGGTCGACCGTGTAGATCTCCAGTGTGTTGGGCCGAGGTGGGTGAATGCATCTTTGTTAGGTCCAGAATTGGTTCGGGAAACTACGGAGAAAGTTACACTTATCCGTAAGAGGCTAGCTACGGCTCAGAGTCGCCAGAAAAGTTATACCGACCGTAGAAGGAGACCTTTGTCTTTTGAGGTGGGAGATCATGTCTTTTTGAAGATATCACCTAAACGGGGTTTGATGAGGTTTGGGAAGAGTGGGAAGTTGTCCCCTCGATTTATTGGCCCTTTTGAGATCCTTGAGAGGATTGGGGAGGTTGCTTTACCGTTTGGCGTTACCGCCACAGATTTCCGGGGTTCATGACGTGTTTTATATTTGTATACTTCGGAAATATGAGTCGGATCCATTGCACGTGTTGGATTGGACCGACTTAGAGGTAAGTGAGGATACCTCGTATGAGGAGAGACCAGTGGAAGTCTTGGATAGATGGGATCAAGTTTTGCGAGGCGAGACAATTCCCTTAGTAAAAGTATTATGGAAACATCACGGAGTCGAGGAGGCGACTTGGGAACATGAATTAGAAGTCCGAGAGAAATATCCGGATTTGTTTGTTGATGCATGAGCATGTATTGAGAATTTATTGCATTAATGAAAAGTCTAAGCATTGTATATGTTTTAACTTATGAAAACATTGTATATGTTATGGTTGTTTTGGGAAAAGCATGGATTCAATATAAACATTGCTTATGTTTTGAGAATTTGGAATATTGATGATGTCGTATCATTGTTGGAAGCATTGTATATCCTATGTATGATTTTTGAAAATTTGGACTTTGGTTAAACATTGTAAATGTTTTGGGAAAATTGAAAATTTCATTTTAATTTGGGACTTGTGAATCGAGTCGGTGTGAATAGATGACCGGAGAATGGGTCATGGTGTTGAACTTGTGGGAATAACATGGTTGAGAATAGTTCAATTATGATTTAGAGCCTGATTTGTAATTTCGGGGACGAAATTTCCTAAGGTGAGGAGGTTATAGCGATCCCGGTTTTGATCCTTCTTTCACGTTTTGCCACTTCGACTGGGCCGGTCGGGGTTCGAGCTACTTGTCCGCTTGAGCGTCCATTTCCCTGCTCGAGCGGAGAATGTTTGGTCCCTGCACTTTGGCCTGTCTGCAAAAGTACTGGAAAGTTGTATTTGACGCTCGAGCGGATCTTTCCACGCTTGAGCGGCAGTCTGTGTTTGACGCTCAAGCGGGGAGTTCCACGCTCGAGCGGACCATGTTATATCAGTCCGTAAAGTTGATGTTTTAGATCACCTTTTCAGATCTCTCTCTCTTTAAAACTCTCTAGAATTCCAAATCTAGAGCTCCTCTCTCTAGAAGTCATCTTCTCTCTTTGATTTCTTCAAATCCATTGGGTTTTAGGCCTAAGTTCTTCACCAAAGTTGTATAACTTCTTGAGGGCTTCGTTGTGTGCGGTGGAGATCGAGTTTTGACACCGTAAATTTTGGGGTTTCATCTCTAATCTTCTTCAATACTTGAGGTAGGGATTTTCTGCACTCTAATATGGCTTTTAGCTTAGTTATTTACTATTGTGTATAGATGATGAGATTTTGTTGTGGTTTGGACAAATCTAAGTTTTGGGTGTCTTATGTAAAGAGGGATTTTTGATGAAATTGGTATAAATGGGTGTGAGGTTTGAATACAAAGTTGTATTGCAGCAAAATAGTTGTTTTTGGGGTTTGGGTTGATATCTGGTAAAAAGGGGAAATTGCCCTAATTTGATTAAATCATTATTTTGCATAAATAATGGGGATTAACATTTAAAATGTGAAATTGGAAGGTTGTGGTTATAAATGGTGATATTGGATATGTATTATCTCACCTATGAAAGTTTTGAATAAACTATTTATTCCAATATTGAACATCTCTTTGGAAATAATTGTATTGGGCTATCGGTGGAGGATAGTTATGATTGTTGTAGAAATTACATGAGGATTAGGCGATTTAATGCTAACCTATTATTGATGTCATTGAATATGACTATGCATATAACTACATTGTATATGTATGTTTATTGGGAGGAGAAATGGGATGTACTCCAAGTATGATTATGTTTATAAAATACATTACATATATATGTATTTGTTTGGGAGGAGAAAGGGGATGTACTCCATGTGTACTTATGCTTATAAATATATAGCATATGTATATTTGTTTGGGAGGAGAAAGGGGATGGACTCTATTTAAAGCAAGTTGGCCGGAGTGTCCAGGGTAAAAGACCCGAAATCATATATATACATGGGTGCCGATTCCCGCGGACGAAATATCCGTAAAATGACAAAGTTTGAAGTGTTTATATGTGTTTTGCCAAATTAGAAAACCATTGAATTGTAGTCTCATGTTGGTTGTTGAAAGATAATGAATTTAACTCATGAATTGAGTAGCATATATGAATTGGAAATGAATTGATGGAAAATGAAATAAGATTGGCCTTAGTGGCATATGGATATGCAGGTCTTGTGGTTGCTTCCATGATCGGTATTGTTTATGTACGTGGTATTTATACCTTTGCTAAACCTCATAAATTGTGTTAGATTATCTCTACTGGGCTGTTAGCTCACCCTATACGGGAATATCATTTTCAGGTGCAGGCGAGATGTTTCCTCCAAGGTAATAGCATGCATGGACTTTCGGGAAGCAAAAGCTTCTTATTTATGCTTTATGTGTGTATGTTTGTTATTTGTAAAGCCAAGGGTTTAAGTTGTAATGAGCGAGACTCAATTTATGTAACCAAGCAATGACTTAGAAAGATGTAAGCCTATATGGTAATTAACTGGTTGTTAAACAGTAAACTCTGATGAATGAAAGTATTGTATTTCTATTATACACTTCCGCATGATAAATAGGTTTATTGTATTATTTTGGGGGCGTGACAGTTTGGCACCCAACCAATGGCCAATACCCTCAATTTGGGGCATGTAATTCTGCAATGTTCATTAAATAATTGTTAAATGACCCTCCTGAAACATTTATTCCCAGGTCAACATTATCCAATAACATTTACTGCAACACAACAAAAGTAGGAATCACAAAATATTCAAATAAGATGCAGTCTAAAAATCTAAGAAACACTCTTCATTCGAATTATATGTTACAACATTAAATATATAAACACACAAACTACACATAATGAAGCCAGGGAGACATTGCCTTCATTCTATGCAATTCCACTATGGTTGTACACTCGCCATGGAGAATAACAAATTAGCCAGAGAACATATTGAAACTCAAAATAGTCCAATGCAATTGAATCGAAAAAGGACCCTTCTTAGATGATTGAAAAATAATATTTCTTAAAGATCTTTAAGAAATATACATTTTCATACAGAACTCACTTAAACTCATTTTCATACAGAACTCACTTAAAAATAATATACATAACTCACTTAAACTACACTCAATTAAGTATACATTTTCATACCGTAGATTTCTTAAGTATACACCTTCTGAAAGCAGCCTTAGATTTCTTTTGTTTAAGCTTGGTAAGGTTCATTATTTGTTACTAGACCAAGAGTATAACTTTCTATTCCAAATTTTATAGCTTAATATTGGTGGTTGGTAGTTAGAATGCCTCTTTATTCATGGTTGAGACACTAATAGATTTTGTACTTTCTATTTTTAGAGGCATATTAGCAAACAGGTTTAGAATGAACCTGAGTTTGTCATATCTACTTCTTCTTCTTTTTCTTTTCTTTCTTTGATATGTGAACCTGTATTTGATAAGAACAAATAACATGAATAAAATGTCATATGAAAATTTCATAATTAATTATTACTCACTTCCTCAGACAAACGATGACAATTAAACGATGAGGTGTATGCATGGGATTATTGTTGTGAATGCACATGTGTAGCAGCTGGTGCAACAGGCCCACCCATAGCCTGTTGAGACTCCAATTGCTCTATTCGTGCTTGTTGAGCTTGGATTGTGCTTTGCATCTCCATTTGTACTTTCTGTTGATTAAGCATAGCATCTATCATCTCCTTCATTTGCATCTCCATTTGTGCTTTATATTGGTTAAGTTGCTCTTGGACTTGCATTTGGATGATACGAGTTTGTTCTTGCGATTGCCTATATCCGCCTCCAAAGACATCTGTCGGGGAAGGACCCAATCCATATATTCGAACACGACCAGGTCGCTCAGGCCCTAGAACTTGTGTGATAATTTCTTCATCTATAGCATTGGATTGCGCCCCTAGGTCCTTCATTTGTGTCTACAATTGTTAATTAGTAATTAGCCACCAATAAAATTGTTCATAACTAGTGCCGTTAAATGTAACCTGTTTCCATTGGGCCATATGAATTCAATAACATCATCAATCCAGATTCAAAAACATGAGAAGCTACTACACGAAATCTCTACGAGATGGACTACATTTAAGCGGTAGAACTACTAATTACAACATAGACTTGTGCTCCTGAACTGTCCCAATTGGACAATCCAAGAAGAGCTTCATCAAAGATGGCTAGGTATCTCTAATGAAGATTCTTGGACGGGTCTAAGGCTATTTATGTATGCATGGATAATTACTTGCTAAATTAACAACTATCATGATTATTGCATCTCGGTGGTGCAACCTGAATCAAAACTATCAAGCATACTAGAAGCATTTCTAGTTTGAAGCATATTAATAAAGAAACTAAAAGTTTCTACAATGCTCTTGATAGATTATGATATAGAGATTCATAAAAAATGACTAGGTATCTCTAATGAAGATTCTACAAGAACAACCAGATTATCACAAGTAAGCAACAAGTTCTCACTACTACATGAACACCCACACATACCAATATATCTTAGTAGTGTTCTATTTCATTTCTATAACACCATTTTTGTTATGTCATGAACACCCACATAGGTCCCACCACTCATAAGAAGGAAGTATGGTTGCTAAAGATCAATGATTAAGGAAAAAAGAGAAAATTCAAATCTTTTGCCTTTTCTCTAATATATGGTACTATTGCTTCTTATCTAAAATCTTTCTCCCAAGGGTCATTATATGTATCAAAAAACAAAAAAGGAAAGGAACCTACACTATGTTAGCCTTCATAGGACAACTACAGGAGTTGTATAACTGAGGTAGGGTTGGATTTAGCATAACTTTGATGTATGCAGATAAGAGGTAGACTTAATGGACCCTGTTAAAGGCCCAAGATGGCCCAGGCACAGGGTTTGAGGGGTCAAACCATCTCTTTGCAGCGAGGTCAGCCCAGTCAGATCCGTTGGGCTCGCAAGCACTCACACTCACCTAATCAAGAGGCTGACCTGGTTGGGAAACAATTCTGTGTAGTGCGTCTAGGAAAGCCGACCTGGCCAGGACTATGTCATGTTTTTGTACGTTATCTCTTACACACTCTTACTCTCCGATTATCTTCTTCCTCAAGCATATCTAACTTAACCGTTGGAGGGCCCTAGAGGAGGACACCCACCAATGGGTTCTCAAGAGTTTGTTTGCAGGTCTCTCAAGGAAAAGCCTATCACTCGTTAATCAAAGTCCAGCCCGACCACCGATTCAGTCTAGTCCACAGACCATTTGATTACTAATATCCTCAACTTTCTAAGCCCAAGCTAGGCTCAAGCCATCTTGGGTTGTAACAGTTGCTTGAAACAACTGTAGAACTCATATATTTGAGAAAGAGTTGGGTTTTGAACATAGCTTTCAAAACCAGCATTAGGCTCCCGCCATGTTTCAATCTTAAGGTTCTACAAATTAGTTTAATCGTATTTCGCATATATATCCTTAGCATGCTTCTGGTGCACCGCTATTCAGATGGAGTTTGCATTTTCCACCTTAAGTTGCAGCACTTGAATATTATTTAGCTATCCTTTCCTGGACTAAGTAGCTTTTGGGTCAGCCTATCTTAAACCGACCTCATTATTAGGATTTCATTTTCCCACTTCTTTAGTATCATAGTACTAGCTAAGGTTAGTATGTCTTATTCTGTAATTGCTCAACCGAACTGTAAATTACGCAGGTAAACCATTAAAGGGACAAACCCAAAACCAACATGACCCACTTATTTAAACTGCAAGACAACCCCAACAACAACAGCAACAAAAATTAAACAAACCATTATGTTGGTGTGAGAAAGGCCAGTTTTGAACTCCGGCTTGTTTCACAAGTGCTTTGTAATCAGATTACCACCAGTTCATTCAGAAGAAATGTCAATATAAACTGCCTGATGTAAAGTGCTCCACGCAGGCTGGTGGCATTGTGTAATATTCACAAACTCTAGTAAATACAACTGAACTGACACATATAAAGAGCTACTTTTCTTCAGAAGTGCAATCTATTAAGAGTAATCATGACTTGCATGAATGAATGCCATGCCAAATAAACATGTGCATTGCACAAGTTCTTGCAGAACTTTGCAATGTGGAGATTGATATTCTTTTTTTCTGTACCACCTCTGTCAATTCTTTTCTACATAAGAGATTTTTACAGTGGTGGTTCTATGTGAGCCATAAAGAAATTTATACATGGTTATCATACACATCAGGCAAGACAAATGTGGAGAACAACCTCTGACTACTTTTTCTGCATTATTTCAAACTGTTACTAGTAATTCTCTAATCTCTGAAATACATTCTACCCTTTTCACATCAGTTCTATGTTACATTTATTCTCCAAATACAAGTCAAACTGCAAAGAAGAAGGTTTCAGCTAGCCTTGCATTTTGAACAATTTAGATTCACATACAAACACAAGCCAATCCAAAAGTAACACCTACTGAAATCTGGAACTCCAACTCAACTCAAATGATTGGTATCAATTATGAATCCAGATAAAAATAAAGCAGCAGCACAATCTGGACTTATAATTGGGAAGAAGAAATGTAAACGAAAACAAATTTAAAGAGGATTGAGTAGATTAGAAAGAAACATTAATAGCTTGATGTGTGTGCGTGAGAGAGAGGTGAGATACATCCACCAAATCCAAAACAATGAACTCAAAACAATGAAAAATCAAATATCTGAGTTCATACAAAACAAATGCATATATAATAAAACTTATAGATCTGAGTTCTGCAACAAAAAAAAGCGACGATTGACGAGATCATTCAACAAAAAAAAAAAATAACAAACTTACAGATCTTCAAAAAAAAAAAAGGAGGGGGCTTAAACGAGAGGAGAACCAAAGGACCAAAATCGAAACTCACAAAATCCAAAGAGAGGAGAACCAAAATTGGAAGATAAGCGCAAATCTGGAGACCTTCAAAATCTGCGACAGGTTTTGAAATCGACAGATCTGAAATCGATCGAGAGTGTTTGAAATCGAGCGAGAGAAAGTGTTTGAAATCGAACGAGAAAGAGTGTTTGAAATCGAGTGAGAGTGAGCGCTTCAAATCAGTGAGAGTGGGGGTTTTTGAGCTTCAAATCGAAAGGGTTTTTGAGCGAGAGAGAGAGTCTGAGTTTTGAAAGTGAGACTGAGAGTGAGACTGAGAGGGAGAGACGTTTTGAAAGGGACAGAGTATTGAATGGTGTTAACAAGTTGACCCAAACGGTGCCGTTTTACTATGATCAGATACAACGCTTTTAAAAATGTTGTATTTAAATAATCTATAATGGCGTTTTTCATAAACGCCATAAAAGAAGCGTTGCAATAGCCATCTTTTCCTGTAGTGCCTTCTTTCCATGACATTACCTATTATGACCATGAATATTATTGTTGTACAAAAAATGTAGAGCAAATTTTATTAGAATAAAAAAAAAAAGACTAAATAAAAAATTTAAAGTGCAAGAGAGTTGATTGCAGACAAGTTTTATCTTCAAAACTTCATAGATCATAAGAAAATACAATTGAGAACTAAAGAGATTACAAAAATTTTGCGTCAATGGTTGAAAAGGACTAAAAAATGAAACAATCTATCCACTTGTTTGCAAAGTATTGCATTTGTGTTTACTCTTTCAGTTACTACTATAATTATGAAGAAAATTGTTAAAATTACTTGTTGTAACAAAATGGATGATGATTTTTTTTAACAAATTCTTTTAAGCCCACTTGTGTTGTAGTGTTCGGCGACTACATTGTTTTAGTAGCCAAAACTCAATATACGACAACTAATATAATTTTAATAGCTAAAAATAAGTTTTTTTGCGACTAAAATTTTGGTTGTCAAAAGATAAAAAATAATTTTTTATTTTCCATTCGGCGACTACATTGTTTTAGTAGCCAAAACTCAATATACGGCGACTAAAATATTTTAAGTCGCTAAAAATAAGTTTTTTGGCGACCAATTTTGGTCGCCAAAAGATAAAAAATAATTTTTTATTTTCCATTCAGCGACTACATTGTTTTAGTAGCCAAAACTCAATATACGGCGACTAAAATATTTTTAGTCGCTAAAAATAAGAGTTTTTGCGACCAAAATTTTGGTCGCCAAAAGATAAAAAAAAAATTATTTTCCATTCGGCGACTACATTGTTTTAGTAGCCAAAACTCAATATACGGCGACTAAAATATTTTTAGTCGCTAAAAATAAGTTTTTTGGCCACCAAAATTTTGGTTGCCAAAAGATAAAAAATAATTTTTTATTTTCCATTCGGCGACTACATTGTTTTAGTAGCCAAAACTCAATATACGGCGACTAAAATATTTTTAGTCGCTAAAAATAAGTTTTTTGGCGACCAAAAGATAAAAAATAATTTTTTATTTTCCATTCGGCGACTACATTGTTTAGTAGCCAAAACTCAATATACAGTGACTAAAATATTTTCAGTAGCTAAAAATAAGTTTTTTGGCGGCCAAAATTTTGGTCGCCAAAAGATAAAAAATAATTTTTTATTTTCCATTCGGCGACTACATTGTTTTAGTAGCCAAAACTCAATATACGGCGACTAAAATATTTTTAGTCGCTAAAAATAAATTTTTTGGCCATCAAAATTTTGGTCGCCAAAAGATAAAAAGTAATTTTTTGTTTTCCATTCGGCGACTACATTGTATTAGTAGCCAAAACTCCATATACAACGACTAAAATATTTTTTTTCGTTAAAAATAAGTTTTTTGGCGACCAAACTTTTGGTCGCCAATTCCACAACCAACTTATTTTTGATCTTCTGCGGCCAAGTTAGTTTTTGGTCGCCAAAATGTGACCTTCTGCCACCAAATTTGTAGTTAGTCGCCAAAACTATACCACTTTCTGTGACCAACTCATTTTTTGGTCACCAAAATATGACCTTCTGCGACCAACTCATATTTGGTCGTCAAAAATAATGATCATTCGCGACTAATTAATATTTGGTCGCCAAAAGATAATTTTTAGCTATCAACTTTTATATTAATTACAGAAAGTGATCGCTAAAAGTGTAAATTCTTGTAATGTGAGAGGAAGCGTGAGACAAAAGGTTAAGTTGAAATTGTGAGGCAAAGGCTATGAAGGTGAGGGGAAGAATCCTCAAGTTGTTTGGTTTACATGTTGTTAATGAGTCTATTTTATATTTTTTATTTGGTCAATTATTAATAAGAGAATATTTAAAAATATAAAAAGAATTATATTTGAATAATTATAATCCAACAACTAACTTAATAAAGAGCCCTCATAAACCGAACAACCAACCCAACAAAGAAACCAACACATCATTAGGAGGCTAGTATAAATTATGTCGTGCATTTGATCTTCAATATTATGATTGTAGCTTATTTAGTTTTATTATAATATTATATTAGTATAATACCCGTGTTATGCACGGGTTAAAATAAATAATTAAAAATTATTTTTTTAAATTAAATTATAACAAAAACTCTATTTATAATATAAAAGAAAATTTATTTAATATTAATTAGTTCTCATACAATAATTATATTTACAATAAAATATAAATATATTTCATCTTGATGAATTTCATAATTTTTGTTTTTCAATTTACCAATTATCTCATATCTATTATGCAAAATCAATTACCTTATCTATTTTGTAAAATTTAATCAATCAAAATTGAAGAATAAATAATAAAAAAATAGAAAAAAAAAATAGAGTATCAGTAACCCCAATCTTCAACCCACTCCTCAAATATGATTTCGATCGTGCTAAGCTGTTAGATATAACCTCTAAAACAGTCTCATTGAATATTAGTTAATTATATTTACTAATTTTTTAGAGGTTAGACCAATTGAACATTTTACAAATCCTCAAGCCATTTTCTTAATTTGATCACCCCTATACATCATTTTTAATTTTTTATATTTTTTAATAGTTTTATTTTTTTAAAAAAAATTAGAACTAATATACTAAACACTGAATATGTATATAAAATAACTTAACTCTAGCCCATAGGCCTATGTTTTTTATTGTGTATTTGATTGAAAATGTGTTAAGACTATTTTAATGGTCAGTACCTAAACCTTGATATTTATTCAGTGGGTAACTTGAGCCAGAATGACTACTTGGCTTGTAGTTATGGTTCAAATAAAAGGTAATAAATGTACTATATGTGAATTTATAATTTTTTGCTCTTATTTGTTAATAGATTTATGCATAATCCACATTTCAAATGAGAATTTTATAAATTTTTAAGAGTTATCACAAACTTTTAAAAAAATGGACATGATACATTATAAATATGTATGAAATAACTTTATTAATAAACTATTTTTATTAAAAAATTCTATACTTAATCATATAGTTCTTCTAGCATTTGAAAATTTAATATTTATGAATAAATTTAATATTTTCAAATACTCCAAGCATTTTTCACATTTAATATTTATGAATAAATTTATGTAATAAAAAATTGCATACTTTATTAAAACTTTTAGCATTACAAAATCAATAACTAAGTTTTATCAAATATGCTCTAAATTTAATCATCAACCTATTTTTTAAACAAAATTTCTCATTCAAAATTTTGGCAAATATTTATTTAGGAAAAGTATCCACATATTAATGCAAGAATAAAGATTAGGACCCCCTTTGCTTTTGATTGGTCAACTTCTTCTTCTTTTTTTTTCTTTTTTTTTTTTTTCAATCCCCAACCCCCACGTGTGTGTGGGGGTGGTGGGGGTGAGAGTTTTAAGGGGGTCTGAATCAATGCCCTTAATGCAATATGTTCACGGTCATTATTAAACTTATGTAACTTACGCTCTAATCTAAATGTACCATGTATTTCTTAAATTTTGTTTAATATTTGGCATGACCAATATAATGGTTATAAATTGTAAGTAAAATTTTTAAATTATTAACTTAAAATAAGTTGTAAATTTATTTGGTGCAGTATAGCTTTTGATAATCTATATAACATTTTTACTGTGTAAATATACATAATGCCTCAAAAGTTATTACTAAGATGAAAAATAAGATACTATATTCATATGCATTTAAAGGTTTTAAATAAGTTTTTAAAATTAAGAAAAAAAAAAGTTACAAATTGTAGTTTAAAAAACCTCTATTTTGTAGCCAAATAAGCAATTAAAATATCAAATAAATTATAATTTAAAATTACAGCCAAATAAACTTAATCACACAATAAAATATAATATAAAAATATAAT
Organism: Camellia japonica; assembly: GCA_030407325.1. NCBI lineage: Eukaryota > Viridiplantae > Streptophyta > Magnoliopsida > Ericales > Theaceae > Camellia > Camellia japonica. Next base: position 34,780,515 of record JAPPVO010000036.1, on the reverse strand, counting down.
AAGTATAACATTATTCAAGAAAAAATACACCAACTATAAAATCTAAAAATTAAAAGTAAACCTTATAAATTTTTTGAAATATGAAATCATGAAAATTACAAAATATAAATGCATAAGTAATATTATAACCATATGCATTCTCTAGAAGAAGAAGAAGAAACTTACAATGAAAATTTATTACTGGCTATATTGTGAATAAATATGCACATTTTCTCAATAATCTCTGCCATCCATAGTTATGCACTTGATAAATATAGATTTTAAACTATTGAACCGTAACTGAAGAGATTGGAGATTTATTTTATAAAAACAAACTTCGATTAAATAAGCATGCAATAAATTTTTAGAAATTAGCATAATTGTTAGACGCATAATAGAAATAAGGAGTAGTTGATTTTACTTTATATTTTTCCAGTTATTTACTTTCTAGTTCTTTATTTTCCAGTTCTTTACTTTCCCGCATTGCACTTCAATATCCTACGAGTAGTTCTAAGCTAGTTTGTCCATGCTGTAATCCCCTTCGAGGTTGTGGAAATGCGAAGGTACATTTGTAAACATTGATTTATGTATTGAAATTTATGTTCTCTCCTTCCTTTTACTTTTGTGATTAGTTTTTCTAAATTTTCTCCTAAAACAACTCAACAGTAAAAGTCCTCTTTATTGATACTAAAAGAACTTCGAAGCAATTGTCTGATTGATTAGTTGGCCTTTATCATTTCTGTAAGGACTTATTGATCCTTACTGGCACGCTCTAATTATATTCTTAATCTTCGAAAGCCAAAAAAGCCAACAAGTATATTTGTACAGGAATAATGTTATACAAACAAAAAAATCATACATAATGATGTGGCTTATTGTGAACTTTTCACTTCAAAATAAAATACTATTGAAGCAGAATTTATTTAAAATAATATATTTTCACATCATTCTTGTGAGATTTTTTAGGGGGAATTACACAAAATGGTGTGTCAAACAAAATATTACAAAAAATAATAAATTTTAAAAATATTAATTATTAAGATCATAAATTCTTTCACTGTATAATAATTTTTAAAATTATCTCCTAAATATTAATTTCTCTAATTTTTTTTTTTATTATATAAATTTGTGTGTGAGTTGAATTTTTCATTCGCACAGTATTCTTTGACAAGGCCAGCTACTGATGAGTTTTATATTTACGCGGAAAGTAATAAATTAGGATCCATAGATAGCTCAATAGATCCGCACATTAATGTTTTCTTTCTTTAGCCAAACCCTATAAATTCCACATAAAATCTACTAAGAGACTCAGTTATGGTGGGATCTATTTTTAAAATAAATTTTATTCTGTCAATATTTTTTTTAATATATATTTGATCTTTCTTGTCATAAATTCTTTAATTTTTTTTTACATATTATATTATTACAATATGTTGTACGTGTCAGAATACTGCTAGAAAATTTACCTTTTTGATTTAAGGTTAAAACACTTTTCCTCATATGATCTAAATTCAATTAGATAGCCCCTAAGTGATTTTGGATTAGTGTAACTAGCTTATCACCCGTGTTATGTACGGAATAATTATAGATATTTTATATTTGTTTTAGATTTTTTTTAATATATAAATTATATTTTTTAAGATTTTTTATAAAAATAATTTAACAATCTTATCACTAACCATAGTGTATGAGAGAAGTTGAAAAGGTACTGCAGTAACTATGCATGGATTGTATCTATAATTATTTATATGATGAGATTTTAAATGCTGATTAAGGGATTTTGACCAAATCAATAAATGCAAGTATGTGGAAAGACATGTGGATTGAAAAAATTTAATAAATGCTGATAAAGAGATTTTGACCAAATCAATAAATACTGAGATTTTTTTTTAAATAAAAAATAAAAAATGTAGAAAATTCAGATTGGGATATTGAAGCTCTCACAGGCCTTCGGGGTTAAAAATCCCTTTTTGCTTAATATATAGAATAGATAGATAGATAGCCTATCACCCGTGCTATACACGAGATAATTATAGATATTTATATTTGTTTTAATTTTTTTTAATATATAAATTATGTTTTTAAAGATTTTTGATAAAATTAATTTAACAATCTTATCACTAACCATAGTGTACAGGAGAAATTAAAAAGGTTATTGCAGTAATTATGCACGGGCTATATCGATAATTATTTGTATGAGGGGATGTTAAATGCTAATCAAAGATTTTGACCAAATCAATGAATGTAAGCATGTGGATTGAAAAAAGTTAATAAATGATGATCAAGGAATTTTGACCAAATTAATAAATGCTGAGGTTTTTTTTTTTAATTAAACAAATTTAGAAATTAAGATTGAAAGATTGGAGCTCCCACAAGGCTTGGGGTTTAGAAATCCTTTTTCCTTAATATATTTACAATCAACTATATCGTGAATTGCGATTTTAAATTTTTTTTTTTTTTTTCATGTTCTTTTTTTTTTTTGTTCCTTTTTATATTATATTAAAGTTTAATATTTTGATAATAATTATATGTGTTGAACTTTTTAAGGAATTAAATGTCTTTTTTTTTATTATATTATATTAAAATTTAATATTTTGATAATAATAATAATAATACGTGTTGAACTTTTTAAGGAATTAAATGTCTTTTTTATTATTATATTATATTAAAATTTAATATTTTGATAATAATCATATGCGTTGGACTTTTCAATAAATTTTTTTTATGCTTGTTCTTAATGCATTAATATTTTGATAATAATCATATGTGTTGGGAGTTTTCAAGAAATTCATATGTGTTGGATTTCAAAGAATTTTTTTTATGCTTTTTTTTAATGCATTAAAGTGTTATTATGAGGGTAAGACTTGGAGGTTGGGAGAAGTTAATAAATGCTAAGGTTTTTTTTTTAAATCAAAAAATCAGGAAATTTAGATTGAGAGATTGAAACTCCCACAAGGCTTGGGGTTAAAAACCCCCTTTTTGCTTAATATATAGTACTAGCATATCACCCGTGCTATGCACGGGATTAAATTTAAATAAAAAAAAAACCATTCATAGTTATGTTAAACATATTTTTAAATTGTTAGCATAAAATATTGTAATTTTAAAAGAAAATATTGACGTTGCATAATTAAAGTAATAAAAATAAGAATTTATTACATTTGTTCGAAATTCACTGAATAAGTAAAACAAAAAATAACTAAAATCTAAATTGTTGTGGGCCTTCCATCAGCATTCCTGCATTGTCAACATGATAGTTAGTATCATAATTAATGAACAATACATATATTATGTATTTATAAAATGTTATAAAGTAAAAAAGTTATACTTACATTTTTTTTTTTACTTTCTGAAAGATATAGACATTCTTCAGACCAATCTATATTTAAAACAAAGGTGACGCACAGTGCACAATCAAGTTGACGTGGCATTGTTGGTACAGGTATGATAAATGCATAGGCACGGTCTTAGCATGACGCAATATAATCTTTAATCATTCTAACGCCATTATCCTATAAAATTTTGGAATTATAAGTTTGTGTTTGAAAAAGTAAGAATAAGTTATTTATAATAAATTTTATAATTTCCTACATTTGATCTCATATTCTTCAAATATGATGGTTGACATTGCAAAATAAACTCTGCCCGTTTATCTTGAACAGTAAGATTTATTGAACCAGTATTGTCTTTGATCACAAGGTTAACATTGTATCTTATCAACCAAAAAAAAAAAGGACGCTTGTTAAAAGGAAATATTGTACCTAATAAAAAATTAAAACACTTATTAAGTTTGAATTATTATTGTACATAGTAATTATTTACCTAAAGAAAATTACCTTGCTATAATATCAATATCATCATGTAGGCAGTGACGACAAACAATGTGACCATAATGATATTCAACTTTTTGATAGCAACTTTTGCACAAATTAAAAATAAAATTAAAATAGTAAATAAAAAGATTAAATAACATTAAAAATTAGTTAATCACATTTTTTTAACTATTAAACTAACTACAATCACATTAAAAAAAAGAACCATTCAACTAATTATAATCACATTTTTCTTTTTGTGAGAGTTTATATTTATCTAACTTTAATCATATTAAATATTGAAAATAAAATTAAAATAGTAAATAAAAAGATTAAATAACATTAAAATTAGTTAATCACATTTTTTTAACTATTAAACTAACTACAATCACATTAAAAAAAGAATCATTCAACTAATTACAATCACATTTTTATTTTTGTGAAGTTTATATTTATCTAACTTTAATCATATTAAAAAATTGAAAAATTAAAAATAAAATTAAAATAGTAAATAAAAGATTAAATAACATTAAAAATTAGTTAATCACATTTTTTAAACTATTAAACTAACTACAATCACATTAAAAAAAGAATCATTCAACTAATTACAATCACATTTTTCTTTTTGTGAGAGTTTATCATATTAAAAAATTAAAAATAAAATTAAAATAGTAAATAAAAGATTAAATAACATTAAAAATTAGTTAATCACATTTTTTTTAACTATTAAACTAACTACAATCACATTAAAAAAAAGAATCATTCAACTAATTATAATCACATTTTTCTTTTTGTGAAAGTTTATATTTATCTAACTTTAATCATATTAAAAAATTGAAAATAAAATTAAAATAGTAAATAAAAAGATTAAATAACATTAAAAATTAGTTGATCACATTTTTTTAACTATTAAACTAACTACAATCACATTAGAAAAAAGAATCATTCAACTAATTATAATCACATTTTTCTTTTTGTGAGAGTTTATATTTTCTAACTTTAATCATATTAAAAAATTGAAAATAAAATTAAAATAGTAAATAAAAATTAAACATTAAAAATTAGTTAATAACATTTTTTAACTATTAAACTAACTACAATCACATTAAAAAAAAATCATTCAACTAATTATAATCACATTTTTTCTTTTGTGAGTGTTTATATTTATCTAACTTTAATCATATTAAGAAATCAAAATAAAATTAAAATAGTAAATACAAAGATTTTACATTAAAAAAAAATCATTGAACTAATTTTTGATTAATTATAATATTAAAACAGTAAACAAAAGAAAAAGTTAAGAAGGAGAAATTATAATCACATTTTTTTTTTGTGAGGGTTTATTATCTAACTTTAATCATTTAAAAATTAAAAATAAAATTAAAATAGTAAACAAAAAGATTAAATAACATTAAAAATTAGTTAATCACATTTTTTTAACTATTAAACTAACTACAATCACATTAAAAAAAGAATCATTCAACTAATTACAATCACATTTTCCTTTTGTGAGAGTTTATATTTATCTAACTTTAATCATATTAAAAAATTTAAAAAATTTAAAATAAAATTAAAATAGTAAATAAAAAGATTAAATAACATTAAAAATAGTTAATCACATTTTTTTTAACTATTAAACTAACTACAATCACATTAAAAAAAGAATCATTCAACTAATTACAATCACATTTTTATTTTTGTGAGAGTTTATATTTATCTAACTTTAATCATATTAAAAAATTAAAAATTAAAAATAAAATTAAAATAGTAAATAAAAGATTAAATAACATTAAAAATTAGTTAATCACATTTTTTTAACTATTAAACTAACTACAATCACATTAAAAAAAGAATCATTCAACTAATTATAATCATATTTTTCTTTTGTGAGAGTTTATCATATTAAAAAATTAAAAATAAAATTAAAACAGTAAATAAAAAGATTAAATAACATTAAAAATTAGTTAATCACATTTTTTTAACTATTAAACTAACTACAATCACATTAAAAAAAAGAATCATTCAACTAATTATAATCACATTTTTCTTTTGTGAGAGTTTAAAACATTATTTATCTAACTTTAATCATATTAAAAAATTAAATAAAAAGATTAAATAACATTAAAAATTAGTTAATCACATTTTTTTAACTACTAAACTAACTACAATCACATTAAAAAAAAGAATCATTCAACAATATTAAAAATTAGTTAATCACATTTTTTTAACTATTAAACTAATTACAATCACATTAAAAAAAAATCATTCAACTCATTAATCACATTTTTCTTTTTGTGAGAGTTTATATTTATCTAACTTTAATGATATTAAAACATTATTTATCTAACTTTAATCATATTAAAAAATTAAATAAAAAGATTAAATAACATTAAAATTAGTTAATCACATTTTTTTAACTACTAAACTAACTACAATCACATTAAAAAAAAGAATCATTTTTCTTTTGTGAGAGTTTATATTTATCCAACTTTAATCATATTAAAAAATTAAAAATAAAATTAAAATTAAATAAAAAGATTCAAAAATAAAATCAAAAAAAACATTGAACAATATTAAAACAGTAAACAAAAGAAAAATTTAAGAAGGAGAAATTATAATCACATTTTTCTTTTTGTGAGGGTTTATAAAAAGATTAAATAACATTAAAAGTTAAGGAGAAAACAAAAATAACACTTACTGTTTGCATACGTAGTCACTGAAGTTGGAAGTGTAGAAGTGAGAACTAAAGAAGGAAAAGCAAAAAGGAAAATCACTGTTAATATTAAAACAGTAAACAAAAGAAAAAGTTAAGAAGGAAAAATAAAAAACACTTACTGTTTGCATACGTAGTCACTGAAGTTAAAGTATGAAATGAGAGAACTCAAGAAGGAGAAAGTAAAAAGGAAAATCACTGTTTACAATAGGTATGTGAAAAGTTAAGAAAAATATGTGTATTGAGAAGTTATAAAGGTTGAAAAAATTTAATAAGTGTTTATTTATTTTTTTTCAAAAAACAAAAAAAAAAAATTAAGAAAAAAATTAGAGAGCCATTACACAATAGTTACATGGGTCTCTTGGAGATGCAAAAAAATTTATATCTATTTCTAACCCATAAATTTTTGTGGAGTCCCAATATAATATTGGGGTTGCTTGGTGATTGGTTCAAAGATTATAATTACACTATTGATAAATATGGCTCTTAATTTTTTTCTCTCTTAATTTTTTTGTTTTGTTTTTTGAAAAAAAAAAATATTGGGGTTGCTTGGGTTGCTTGGTGATTGGTTCAAATTATAATTACACTATTGATAAATATGGCTCTTAATTTTTTTCTCTCTTAATTTTTTTTTTTTTGTTTTTTGAAAAAAAAACACTTATTAAATTCTTTCAATAATAATTTTTTTCTCTCTTAATTTTTTTGTTTTTTTTTATAAAAAAATAACTTATTAATTCTTTCAATATAATATTGGGATTGCTTGGTGATTGGTTCAAAGATTATAATTACACTATTGATAAATGAAGGAGATGCAAAAAAAATTATATCTATTTCTAACCCATAAATTTTTGTGGAGTCCCAATATAATATTGGGGTTTCTTGGTGATTGGTTCAAAAATTATAATTACACTATTGATAAATATGGCACTTAATTTTTTTCTCTCTTAATTTTTTTGTTTTGTTTTTTGAAAAAAAAAAAACACTTATTAAATTCTTTCAATATAATTTTTTTCTCTCTTAATTTTTTTGTTTTTTTTTTTGAAAAAAAAATAACACTTATTAAATTCTTTCAATATAATATTGGGATTGCTTGGTGATTGGTTCAAAGATTATAATTACACTATTGATAAATGAAGGAGATAGAGGGTGGGGAAATAAAACAATAAATGAAATGGAGAGAGAGAGAGAGAGGCTATGGCTCTTAATTTACATCACTTTTGCTTCCCAAGAGACCCATGTAATGATGGTGTCAATGTAATTTTATAATCTTAATTTTTTGTTTTGTTTTTTGAAAAAAAAAAAACACTTATTAAATTCTTTCAATATAATTTTTTTCTCTCTTAATTTTTTTGTTTTTTTTTTTGAAAAAAAAATAACACTTATTAAATTCTTTCAATATAATATTGGGATTGCTTGGTGATTGGTTCAAAGATTATAATTACACTATTGATAAATGAAGGAGATGCAAAAAAATTTATATCTATTTCTAACCCATAATTTTTGTGGAGTCCCAATATAATATTGGGTTGCTTGGTGATTAGTTCAAAGATTATAATTACACTATTGATAAATATGGCTCTTAATTTTTTCTCTCTTAATTTTTTGTTTTGTTTTGAAAAAAAAAAAACACTTATTAAATTTGTTTTGTTTTTTTTTAAAAAAACACTTATAAATTCTTTCAATATAATTTTTTTCTCTCTTAATTTTTTTTTTTTTTTTGAAAAAAAAAATAACACTTATTAAATTCTTTCAATATAATATTGGGATTGCTTGGTGATTGGTTCAAAATTATAATTACACTATTGATAAATGAAGGAGATAGAGGGTGGGGAAAACAAACAATAAATGAAATGTGAGAGAGAGAGAGAGGCTATGGCTCTTAATTTACAACTTTTGCTTCCCCAAGAGACCCATGTAATGATGGTGTCAATGTAATTATTATAATCTTTGAACCAATCACCAAGTCAATTTTTTTTTTTAAAAAAAATAAAAAATCAGGAAATTATGATTGGCATATTGGAGCTTCCACAGGCCTTAAGGGTTAAAACACCCTTTTGCTTAATATATAGTATAGATAGACTAGACGTAATATGATTTTAATACCTCTAAAGCCAATTGCCTTTTTTTTTTCCCTTTCTTCTTCTTATTCTTCTTCTCTCTCTATTATATGCATAATTTAATTTAACCAACATTAATTTAATTAAATTATAAATTAATCATAAATTTGTAATTATTTATTTTAATTCTTAACTTTTAACCTAATTTTAATTTTATTATATTTTAAATCAATCCCACAAAAAAATATATATACACGCATTCTAGGGCCAATAGAGATGCTTGGAGGGGAGAGAAAGCGACAAAGGTGGTCTTGGAAGGGAGGGGGGGTGACAACAAAGCCAAGGAAAGGAAGAGGAGGTTGCGGTGAATCATGAAAAGGGAGGTTGCAGTTAATTTCATTCTATTTCAAAAAAAAAAAAATATTCACTTGAAAAATTTGCGTGTATTACACATTTTGTTAGTTTGAATGAAAAAAATATCGATTACACTTTAACCTAAGATTATTTGAAGACTGTTAATTATTTTTGAATTGTAAAGAGTAAAATGCCTAATCTCAAATAATTAATCATTTTTATAATGTGGGATGCATTCATTCTTCAACCTATTGTGATCCTTCAATCAATCAAATACATCAAATACACCGTTGGAGAGAAACATAGGGCAAAAGCTATACTTTAGTGGGATTGGCCCCTCTCAAAAAAATTTTTTTTTTTCTTTTTTTGAACTGGTCCCCTCTCTCATTGTTTGGCCTAATTTGGTAGGTTGTCATTTATATCCAATAGTAGAGCATGAAACATTAATACAGTTCACTTTCACCATCTGCATCAGCATAATCCCCGGTAGATCTGGCTTCTTTCCCTGCTGTCATATGTCTTACAGCTGTCTGAAGTGAGGGTAGTCAATGACACATAATTATAGAAAAAATTAGGGGTACTTACCAATTAGTCCTATTCACTAGACTTATTTACCTACAGGTCCTAACTAATAAATTTAACACTATAAAAATAAGAGAGTGATAAATTTATCACTAAAAAATTATTCATAAAAAAGAGATTGATAAATTTATCACTATAAAATTATTCATAAAAAAAAAAGACTGATAAAATTTGTCTTTATCACTTAATAAATTATATCAAATAGGACTTAATGGGTAATAGTCTCAAAATAGGACCTATTGGGTAATAAGTCTCCCAAGTAGGACCTATTGGTAGTTTACCCAAAAAATTATGAGGTGGTATTGCAGTAAATTTATATGGTGTCTCAATTTTTTATTTTATTTTATTTATCGACAATAATATTTGTAATATAGAAATTAAATATAGAGTGAGGGACATCTGTGTCCTATTTTGTATTTGATTTTCTGTGCACTTAGACTTAATATGTGTTTGATTAATATGTGATTTCAACTCAATATTATTTTTGCATAATGTGAAATTCAAACGAATAAATTTGAATAACATAATAATTTTTAATTTTTTTTTTTTTATGTTTCTAAGTTGTTGATACATAGGCCTCATTTGTCAAAAGATTTTTTTTTAGATGGAGTTTGTTAATAGATTAAAATAGTCAAAGAAAATTATTATAAATTATCACATTGTTTTCTCTATTAAAATTATAGGTATTTACACACAAGATCTAATTTATAAACTTATATTCCATTAAGTCCTAACTAAGATTTTTTAGATCTTCACACTACAACAAAATGGTACTTTAATGACAAAATCACTTCGTCTCCAATAGTGAAATTTTCGTCACCAAATTGATCCGTGACAAAATATTTAAAATCAAGTTTTTTTTTTAAAAAAAAAATGTAAAATTAATGGTGATGAAAATATATTCCTCACTAATAATTTTATAATTAGTGATAAATTTTTTTTCTCACCAAAAGTTTTAAAATTTTGGCACCACCAAAAAAAATTAGCGGAAAAACCTTCGATGACGAAACATAATTTTTCCTCACCTAAAAAGAAGTATTTGTTGACGAAAATAAATTTCGTCACCTATTATTTTTAATTTTTATTATATGTGACAAAATTTTATAATTCGTCACGAATTGTTCTTATTTAGAGACGAAATTTATTTTCTTCACTACTTTTCGTCACCATAGGTTACTTTTGTTGTAGTGGATCATATCCCATTAAATTTTTAATAGTCGAAATTGCACTTCAAATAATGATTTTTCATCATTTATGATTATCTATAAAGGAACGTGATGATTTGATAGTAATTTTAATTTTCAAAACTTTAAAATATCAACTTTCAAATTGAAAAAAAACTATGTGCAAAAAAAAAAAAAACTTTAAAAATTTTTTTTTTGAAAAAAATGAATTATTTTTTTGTGTAAAACTAAAAATTTTGTATCTATAAAGGAGCATGATGATAAAACATTGATGTGCAAAACTGGGAAAAAAATTAAAAATGAAAAAATTGATAATATTCTTAGTTTTAAAATTGAAAAAAACTAATAATGTTCTCGATTTTATTAAATAGTTCAATCAAACCAATAAGTAGAAGGGAAAAAATTAGTTTAATTTCATATTCTTTTTTTTTATCAGTTAGTGAAACAATTATCTACAACATTACTATGCAAAATTAATAATATTCTTAGTTTTAAAAATTAAAAAAAACACTAATAATATTTTATAGGTTTATTAAATAGAACTTACTAATTCAAAAAACCTTGGATAGGATCTGAGTTATCATAATATTTTTAAATAAGATTTTTAAGTAATTAAGTCTAAAAAGAATCCTTAATATAATTATAGATGTTAGTGCTGCGAGGACAGTGTTTGGTTGCTCCATTGATCAAAATCAGAAAGGACAATAAATGATCACATTGAAGATGGATGCTATAGAGATTGGAGCTTTCGACCTGTCTTTGGCTAGTAGGCCAACCAAGTTCACACAGATGATCAACTTGACCCTCTACTTGCTTGGGAAATTGAAATGAAGTGAAAACTTATTGGCTGATTTTGAATGTTTCACATTAGTTTGTTTGGAAAGTTAAAAAAGTTAAAAAAAATTATAAAAAACTAAATATCTCAATAATTTTTAATTTTTAATAAAATAAAAAAATATATATTTATAAACACATTACTTTTTTTCTACCTCATAAAAATTAAAAAATAAAAAAATTACTAAACAAAATCAATTCTTAAATGGGAGACTTGTCTTCTTGTCTTTCATAAACAATCATAAAAGTTATAAGTCTCACTATTTTAACTAATAAAATGTACGTGAGGCATCACGTGTACATGCCTCAAAAATAAAATACTTTTCCAGTAATGTTGTATAAATAAATTTATAGAAATTAATATGGACATCACGTAATGGATTGTGATCATTTATATTGCATATTTGTAATAGAGAAATTTCATTATATCATCTACGGATGAGTGCAATTATATCTTTTAATTTAAAATAATTATAATTTTATATCTTTATTTTATAGCCATTAAAGGTTGTTTTGGTAAGTTGGTTAAAAACTGACTTTTTGATTTATTTTTTTTTAAAAAAACATATAAAAAAATAGAAAAATGATGTGATTCAAAATAAATTAAAAGTAAAGTTCCCAAATTAAGCCTAAATATGTAATGAAAATATTCCATTACATGAATGAAATGGAGATGATCAAAATCTTCATGTGATTGTCTTATTTCAAGGCAAAACACCTAGCAATATTGTTCAAAATTATAAAAATACCATTATTATATCATTCATTTTGTATAAAAATTCATAATTTTCCTCAAGTGCCCCTCCTCGGAGTCAAATCCAGAGAAAAGTATCATGCAAAAACAGTGGTTTCATTTGTAAGTACGTTGGATGGACAGTTGGAAAAATAAATTACTTGGCCAATCACAGAGTAGAACTCATTTACTGATGAGAAGGTGGTAGATGGGTTCAAGATGACCTACCTATGTTGTCATGAAATATATGTCTATATAAGTATATACTTCACAGCTTCATGGCACCGCACTGCTCTCAGCATTGCTAGCTAGAGTTTTCTTTGTTAGAGATCTCTAGAGCTCCTCTCACTATAGCAAATTATATTTTTGGCGATTAAATTTTTAGTCACTAAAAATTATTTTTTAGTCACTAAAATTTTTTGTCAACTACAATTTTTGATTGCCCGTTTGGTCGTTGACTAATTTTCGGCAAAAGAATTGGCGACTAATTTTTTTTAGTTGCCGAAAATCGCCAATTGGTGACTAAAAATTTAGTCGTCAAAAAGAAAATATTTTTCACTTACAGTTTTTTAGCTACCAATTTTTTAGTGGCAGAAAACTTCATTTCTGTTTTGGCTACTAAATGTTTAGTCACCAAAACCGTTGGTTTTTATTTTCTAACACTGGTATCTCCTTTCTTCTTTTACTTTTGTGATTAGTTCTTCTAAATTTTCTCTTAAAATAAGTCACCAATAAAAGTCTTCTTCATTGAGACTAAAAGAATTTCAAAGCAATTGTCTGATTGATTGGTTGGCATTTATCATCTTTATAAGGACTTATTGATCCTTATTGGCACGCTCTAATTACATTCTTAACTTTCGAAAGCCAAAAAAATCAACAACTATATTTGTACAGGAGTAATGTTATACAAACAAAAAAATCATACATAATTTTCATACATAATGATGTGGCTCATTGTGAACTTTTCACTTCAAAATAAAATACCATTGAAGCTGAATTTATTTAGAATAATATATTTTCACATCATTCTTGTGAAATTTTTTAGGGGGAATTACACAAAATGGCCAATCAAACAAAATATTACAAAAAAATAATAAATTTAAAAAATATTAATTATTAAAATCATAAATTCTTTCACTGTAAGAACTTATTAATTGATTCTTATTGGCACGCTCTAATTACATTCTTAACTTTCAAAAGCCAAAAAAAACCAACGAGTATATTTGTACAGGAGTAATGTAATACAAACAAAAAAATCATACATAATTTTCATTCATAATGATGAGGCTCATTGTGAACTTTTCACTTCAAAATAAAATACCATTAAAGCTGAATTTATTTAGAATAATATATTTTCACATCATTCTTGTGAAATTTTTTAGGAGGAATTACACAAAATGGCGTGTCAAACAAAATATTGCCAAAAATAAAAATAAAAATAATTAATTATTAAAATCATAAATTCTTTCACTGTTGTATAATAATTTTTAAAATTACCTCCTAGATAATAATTTCTCTAATTTTTTATATAAATTTATGTGTGAATTGAATTTTTCGTTCGCACAGTATTCTTTTTGGATGGTTGATGAGTTTTGCAATATGATAATGATATTTGACAATTGACACAAGTTCAACTTTAACGAGGCCAGCTACTGATGAGTTTTATTTTTACGCGGAGAGTAGTAAATTAGGATCCAATGCATAGATAGCTCTATAGATCTGCACATTAATCATGCAGATCTTAAATAATCTATTAAATATTTATCAAATTTTTCACATACATGTAGGATTCACCCAAACACTCATACACTCATGTGTGGAGGGGGTCCTACATCCATGTGAGAAATTTAATAAAATATTTGATAGATTAGTTAAACCTCTAGTATTACTCTTTATTCTGTCAATATATTTTTTAATCTATATTTGATCTTCCTTGTCATAATTTCTTTAAAAATTCCTACATATTATATTATTATAAGGGCAAATTACATATACCTCCCTCGAGGTTTAGCTAAATTACAGATACCCCCTGAGGTTTCAGAAATTACAGAGACCGCCCTGAGGTTTATATTTTCATAACAATTTGCTCCCTAATTTGTTATGCAAATATAACCTTCAGGGGGGTATCTGTAATTTCTCAAATCTTAGGAGGTATCTATAATTTTGCTAAATCTCGAGGGAGGTATATGTAATTTGCCGTTATTATAATATGTTGTACGTGTCAAGTACTGCTAGAAAATTTACCCTTTTGATTTAAGGTTAAAACACTTTTCCTCATATGATCTAAATTCAGTTAGATAGTCCCTGAGTGATTTTGGATTAGTGTAACTAGACGTAACATGATTTTAATACCTCTAAAGCCAAATGCCTTTTTTTTTTCCCTCCTTCTTCTTCTTCTCTTTCTATTATATGCATAATTTTAATTTAACCAACATTAATTTAATTAAATTATAAATTAATCATAAAATTTTAATTATTTATTTTAATTCTTAACTTTTAACCTAATTTTAATTTTATTATATTTTAAATCAATCCCACAGACAAATATATGTATACGTATCTTAGGGCCAATAGAGATGCTTGGAGGGGAGAGAAAGCAACGAAGGTGGTCTTGGAAGAAGAAGGGTTACAACAAAGCCAAGGGAAGGAAGAGGAAGTTGCGGTTAATTTCACTTTATTTCAACAACAAAAAAAATTCACTTGAAAAATTTGCGTGTGTATACACATATTCCGTTAGTTTGAATGAAAAAAAATATCGATTACTCTTAACGTAAGATCATTCAAAGGCTGTTAATTATTTTTGAATTGTAAAGAATAAAATGTCTAACCTCAAATAATTAATCATTTTTATAATGTGGGATGCATTCATTCTTTGGCCTATTGTGATGCTTCATGTTGGAGATCACCCCATGTAAGGAGTGATCTCTTCTCCATGTGAAGCCAACACAGCAACACAGCTTGCTAACTAGCAACACAGCTTGCCAACCGACAAGTCACAAAGGTGGACGGCCACTTTTGTAAAGGAACAGGCTGGCCATGTGCAAGGCCAGCCAACCTCTCTGCCTTCTCTTGAGTGTATAAATAGAGAGGCTAAGGGGAGAGTTGATATAGAGAAAAAATATCAAAGTGCATTGTCTCCTTTGTAATTCTTCCATTTCTCTCCATATAGTGAAATCCACTGCCCGTGGACATAGGCGACTTGCCGAACCACGTTAAAACTCTTGTGTTATTGCTTGTTTGTGTTTTCTGGTGTACCATCGATTCCCAACAATTGGTATCAGAGCCCGGATGGTGAAAAATCGAATTTTTTTCCGAAAGTGCCCAAATTTCGAAGTGACTGAAATCCACTTTTGAGCATACCAGGAGGAAGCCCTTGAGAAGAGGAGTCCAGAACTGCAAAGCATAGGCCAAGAGGACCAGACACACGCCCTTACGCGCCTACTGAAAATAGCGCGTGAATTCCAGTCGTTGCCATGCACTTCATGCGCCGTTCAGCTATCGGCGCGTCAGTTTATTCGCAGTCACGCGACCTCATGCGCGGCGAGGGGAAGAAGGTGAGTGGCACGCACGTGGGAGTGACGTCATCTCCACGTCACGGGCCAACTCAGCGCATACATGGCTGCCAGGTCATCGCCACGTCATCCGGTAGGCCACCTGCCATCCGCCACGTCAGTGCCACGTCACTACCACGTCAGAACACGTCATCCACGTGTCAGACACGTTATCGACCACCTGGCAGACACGTTATCGTCATTTGACCGTTGACTGAGCTACTAAAGCCGAGTCAAGCTGCGCTGTTGAGTCGCGTCGCGCCAGAAGCCACGCCGTTGACCACGCAAATTGACCAGCCGTGCCAGAGTAATTATCCGGTGTATCTCAGTCGCACTAGATTCTGCAGATCTGAACCGTCCAAGCTGTTTTGGCTTGATCTGAGTCATTCGGAGTCCGTTTCTGACGATCCAACAGTACTTACCAACTATTTGGAGTATTTCGGACACATTCGTATGGTCAGTTTTTTGAATCGGAGTTTCTAAAAAAAAAAACAGTCTAAATGGCAGAATCTACAAAGAGGAGACTAGCCGAGTCTACAAGCAGCCCTGCGGCTACAAACAACTCTAGGTATTGGACCCCGGTGTCCCATGCTAAGTTCGAGGTAGAAAAGTTTGATGGAAGTAGCAACTTCGGCATGTGGAGATGCGAAGTTAAAGATATGCTTGTCCAGATGAACCTGCACTTCACTCTAGGAGACAAACCAAATGACCTGGACGGGATAGAATGAGAGAAAGTAAATCTCCTGGCCTGCAGTTCCATCTGACTTTGCCTTGCAAAAGAGGAGAAGTATGCCTTCACAGAATATGATATTGCGAAGGAGCTTTGGAAGGCGCTGGAAGATAAGTTCATGACAAAGAGCATTGAGAACCGGCTCTACTTGAAGAAGAGGTTATTTCGTTTCGACTATAAGAAAGGTATTTCGATGAACGAACACCTAAACAATTTCAACAAAATTCTTACCGACTTAAAAAACTTGGATGATCACATTGATGATGAAGATAAAGCACTGTTCACTGTTGAATTCCTTGCCTGACACATATGATTATCTCACTACCACTTTATTGTACGGTAAAGAAAAGATCAAGTATGTTGATGTTGCAAACGCCTTGGTAAATAATGAGTTCAGAAGGAAAGATAAATCTGCAAACAGGGACTCAACATCTGAGGCATTGACAGTCAGAGCAGGACGAATAACAGAACATATACAGGGCGAGGAAAGTCTCACTCAAAATTCAGAGGGAAATCATCAGATAGAAGACGTCTTGCAAAAGATAAGTGTGCTGCTTGTCGCCAGAAGGGTCATTGGGCAAAAGATTGTCCCAATAAAGACAAGAAAGAAGAAAAGGTAAACGTTGCACGAGATGAAGATAATGGTGAAGGATCAGCTTCACAGTTTCATTATATGGCCAATCTGATGAATGGATTCTAGATTTCGGATGTTCCTACCACATATGTCCTAACAAGCAGTGGTTCTCGAGCTTACGAGAGTTCGATGGAGGAGTTGTACTAATGGGCAATGACCAAGCTTGCCAGACAAAGGGGATTGGAACAATTCAACTGAAGATATGATGGAACAATCAGAATTCTTGAAGATGTTTGGTATGTACCAAATTTGACAAAGAATCTCATCTCAGTGGGAGTTTTAGACTCCAAAGGCTACAGAGTAACTATGGAAGGTGGAGTCCTCAAAGTTGTTCGAGGAGCATTTGTTGCAATGAAGGGTACTCGAAAGGAAATTTATATTTCCTAGACGACTCTACAGTCATAGGGAGAGTGGCTGTCTCCACCAGCTCAGAAGATGATGTATCAGACACTTCCAAACATTGGCACATGCGCCTAGGGCATGTCGGTGAGAAGGCTTTACAAGGGTTGGTAAAGCAAGGCTTGTTGAAAGGCGCCAAAACAGGGAAGCTTGAGTTCTATGAGCATTGTGTACTGGGCAAGCAAACAAGAATCAAGTTTGGTACTGCTATTCATCGTACCAAAGGGATTCTAGACTACGTTCACACCGATGTATGGGGTCCTTCCAAGAATGCTTCGTTAGGAGGTAAACACTATTTTGTGTCGTTCATTGATGATTTCTCAAGAAGAGTTTGGGTTTACACAATGAAACATAAAGATGAAGTATTAGAAATCTTTCTTATGTGGAAGAAAATGATTGAGACCCAGACAGGTAGAAAGATCAAGAAGCTCAGATCTGACAATGGCGGGGAATACACATCAGATCCCTTCTTTGAGGTTTACCAGAATGAAGGGATAGTGAGACATTTCACAGTTCCTGGAACACCGCAGCAAAATGGAGTTGCAGAACGCATGAACCTCACTTTGGTGGAGAAAGTCCGGTGTATGCTGTCACATTCTGGATTGAGCAAGGCATTTTGGGGCGAGGCATTAAACTATGCTCGTCATCTTGTTAACCGACTACCTACTGCAGCACTAGATGACAAGACTTCCATGGAGGTATGGTCAGGAGTGCCAGCTACTGATTATGATTAGCTACGTATCTTCAGATGTCCAGCCTATTTTCATATTACAGAATCTAAGTTGGATCCTAGAGCCAAGAAAGCTGTCTTCTTAGGCTTTAGTGACGATGTCAAGGGATACAGACTCTGGTGCCCTAAATCAAAGAAAGTTGTCACTAGAAGAGACGTTACCTTTGATGAGTCTACAATGCTGAAGCAACCAAATCCCCAAGAAAATGATGAAGCATTGAAGAAGTCAGTGCAGGTGGAGTTTGAGACTCCAGCAAAGACTATTAAGCCAATCAACCATCCTGAAAAAGTCTCAGTGGATAGCTCTAAAGAGAGTTCAGATGAAAATGAAGATCCAGAGGCCCCACAACAATCAGAACCCATTGCAATCAGGAAAGGAAAAAGGGTTACTAAGCAACCCGGTTGGATGACCGATATGGTAGCCTATGCACTTCCAATCATTAAAGACAATGTTCCTTGCACTTTCAAAGAAGCCGTGCAGAATGCAGAAAGTGTTAATTGGAAGGAGGCTATGGATGAAGAGATCGGGTCACTTCACAACAACCAGACTTGGGAGTTGGTGCAACTTCCAAAGGGAAAGAAAGCAATTGGGTGCAAGTGGGTTTACAACAAGAAGGAAGGCATCCCAGGCAAAGACAACATCAGATTCAAAGCCAAATTGGTAGCTAAAGGCTATGCCCAAAAGGAAGGAATAGACTACAATGAGGTATTCTCACCTGTTGTGAAGCACACGTCTATTCGTATCTTGCTAGCTTTGGTTGCACAGTTTGATCTCGAGCTCGCCCAACTCGATGTCAAAACTGCCTTTTTACATGGAGATCTTGAAGAGGAGATATGCATGTCCTAGCCAGATGGTTTCAAAGTTGCTGGAAAAGAGAATTGGGCCCGTAAGCTAAACAAATCGTTGTACGGATTGAAGCAATCCCTGAGACAGTGGTACAAAAGATTTGATTGGTTCATGATAGAGAAAAAATACACAAGAAGTCAATTTGATCATTGTGTATATTTCCGTAAGCTTCCAGATGGGTCCATCATCTATTTGCTCTTATATGTAGACGATATGTTAATTGCATCAAAGAGCAATGAGGAGATTGACAAACTCAAGGCACAGTTAGCAAGAGAGTTTGAAATGAAGGATTTGGAGAAGCAAAGAAAATTCTTGGCATGGAGATCCAAAGAGACAGGAAGAAGGGTACGGTTCATCTGACATAAACTCAATATTTGAAAAAGGTGTTAGACAGATTTGGCATAAATGGGAAAACAAAAGCTGTGAGTACACCATTGGCCCCTCATTTTAAGCTTAGTGCTTCGATGTCTCCACGCACAGAAGAAGAACGGAAGCATTGGCACAAGTTCCATATGCAAATGCAGTTGGTGCATTAATATATGCTATGGTTTGTACAAGGCCTGACATCTCACATGCTGTGAGTATGGTAAGCAGGTATATGCATGATCCAGGAAAAGATCACTGGCAGACAGTGAAATGGATCCTAAGGTACATACATGGCACGGTTAATCTGGGATTGAAGTTCGAGAGAGATAACCGACTTGGGCAGAATTTGGTTGGATATGTGGACTCAGATTATGCTGGTGACTTGGACAAACGCCGATCAACAACAGGGTATTTATTTACGCCTGCTAAAGGGCTGGTTCTTTAGTCAACGGTGGCTTTGTCTACTACAGAGGCAGAGTACATGGCAGTGACGGAAGCCTTTAAGGAAGCTATTTGGCTACACGGGTTGATTGAGGAGTTGGGTATTGTTCAGAAGCACGTTGCGATGTACTGACAGTCAGAGTGCCATTTGTTTGGCAAAGAACCAGGTTCATCATTCCCGCACTAAGCACATTGATGTCTGTTTCCATTTCATCCGAGAAATTGTGAATAAATGGGATATTCTGCTTCAAAAGATTAGTACTGCAGATAATCCGGCCGATATGCTCACAAAAGTGGTTTCTGGGATCAAGTTCCAACACTGTTTGGACTTGGTCAACATCTCTCAGAACTGAGCACCTTCGGGTGCATGGCAGTGTTGATCGATCACTATGTTGGATAAGAGAATCCTCGCCAAGGTGGAGATTTGTTGAAGATTGGGCTAAAGATTCAGCCGCGAACTACTCACATGGGTTGAGGGGGTGATTTGTTGGAGATCACCCCATGTGAGGAGTGATCTCTTCTCCATGTGAAGCCAACACAGCAACACAACTTGCCAACTAGCAACACAGCTTGCCAACCGACAAGTCACAAAGGTGGACGGCCACTCTTGTGAAGGAATAGGTTGGCCATGTGCGAGGCCAGCCAACCTCTCTGCCTTCTCTTAAGTGTATAAATAAAGAGGCTAAGGGGAGAGTTGATATAGAGAAAAACTATCAAAGTGTATTGTCTCCTTTGTAATTCTTCCATTTCTCTCCATATAGTGAAATCCGATGCCCGTGGACGTAGGCGACTTGCCGAACTACGTTAAAACTCTTGTGTTAATGCTTGTTTGTATTTTCTGGTGTGCCTTCGATTCCCAACACTTCAATCAATCAAATAAATCAAATACATCGTTGAGAGAAACACAGGGCAAAAGCTATACTTAGTGGGATTGGCCCCCCTTTCAATTTTTTTTTTCTTTTTTTGAACTGGTTCCCTCTCTCATTGTTTGGCCTAATTTGGTATGTTGTCATTTATATCCAATAGTAGAGCATGAAACATTAAGATATATACAGTTCACTTTCACCATATGCATCGGCATAATCCCTTGGTAGATCTGGCTTTTCCCATGCTCTGTGCCTGAGTCATGTGTCTTACAGCTGTCTGAAGAGAGGATAGAAAATGATAGAGAATTATAGAAAAAATTATGAGGTGGTCTTGGAGCAAATTTATATGGTGTCTCAATTTTTTTTATTTATTGACAACAATGTTAGGAACACAGAAATTAAATATAGAATGAGGGACATCTGTGTCCTATTTTGTATTTCATTTTCTGTGCACTTAGACTTAATATGTGTTTGATTAATTTGTGGTTTAAACTCAATATTATTTTTGCATAATGTGAGATTCAAATGAATAAATTTGACTTACATAATAAATTTATTTATTTATTTATTATTACACTGCTGAGTTGTTGATACATAAGCCTCGTTTGTCAAAAGATTTTTTTTTTTAGATGGAGTTTGTTAATGGATTAAATAGTAAAAAAAATTATTATAAATTATCACATTATTTTCTGCATTTAAAAATATGGGTATTTACGCACAAGACTTAATTTATAAACTTATATTCCATTAAGTTTTAACTAAGACTTTTTGGATCTTCAAATCCCATTAAATTTTTAATAGTTAGAATTGCCCTTCAAACAATGATTGTTCATCATTTATGATTATCTATAAAGGAACATGATAATTTGACATTTATTTTGATTTTCAAAACTTTAAAACATCAACTTTCAAATTGAAAAAACTAAAAAACTAATTACGTGAAAAAAAACTATTTCTTTTGAAAAAATTGAATTCTTTTTTTGTGCAAAATTGAAAATTTTGTATCTATAAAGGAGCATGATGATAGAAAATTGATATGCAAAATTGGTAAGAAAAAAAAAACATTAAAAATGAAAAAAATGATAATATTCTTAATTTTAAAACTGAAAAAAACTGATAATGTTCTCGATTTTATTGGATAGCTGAATCAAACCAATAAGTAGAAGACAAAAACGTTTAATCTCATACTTTGCTTTTTTTCATCAGTTAGTAAAATAATTATCTGGAATATTACTATGTAAAATTGATAATGTTTTTAGTTTTAAAAATTGAAAAAAACTGATAATATTTTCAGTTTTACTAAATAGGACTTATTGGTTCAAAAATCCTTAGATAGGACCTGAGTTATCATAACATTTGTAAATAGGATTTTTAAGTAATTAAGTCTTAACCGAATCCTTAATATAATTAGATAAAATTATAGATGTTACTATTGCGAGGACAATGTTTGGTGAGTTGAGATCCTCTTGTTGAGCTCTCTCCTTACCTTCCTACTTACAACGGTAGAGATGTATAGTGAGTTGATCTAACAGTCCAGATTTAATTATTTAAAAAAAAAAATAATAAAACAAATTCAAATTTGCTTTTCCTGCCTATATCTGGACCGTTAGATCAACTCACGTTGCATCTCTACTGTCATAAGTAAAAAGATAAGGAGAGAGCTTACTGAGAGGATCTTAACTCGTGTTTGGTTGCTCAATTTATCAAAATCAGAAAGGACAATAAATGATCACATGTTGCTACTCAAATCCAGTGGCATTTCATTGCAACACTAAACAATGATTTTTTTTTATAACATGATTTTTTTTTGATTTTTTTTTATAAGTTTCCCAATCAAATATATATATATATATATATATATGTATATAACACAAATATATATATATATATATATAGGGAACTTTGTATGCTCATCTACACTTCTTCTGTCTCTCTCTGTCTCTCTCTCTTCATATTGTTTCCCAATCAAAGATATATATATGTATATAACATAGATATATATATATATATAGGGAACATTGTATGCTCATCGTCATTAACATCTCCAAGATTATATATAGGGAAGATTGAAAAAAAAACTTTGTATTCTCATCTTCATCTTCTTCTTCTTCTTCTTCTCTTCTCTCTCTCTCTCTCTCTCTCTCGCTTTTTTATAACGTTTCCCAATCAATATATATATATATGTATGAATGTATATACATAGTGAAGAAACTGAAATCAAATAACCCGATTTCTTTTTCTTTTCTTTTTTTTATAATGTTGCCCAATCAAGATATATATATATATATATATGTATATATA
This sequence comes from Camellia japonica, assembly GCA_030407325.1. Lineage (NCBI taxonomy): Eukaryota > Viridiplantae > Streptophyta > Magnoliopsida > Ericales > Theaceae > Camellia > Camellia japonica. The sequence goes on along the minus strand of JAPPVO010000036.1, from coordinate 34,757,402 downwards.
TGTATATAACGCAGACATATGTATATATATAGGGAACTTTGTATGCCATCTTCATTAACATCTCTAAAATTATAAATAGGGAAGATCTTTAAGCATTTTTGTAGCAGTGAAATAATATAAAAACAAATAGAACACAGACATCAATACTGCAAAGCTTTATTAAAACTAGCCAATGATGTCTTAATTAGGCCTTGGACTCAACGTCTATAGCCAACTCACTTGTGCCAGAAGGAGTGGATTCATTACAAGATGAAGTGAGGGAAACAGAGGAATTTGCTTGCCCCATTTTCGCACGCCACTCATCAATACTTGCAAATTGATTAGTATTATGCAGACAGAGTGTCACGATCCAAACCCGATACCCGGAGGTTCAGCGTCGCGACAAGATAATAACTGAAGTCCTAATTGGACGCAGACATTCACAATCACGGTGATTATAAGAATAACCAAGGTTATTATGTTGGTCAAGATATCTTTCTCATTTATGGGGCGTAAAGATGGCATAAAATTACCTATTATAACACACATCATGACCGTGCTGCTAAGTTTTGCAAGTTGATCACTTCCTCCGTACATTTTTCTACTCAAATCTAATGACATCTTCATTGCTACACTTAATAATGATTTTTTTTTAAAATTTTTTTATAATGTCTTCCAATCAAATGTATATATATATATATATATGTATATATGTATCTAACACAAATATATATATAGGGAACTTTGTATGCTCACCTACATCTTCTTTATGTCTCTCTCTCTCTCTCTCTCTCTCTCTATATATATATATTGTTTACCAATCAAAGATATATATATGTATATAACATAGTTATATGTATATATAGTGAACTTTGTATGCTAATCTTCATCTCTCTCTCTCTCTCTTTTATATGTTTCCAAATCAAAGATATATATATAATATATGTATGTATATACATAGTGAAGAAACTGAAATCAAATAAGACGATTTTTTATTTATTTATAATGTTTCCCAATCAAAGATATATATATATATATATATATAGGGAACTTTGTATACTCATCTTCACTAACATCCCCAAAATAATATATAGGGAAGATTGAAAAAAAAAATTTTTTGTATGTTCGTCTTCATTTTCTTATTGTCTCTCCCTCCTCTATTTTTTTTTTAATTTATAATGTTTCCCAATCAAATATATATATATATATATGGATGTATGTATATAACACAGATATATATACATAGGGAACTTTGTATGCTCATCTTCATTGACATCCCCAAAATTATATATAGGGAAGATCTTTAGCATTTTTGTAGTAGTGAAATAATATGAAAACAAATAGAACACAGACTTCAATACTGCAAAGCTTTAGTAAAACTAGCCAATGATGTCTTAATTAGGCCCTAGACTCAACGTCTACAGCCAACTCACTTGAGCCAGAAGGAGTGGAGTCATTACGTGATGAAGAAAGGGAAGCAGAGGGATTTCTTGCCCCATTTTCGCACGCCACTCTTTAATACTTGCAAATTGATCACCATTATGCTGATAGAGTGTCACGACCCAAACCCGGTACACGGAGGTTCGGCGTCGCAACAAGATAATAACTGAAGTCCTAACAACTTAATAGAACAGCGGAGTAAAATAAAAGGGTAGCCAAAACTTTATTTAATAACAACAAAACATATACATTGTAGCTTCTTTTTAATTAAATTGCCCGAGGTTAGACTAAGACAATAAAGTGCATTGTGCCTACCCCACGCGATGATCCTAACACGTCACCTAAAAGTGGTTAACAACTATAAGCACATGACAGAGTTAGAAATATTATACTAAAATTATAAAGGCATAAAAGTCACCATGGATAATTATTAAGCTAAACAGAGCTTAATGTTAAAATACAGAGTATATAATACGGAAATCATTTTGAATAACAAACATATAATACAGAAATCATATAACCAAAATAATTGTTACAACGGTACAGAACAAAACATAACAGATGCATGGACTCAAAAGGAGGCTCCCACAATAGTGTAGCACTTAGCTTTGCACAGCAATTTGCTCCACACTAGAAATCAGAGTGTTAGTGGATTCATGACAAACAGAGGGTCACAAAATGACTAATCTGAAAGCCAATGATTATTTAAGTCTCCCAACGCATGAGATCTCTATTTATGACATAATTACTCAAAATACATTTTAATAAACAGTTATATCCATGAGTTTCCTTTTCAAGCAAATAGGGTTCATTCAACAATTAATATACTTTAAAAACTAATATAATTTACAAAACATAATTTGTATAAAACAAGTTAGGATAACTCAAAGTATAATAAAACCCACCTTAAATTTAATCCCTAATTTTACTCCCCACTCACCCTCTTTCAAGGCCCTTGCCTGTTATATTTTCTTTTCCTTTCCTTGTTCTCCTTTCCTTCCTCTAACCTCACCTATTTATAGGTGATTTGGGTGCCCAGGCTCAAACACGTGGCTTACCATGCTTACACGTGGCAGACCACGTGTTTCTTTTCCATGAATTGCAACTAATTTATTTTCTCCTCTCTTTCTTTTCTCTTTCTTTCTCCTTATTATTATTATTATTATTATTATTATTATAATAAAATATAATATAGATATAGATATAGATATATTGTTTGCTTGATTCAAAGTGATCAAATGACATTATATTATTATTTTGTAAAATACAATAATTCGTAATTTAAAGTACATTTTATTTCCAACAATTATAAAATTAAATATTTTTTGGGGTGTTACATAGAGTAGTTCATGTTGTTCAAAAATTTTCAGAATCTCTCTGTAAACACCCCATTTTTGACCGACCTTAAGACTCAGACGTCATCAATTGAGCGCTCGGTGATTGCGCATGTTGTGCTCGTTCTGAGGTTACGGAGTCTCAGCTGAGAGCCTTGCTCTAGACTTCGGGACTCTTTTGTGCTTTGCCTCGGTTTGCGAACCAGGTTCTGTTTTCTCTTCCCGAATGGAGGGAGAGGTCTCGTAGACCATCTTTCAGTGGCCGTAGGCTACTTTTCGTGGTCGCAGACCACTGTTCCCGTTTGGAGACCAGTTTCCGGTGTTCGGTGCCGTCGGCCGTGTGCCTCGGTTCGGGACCGCTTAACTTTCTCCGTTTGCTCCGGTTTTTGGTACACACCTTGTTTCCTCTCTCTAGAGGGACACTGTGGTCCGGGAGACCACCTTCGTGGTCGCATGCCACTTTCGATGCTTAACAGTCAGTTTTCGGGGCACCCGGCTGCGCGTTTTGGCCCCTGAACCCTCGTTTTGCATCCGTCTTAGTTCATTTTTGGCATGGACCCTATTTTCATTGTTTGGAAGGTGGTACTAGGGTGGGAGACCACATTTTCTTCTTGGAGACCAACTTTCTCTTCGCCGGCCGATTTTCTTGATAGGAGGCTGGTCTCCCTCATTTTTGGGCCACAATTGCTGGTCTCCCACCACACCACTAGCTTGCATTCAGTTGGTAGACCACCAAAAGGGGCTGCCGACCACTTTTTGTTGAGTTGACCCTTTTGAACTGGCTGGCCAACCACCTGAACTGGTCGGCCCCTTTCCTCCTGTCTTGTCTCAGTGAGTTGATTCCAGCTGTGCTAGTTGGGAGGCACAGACTGGATCCTCCATACATGTGTATGGAGGATCTTCCACCTTGGTTTGAAGCTTCTTGGAGAAGCTTTAGTCCCTCTTGTCTATAAGAGAGGCTCTCTTCTTCCTGAGGGAGGGTTCAGAATTTCTTGGAAGGAAATATATATATCTCCCTCTATATCTCTCTATTTTGGTCCTAAGTGCTAAGTTCTTGCCCCTTTGCACACTACCTCTTAGCCTAACACCTCCAACACCAACCTAAGCTTCTTGGAGGGTCTTGAGAGGTCCTAAAGAGCTGCATTTTTGGTCTATAAGTTGCTGGAGTTGCTGAGCTACAAGGGTAACACCCTATTCCCTCTTTTGGGCTTCATTTTGCTCCATCTTTTAGCCATACTTGCAAGCATTTTTGAGCTTTGGTGTAAATTGAAAAAATTCTTATTTTGAGGTCCTTAACATGTTTGTTTAAGATCATTTTTATGTTGGGGGTCATCTACCCCATTGCATGCTTCATTTCACCTTGTTTTGAGCCATGCATTAAGGCCTTTGTTTTGAGCTTTGTTTGCCCTTTTGACCACTGAAATACAGAGGATTTTCAGTGGTTATTATGTGTTTTTGAGAGCCAAAATCAGAGAGGGGTGACCCTCTCTCTCCTTGTTTTGATTTCTAGCATATTTGGCCTCCCTTATTTGTATGCTTCCAAGCCTGTTTCAGGCCATTTTTGGTGAGTTTTAGGACCTACATAGGCTCTCTCCAGAGCTTGTTTTTCCATATTGGGTGTCCATCTTGCATGTGTAGAATAACCCTCTTCATAGCCTATCAAAGGAGCATGTCATTCTTGCATGCATTGACCATGTTTCAATGAGTTTTTGGGCTTTATTTGGCATGTCATACCTCTGAATTTTTGGTCCCAAGTGCTAAGTTCTTGCCCCTTTATTTCAATGAGTTTAGTGACCTCTTGAATGCTTCATATACTTGTAGTGTAAACCCTCTTCACTAGCTTGTATTGCATACTATTTTGGTCTTTGATTCTAGCACTTTTTGGCCATGCCTTAAACTGATTTTGTGCATGTTTTGGACTTCCTTAGCTCTGTTTTTGGGCCTCATGGTCGAATGATGTTTGCTATGCATGGTTGTAGTTCAATACCCTTGCCTAGCTTTGAGTTTTGAAGCCTATTGCATGCGTATTTTGAGGCGTTTCCATGTTTTGGCATCATTGTGAATCATATTTCAGAGCTTCTATGTCTGCCATATTCCCATGTTTTCCACTCTTTAGATGTGTTTGAGAGTTATGCATGAATACCTCATTTTTGGACCATTGCATGAGCTTCATTTCTATGCATTTTGAGACATCATTTTAGACCATCTTCCCACTGTCTTGGACCTGCATAGGGACTGTTTGGGGCTGGTTGGGTCATTTGAGCATTGCTTTGTGTACCTCTAGTGTAATGCACTTCACTAGTTTCGGTATCCGGGCCATCTAGCATGCATTGTGTGAGGTGTTTACATGATTCGGGACCATCTTGCATGTCATTTTAGAGCTGGAAAATATGTGATTGTATGCCATATTTCATGCGTACCATGCTTTGGTGGAGTTGCACTTTGTGCCTTAGGTTTGGTCCCTTGCATTTGTGCATGTTTGCATGTGTGTTGTTGCTTCATTCTCATCATGTATGGCCACTGATTTGAGTATGGTTGAGGCCCATTCATTTTAGTTTAAGTCCATCTTGCATTGTGTATGCCATGTCCATGTTGTCACATGCTTGATCGTCGCATTGTGTATGCCTTGATTATGCCTTTGTGTATGTCCATCGTCACATGTGCGTTGTGTATGCCATATAGCGTCATGTGCATTGAGTATGCCATTCGTAGTTCATAGCATTGTGTATGCTAGTTGCACCTTTGCATGTCATTCCTTGCATGTTTGCATGTCTTAGTTGCATTTCGTTTAGGATTGCATGCTGGTTGTTGCATTGTGTTTGCATGCCATGCCATTCTAGTTGTTGCATAGTGTTTGGAGTAGGGTTTAGTCCAAACACGGGAAACGAGGGACATTTCATACTCAAAATGACGAAACGTGCTTCGATTCCTGGTCGCCGACACTCTTGATTACCCATGATGGAGTTTAGGCCTTATTGTGTTCATTTGTGCATCCATTTCACATTGAGTCATGCAATTCGACTCCTCGGCCATCATGCATCGAGATGTGTGATTGGTGGCACGAGGATCGAGGACTACACTCCCTAGAGCTTATGCAATGACGGGGAGAGTGGTCGTGCACACATATGTTGAAAATACTTTGCCATGCCCCTTTCTTGTTCTTTGTTGCAGCAAACCGAAAACCAGCAGCAAAAACTTGTCGGTAGTATCCCTACAGCATGGTGGAGTTTCAGCCTTCTGGAGTTTTGTACAGTGTTCTGGGACCAGTTGCAAACAGAGGCAAATCGGGGCATCGCAATGGATTTTCCGGCAAGGCGACTCGAGCATGCATGCATTCCTTATCATTCAAGACCGAGCTGAGGCAGTCCATTTCATATGTTTTGCACGCTAGGTTATTTATTTTAGTTAATTTGTTAATTAATTAAGGTTGTGTAATAATTAGCTGTAATTCGTTATTCATTCGGTTGTGTATTATTTATTTGGACCCTCCGCGAGAGGGCGAACTTTGTAATAAGTGTGCGTGTGTGTGATGCATGTCTTCCAACCCCACGTCTTTCTCCCTTTTATTTACCAGCTTATGATGGTTAGTTTTAGGGCATGTTTCAATTAGCATCCTTATGCTTCGCATGTTTGCATCCATTCATCTGTCTTGCATGCATCGGGCTCGGTGCATCATACTAACTGCATTGTATTTCAATTCCGAGTTGAATACATGTTATCTGTAGCATCTCATATGCCATCTTAGAATAGCCGAGCCTATCTTAGTTGCATTCTGCATGTGTTACATTAGCCATCTTAACATGAACTAGGATCATGTATTGATTACTAACTAGTTTCTGTTTTGGCTTGGAGTACTCGGTAAGTGTTTATGCTTTAGCATCCTTGCATGTGTGTGAGTGACTGCCATAATAGCATGTTTACCATGAGGCTAATTGCTTATGTGACATAACTGCTTGAATGCCTGTGGGTGAAGGTTGGATTATCTGAATTGGAACAATTCATTGAATACGAGTTTTAAGCCCACTTGAGAGTGGCAAAATCATGTTTTCTAAGCCCACTTGAGGGTGGCAAAATCCACATTTTAGCCTACTTGGGAGTAGCAAACTGCTTTCAAATAAACAAACATGAAATGTTTTGTTCCAACTCAAACGATCCAGTCTATACTTGTATGTTGTGTGCATCACATAATAATTCTAGGCTAATAACCGGAATAAGAGCACATAATGTTTTCAAAACTCGATATCATGGTTAGTAGAGGCCGATCTTTGATCGGGCGAGCGGGGGTGCTCACGAAGTGACCTTCCCCAATCGTACCCAAGTTCCCGAGCCAAGACAACTTTGGTGATGACGGACACGTGGCCTTAGGCACGAGTCAGGGTTTCCTAAATTCCCCCAAAATAAAATATTTAAGTGCCGACTCTATATCTGGCAAAGCAGTCCATGTTTGGCACTTCTTTCTAAAAATCAGTTTTTTTTTTTCAAAACGATTTGCCGGATTTGGACTCTTTGATGATTCATCGGTCTTGCATTGCACTCCGCGAGATTAGATACAGGACCGTGACATTGAGTCCGAACTGTAGTGAGCCCAATGAACAAAATGGGATTTCTCCCGGGACGTTCGGGGACGTCTACACTCTCCAGTTTCGCCGAGAAATCGAGTTGCAAGCCGGACACTCTTCTCCCCCTTTTCAATGGCACTGGAATGGCACTTCATGGTTATAACACCACGTAAGTTGGTAAGGCAAGCACCCAGTATACCTATAATTGCATAACACCAGGTAAGCAAGTTGATAACACAAGTACCAAAGTTAATTTGCTTGCTACCACAATCATAACCTGAACCATTATACAGAAGTTCAAAACAAGTTTTCTAAATTTTGGACCACGGATTTGAAGAACTATGGAGCTCTTTTTCCATTCATCCAACCTCTTAATCCAAGAACTCTCTAGTTTGAGCTCAGTTTTGAAGCCTTTGGTACTTTCCTTGGAGCATTTAAATTTTATGGCAGTGAACCATCTACATATCAAACCCATAATCCCTACGCTCACTGTAGCAGTCTGAATTACAAAAATTAAAGTTGTTGACCCTGCATAATCTGATTCCCAGATTGTAACAATATCTCGCACTCGGAACTCCACTTGTGCTAAAATTAGAGTAGTCATAAGATAGATCACCCCTAAAGCAGAGTAGGTCACAGAATGTGCCATCACAAACTCGGGGCTCCCAGTTTCTGCCATCATCCAATACTTGTTGACATTTTCTTTCAGTTTTTCAAATGCAATTTTCTTTCCAATGCGTTCTCTTAATGCTCTTTTGTGTATTTCACTATACTCCAATTCTAGATATTCAGTGGTAGCAACAGTAACTAACCAAAAAGTTGATATTACAAACAACATAAGCATGAAAAAATTAACAAGAATATGTTTTACTAGTATTTCTATGGAAATTATAGAAGTGCCTAATTGGACGCAGACATTCACAATCACGGTGATTATAAGAATACCCAAGGCTGTTGTGTTGGTCAACATATCTTTGTCATTCATAGGGCATAAAGTTGGCATAAAATTATCTATTACAATACACATCATGACTGTGCTGCTAAGTTTTGCAAGTTGATCGCTTCCTTTGTACATTTTGCTACTAAAATCCAGTGGCATCTTCATTGCTACACTTAACAATGATTTTTTTTTTTTATAACATGATTTTTTTTTTAATATTTCCCAATCAAATATATATATATAACAAAAATATATATACATATATATAAGGAACTTTGTATGCTCATCTTCATTAACATCCGCAAAATTATATATAGGAAGATTGAAAAAAAAAAAAAACTTTGTATGCTCATCTACATCTTCTTTTTTTTTTTTTTTCTCTCTCTCTCTTTTTATATTGTTTCCCAATCAAAGATATATATATATATATATGTATGTATGTATGTATGTATACAACATAGATATATATATATATATATATTGGGAACTTTGTATGCTTATCGTCATTAACATCCCCAAAATTATATATAGGGAAGATTAAAAAAAAAAAAACTTTGTAAGCTCATCTTTATCTTCTTCCTCTCTCTCTCTATAATGTATCCCAATCAAAGATATATATATATATATATGTGTATGTATACACATAGTGAACAAACTGAAATCAAATAAGACGATTTTTTTTTTTATAATGTTTCCCAAACAAAGATATATATATATATATAGGGAACTTTGTATGCTCATCTTCATTAACATCCCCAAAATTATATATAGGGAAGATTGAAAAAAAACTTTATATGCTCATCTTCATCTTCTTCTTCTTTTTCTTCTTCTCTATCTCTTTCTCTCTCTCTGTTTTATAATGTTTCCCAATCAAGATATATATATATATATATATATATATAAATACAGATATATATATATATATATATATATGGGGAACTTTGTATGCTCATCTTCATTAATATCCCCAAAATTATATATAGGAAAATCTTCATGCATTTTTGTATTAGTGAAATAATTTAAAAACAAATAGAACACAGACTTCAATACTGCAAAGCTTTAGTAAAACTAGCCAATGATGTCTTAATTTGGCCTTGGACCCAACGTCTACAGCCAACTCACTTGAGCCAGAAGGAGTGGAGTCATTACGAGATGAAGAGAGGGAAACAGAGGGATTTGCTTGCCCTATTTTCGCACGCCACTCATCAATATTTGCAAATTGATCAGCATTAGCAGACAGACTGTCATGACCCAAACCCGGTACCCGGAGGTTCGGCGTCGCGACAAGATAATAACTAAAGTCCTAACAAATTAATAGAGCAACGAAGTAAAAAAATTAGTTAATTTTTTTGTTACCACAATCATAACCTGAACCATTATACAGAAGTTCAAAACTAGATTTTTGGTGTGCTGGACAAGTTTTCTCAATTTCAGACCACAGATTTGAAGAACTATGGAGCTCTCCTTCCATTCTTCCAACCTCTTAATCCAAGAACTCTCTGGTTTGAGCTTAGTTTTGAAGCCTTTGGTACTTTCCTTGGAGCATTTGAATTTTATGGCAGTGAATCATCTACGTATTGGACCAATAATCCCCACGCCCACTGTAGCAATCTGAATTACAAAAATTAAAGTTATTGACCCTGTATAATTTGATTCTCAGATTGTAACAATATCTCGTACTCAAAACTCCACTTATGCTAAAATTAGAGCAGTTATAAGACAAATCACCCCTGAAGCAGAGCAGGTCACAGAACGTGCCATCACAAACTCGGGGCTCCCAGTTTCTACCATCATCCAATACTTGTTAACATTTTCTTTCAGTTTTTTCAACTGCAATTTTCTCTCCAATGTGTTCTATTAATGCTTTTTCTTTTGTATTTCACTATACTCCAATTCTAGATATTTTTTAGTGGTAGCAACAGTAACCGCCAAGAAACTTGATATTACAAACAAGAGAAACATGAAAAAATTAACAAGAACATGTTGTACTAGTATTTCTTTGGAAATTATGGAAGTGCCTAATTGGACGCAGACATTCACAATCACGGTGATTACAAGAATACCCAAGGTTGTTATTGTAACAACCCTCGTACTGATTACCGATAAACCACTGAATTATATACTGATTACTGCTAAATTGAATTGATAATGACTGATAATTGAATTAACTGAAGTACTGAACAGACTGATTGAAATCGAAACTGAAATTGAATAAGTTTATTTATTGAATTGCATATTGCATCTGTTTGATTTATGATTATCTGTTTGAATTATATGTTTAAACTGCTAATTGAAGGCCTTATCGGCGGCCGAATGGAGAACCGTTTAGTGTTTTGTAATCGGTAGAATATTTGTGATTTAATGGTATAATTATCTGAAAATTGATTAGGAATGATTAAATCAGATTAAATTAAGTCAATTAAAGAGTTTGACGTAATTACGGTAATGCCATTGAGTGGAGTTTTGTTTAATCATAGTTGAGGCCTTGTTTATATCATATCAAAAACATTCATCAGCCTTTTCTCCTTGCTCCACCGAATTTAGAGAGGAAGAGAACAAGACTTAGGTTTATTTTGTTGTTGGCTTGCATTGTTTGAAGATTTGAAGTAAATTGAAGTGTATTGGCAAGATTGAACTCTCACACCTTGAATACAAGATTTAGGTAGGTTATTCATCTCCTTATTGTTGTCTTGAGCTAAATCTTGCTTGGGTTTTTGCATCATTGTAGAATCAAGTCATGTTTTAGTTCATGTTGAATTAGAACTCCATTGTTGCATGCATGTAAGAATTGATGAGTTTAAATTGATTTCATGGCAAGATGGTGCATGCATGTTCACATTTTTGTATAAGTCCATGTTTTCATAATGTTTACCAACTATTGAGCTCATTAGAGCCAGATTTGAAGCTTGAACTTGGTTTAAACTCATGCATTTCATGTTTGAAAATGTTCTTGAAAATGGGTTGAAAATGGCTTGAATTGACTCACCTTTGGCCCTTGCATGTGTAAATTGGCTTTTGAAACTTGTTGTATATTGTATTGGGATGTATTTTCCAGAATTTGGGGCCAAGAGGTTGAGTTTTGGATGTTTGAATGCTTAGTTCGAACTTGGGAGACAAATCTGGAAATTCCAGATTTGGCTTCCTCGCTCGAGCGAAGGATTCCTCGCTCGAGGCGAAGGCTCGAGCGAGGAGCTCGCTCGAGCGAGCTGCAGCGCTCGAGCGAAGGAAGGCTCGCTCGAGCGATTTTTCAGCAACTTTTGAAAAATGCCTTCCAACTGTATTTTTGCATCCTCATCCCATTCTAGGCATTCTTAGGCCTAGTTTAAGACATTTTAATGAGGATTTAGACGTAGAACCACACCGAGGAAATTTAAGGATTCAATTATCATCCTTCCCGACTGTTAAGCTTAGTGTGCGTTCTATTTGTTAACTGTTTAGGGTTGGCGACTGGAGAGACGCGCTCTAGCACATTGTAGCCCAATCACTGTGAGTAACAATTGTATAAAGATATGTTCAAAATGGCTATCTTTTGAATACCAAACTGAACTGTTTACTGAACTGTTTACTGAACTGGAATTATTTACTGAATGAATGTATGTCCTTTATTTCTGAACTGTATTGTGGCATCCTTAGCACTACTGTTACTGACTGTTACTGTTACAGAGATCTCTGTCGGTTCCCTTGTGGAACCATACTGTTTACTGAATGACTGGCCATCATTACTGTTCGGTCTTTTGACCTACTGTTACTGTTACGCTAATGGATGTACCACATATGACTGTTTATTGTACTGAACGACTGTAATACTGATTGAAATAATGAACTGTTTTCGTTACTGTAAGGACATTACATTCTTAACCTCTTTATACATTATGTTATTCACTGGGCTTTAGCTCACTGCTCATATATATATGTAGGTGTACAGGCACCGGACCAGAGCTAGAAGCGTCGGGGGGATTCCAGTTTTGTCAGCCAGCCTATGTGCCTCACTGTGAGGTTCCGTGTTGCCATGTCATGGCTTTGGGATTTTGTTTTGAGTTTTTCCCATCGGTCTCCTCACAGTTTTGTATCATTGTATAAACTGAATGTTTACTGTACTGTTACGGAGGGATTAAGTCCCTGTACTGAATGTTTGTGTGATTGTATAGACCGTACTGTTTGAACTGTATGAATGCATGAAAAATGTTTTTGGCATACAGATTTTCACAGCTCAATGGACACTAGTTATTTACTGTATTGGCTTCCGCCAGGCCCTGAATTCTGTTATACTGTATTACTGTTAAGCAGGCCTTCGGTAATTACGGATTACTGGCCGGTTACGGTGCTAAACCCATAGGGCCGGGTTTGGGTCGTGACAGAGTGGTATCAGAGCGATACTCAACCACGAGTTATACCGCACACACGTGTCCAAATGAGCTATAGGGTGTCCTAGAGAAGCAATTAGGGCATCTCATGAATTTGAAAAGCGTGTGCTTATGACTGATTGATTAAGTGTTAAATGTTAAACTGTCTAATTGTACAACTGCCTATAATGATAACTGTTATAACTGTTTATAGTGAAATGGATAACATAAACACTGCAAATGAAACTGGATCATCATCCTCTGAGGCCAGAATGGCCAGACTTGAGCTAATGATGGGACTGATAATTGAAAGATTGGACCAACAACAGAACCAACCGCCCCCACCTCCTCCTCCTCCTCCGGTGCAACCGGAACAGAATGTACAGAATGTGAATGCTAATGAGGTGGACATTATTGCACTGACCCATAAGTTCAGCAAGTTGAAACCGCCATCCTTTCAGGGAGGCCTTGAACCATTGAAAGCTGAGGCTTGGATTTTAGAGACAGAAAAGTTGTTCGAGGTATTTCCATGTTCGGAGGCACACAAGGTACTGTTGGCCACCTTCACCTTGCAGGAAGAGGCGAGGAGATGGTGGATGCTTACTCGTGATGATGATGTTGTTATGACTTGGGCTCAGTTTAAAGAGTCCTTCTTTGAAAAATATTTTCCTCAGTGCATCAGGGACAGAAAAGTGACTGAGTTTGAACAGTTAAGACAGGGCAAGACGTCTGTTGCCGAGTATGAGAAGCAATTTACCGAACTTGCTAGGTATGCACCACATATGGTGGATACCGATTATAAGAAGGCCAGGAGGTTTGAAGGCGGCCTTAGTGTTGCTATTCAGGATCGGATAAGTGTTTTGAAAATGCCAACTTATGTGGGTGTTCTCGACCGGGCATTGATGGCCGAGACGAATATTGCAGCAGTGAAACAATCCGAAACACCAACAACTGAGTGGCAAGGTAAAAGGCAGGGTTTCAAATTCAAGAAAGGCAAGCATGATTCTGCAAATAAGAAACAGAATACGGGGTCGACAACCAGCCCCAGCCAAGGGAGTGGATTTACTCCACCCTGCTCCATATGTGGCAACAAGCACAAAGGGGTTTGCTATCAGATATCTGGAGCTTGTTTTAGGTGTGGCAAGGTGGGCCACAGAATTAAAGACTGTCCCTCTGCCCCGCAATCCAGTAGTAAAGCTGCACCGAGCGTAGCAGCATCAAATGTAGCACCGAAGCCTAACCCCAAAGCTACCGGGAAAGAGCCTATGAGGCAGGGCCGAGTGTTTGCCCTAGTACCGGGAGACGTGCAGAATACCGAGACTGTTGTGTCAGGTATCCTCTCTATTTGTGCTCAAAATGCATATGTATTGATTGATTCGGGGTCTACACATTCTTATGTGTCACATGCTTTCTCACGAAAATTGAATAGACCCTTAGAGCCTATGAATTACTTGTTAGCAGTATCATCACCTGTTGGGGGATCCATGACATGTGCATATATATATCCTGCTTGTGAGATTATTGTTGGGGATATGCATTTGTTTATTGATTTACTGCCATTGAATATCGATCATTTTGATGTAATATTGGGGATGGATTGGTTACAAAAGTATCATGCCACTATAGACTGTGTAACAAAACAAGTAGTTTTCCGTCCACCGGGCTTACCGGAATTTGTGTTTAATGGAATTGGAGTAGTACCCCCACCGTATCTGATTTCTTCTGTAAAAGCTGTTAGACTGATTAGAAAGGGGTGTAAAGGATATCTGTGTTCTGTGTTGACTGTGCCTACTGATGATAGTGTTAAAACTGATATGAATTGTATTCCTATAGTCAGAGAATTCCCAGATGTGTTTCCAGATGAATTGCCAGGGGATTTGATTGACAGGGAAATTGAATTTACTGTGGATGTGATTCCGGGTACACAGCCGATATCGAAAGCTCCTTACAGAATGGCTCCAACTGAACTGAAGGAATTGAAAGTGCAATTGCAGGAACTGTTAGACAAAAAGTTTATCAGACCCAGTACTTCACCGTGGGGTGCACCTGTTTTGTTTGTAAAGAAGAAAGATGGCTCACTGAGACTGTGTATTGATTACCGCGAACTGAACAAGGTAACTGTAAAGAATAAATATCCATTGCCACGTATTGATGATTTATTTGACCAGTTACAGGGTGCACAAGTGTTTTCCAAAATCGATCTCAGATCGGGATATCACCAAGTGAAAGTCAAACCAGAAGACATCGGTAAAACTGCTTTCAGAACAAGGTATGGACATTATGAATTTTTGGTTATGCCGTTCGGAGTCACGAATGCCCCAGCTGCATTTATGGACCTTATGAACAGAATTTTTAAACCGTACCTTGATGATTTCATTGTAGTATTTATTGATGACATCCTGATTTATTCTAAGACTGCTGAAGAACACGAACACCATCTAAGACTTGCCCTACCCCTAAGGGAACAGAAACTGTATGCTAAACTGTCTAAGTGTGAATTTTGGCTTGACCATGTAATGTTTCTAGGACATGTTATTAGCAAGGATGGAATTTCTGTTGATCCTCAGAAAATTGAAGCTGTAGTGGACTGGCCTAGACCGACAAATGTGACTGAAGTCCGAAGCTTTTTGGGATTGGCTGGATACTATAGAAGATTTGTTAAAGACTTCTCCAAAATTGCCCTACCATTGACTCAGTTAACTCAGAAGAGGACATCATTTGACTGGACTGACCAAAGGGAGACAGCGTTCCAAGAATTGAAAACCAGACTTGTGACTGCACCGATCCTGACTCTACCCTCAGGTACAGATGGTTACACTGTTTTTAGTGATGCTTCTCATAAGGGTTTGGGATGTGTTTTAATGCAGAATGGGAGAGTTATTGCTTATGCTTCCCGACAGTTGAGACCACACGAAAAGAATTACCCAACCCATGATCTTGAACTTGCTGCAGTGGTTTTTGCATTGAAAATTTGGCGTCACTATTTGTATGGGGCAACATGTGAAGTATACACCGACCACAAGAGCTTGAAGTATTTCTTCACACAGAAAGAATTGAACATGAGACAGCGGAGATGGCTTGAACTGATCAAAGATTATGACCTACAGATTCTGTATCACCCAGGGAAAGCCAATACCGTAGCTGATGCTTTGAGCCGGAAATCGATTGGGAACATAGCCTGTTTGCTGACTGGACAGAAAGAATTGCTTTGTGACATTGAAAAGTTTGAAATTGAAGTTGTCTTGAAAGAACAAGGTGGAACCTTAGCTGCCATTACTGCCCAACCAGCATTGATTGAAGAGATTAAGGAGAAACAGCAACTGGATGATTACTTGAAGAAAATCATCGAAGAGAGAGATTCAAAACCGAGACCGGGGTTCAAATTTGACAACAATGTACTGAAATTTCAAGATAGACTGTGTGTACCAAATGACACTGAATTGAAAAGAAGAGTTCTCCAAGAAGGCCACAGTTCGAAATTTTCTATCCACCCGGGGAATACGAAAATGTATCAAGATTTGAAACAGAATTTCTGGTGGCCGGGAATGAAGAAAGAAATTGCCGACTTTGTGTCTAAGTGTCTTCATTGCCAACAAGTCAAAGCTGAACATCAACGACCTGCCGGATTACTGCAACCCTTACCCATACCAGAGTGGAAATGGGAGCATATCACGATGGATTTTATCGTTGGATTACCTCGCTCCAAGAAAGGTATGGATTCTATTTGGGTTATTGTTGATAGATTGACTAAGTCTGCACACTTCCTACCTGTCAAGACAATCTATAATGCGGATAAATTGGCTGTTATCTATATTGATGAAATTGTTAGACTGCACGGAGTGCCTGTGTCTATTGTTTCTGACAGGGATTCGAAGTTTACATCGAGGTTCTGGCAAAGCCTACAGACTGCATTGGGTACCGAATTGAGGCTGAGTAGTGCCTATCATCCTCAGACAGATGGACAGTCAGAAAGAACCATCCAGACTTTAGAGGATCTACTGAGAATGTGTGTCCTTGATTTCCAAGGGAACTGGGAAAGTCATTTACCATTGGCTGAATTCGCCTACAACAACAGCTACCATTCGAGCATTGGTATGGCGCCTTTCGAGGCATTGTATGGCAGAAAGTGTAGATCTCCAATTTGCTGGGCAGAAGTTGGGGATGGGCCGTTGCTTGGGCCCGAGATTGTGTATGAGACGACTGAAAAGATCAAACTGATACAGCAAAGATTGAAAACTGCACAGAGTAGACAGAAAAGTTATGCGGATGTTAGAAGACGGGATAGAGAGTATGAAGTGGGTGATCACGTGTTCGTGAAAGTGACACCAATGAAAGGCCAGACTCGTTTTGGAGTCAAAGGCAAATTAGCGCCGCGGTATGTCGGACCGTATGAAGTGATTGAGAAGGTTAATCCGGTGGCGTATCAAGTTGCACTTCCTCCTGAGATGGAGCATATGCATAACGTCTTCCACATTTCGATGTTGAGGGACTATCTTCGAGATCCGTTTCATGTGATTGAGCCTACCCGAGTAGTGTTGAGTGATGACTACACTTATGAGGAACGGCCTATACAGATTGTAAACCGACGGATCAAGAAACTGAGAAACAAGGAAATTCCGCTAGTGAAAGTAGACTGGCAGAATCATGGTGGTGTGTATGCCACTTGGGAAAGGGAAGATGACATGGCGAAAAGATATCCTGATTTGTTTCCACTGAATCCTGTTTTCTTCCAAACTGAAGGTAACTCGAGTTTAGAGGACTAAACTCCTTATAAGGAGGGGAGACTGTAACAACCCTCGTACTGATTACCGATAAACCACTGAATTATATACTGATTACTGCTAAATTGAATTGATAATGACTGATAATTGAATTAACTGAAGTACTGAACAGACTGATTGAAATCGAAACTGAAATTGAATAAGTTTATTTATTGAATTGCATATTGCATCTGTTTGATTTATGATTATCTGTTTGAATTATATGTTTAAACTGCTAATTGAAGGCCTTATCGGCGGCCGAATGGAGAACCGTTTAGTGTTTTGTAATCGGTAGAATATTTGTGATTTAATGGTATAATTATCTGAAAATTGATTAGGAATGATTAAATCAGATTAAATTAAGTCAATTAAAGAGTTTGACGTAATTACGGTAATGCCATTGAGTGGAGTTTTGTTTAATCATAGTTGAGGCCTTGTTTATATCATATCAAAACACATTCATCAGCCTTTTCTCCTTGCTCCACCGAATTTAGAGAGGAAGAGAACAAGACTTAGGTTTATTTTGTTGTTTTGGCTTGCATTGTTTGAAGATTTGAAGTAAATTGAAGTGTATTGGCAAGATTGAACTCTCACACCTTGAATACAAGATTTAGGTAGGTTATTCATCTCCTTATTGTTGTCTTGAGCTAAATCTTGCTTGGGTTTTTGCATCATTGTAGAATCAAGTCATGTTTTAGTTCATATGTTGAATTAGAACTCCATTGTTGCATGCATGTAAGAATTGATGAGTTTAAATTGATTTCATGGCAAGATGGTGCATGCATGTTCACATTTTTGTATAAGTCCATGTTTTCATAATGTTTACCAACTATTGAGCTCATTAGAGCCAGATTTGAAGCTTGAACTTGGTTTAAACTTCATGCATTTCATGTTTGAAAATGTTCTTGAAAATGGGTTGAAAATGGCTTGAATTGACTCACCTTTGGCCCTTGCATGTGTAAATTGGCTTTTGAAACTTGTTGTATATTGTATTGGGATGTATTTTCCAGAATTTGGGGCCAAGAGGTTGAGTTTTGGATGTTTGAATGCTTAGTTCGAACTTGGGAGACAAATCTGGAAATTCCAGATTTGGCTTCCTCGCTCGAGCGAAGGATTCCTCGCTCGAGCGAGCCCTTTGGTTTTGCAAGCTCGCTCGAGCGAGCATCGAGCGTGCATCGCGCGTAAAAATCGAGCATCCAGTACTTTTACTGTTCATCAGGTCGCTCGAGCGAAGGATTGTTCGCTCGAGCGAAGCCTTTGATTTTGGAAGCTCGCTCGAGCGAAGGAAGGCTCGCTCGAGCGAGGAGCCTGTTTTCAGCAACTTTTGAAAAATGCCTTCCAACTGTATTTTTGCATCCTCATCCCATTCTAGGCATTCTTAGGCCTAGTTTAAGACATTTTAATGAGGATTTAGACGTAGAACCACACCGAGGAAATTTAAGGATTCAATTATCATCCTTCCCGACTGTTAAGCTTAGTGTGCGTTCTATTTGTTAACTGTTTAGGGTTGGCGACTGGAGAGACGCGCTCTAGCACATTGTAGCCCAATCACTGTGAGTAACAATTGTATAAAGATATGTTCAAAATGGCTATCTTTTGAATACCAAACTGAACTGTTTACTGAACTGTTTACTGAACTGGAATTATTTACTGAATGAATGTATGTCCTTTATTTCTGAACTGTATTGTGGCATCCTTAGCACTACTGTTACTGACTGTTACTGTTACAGAGATCTCTGTCGGTTCCCTTGTGGAACCATACTGTTTACTGAATGACTGGCCATCATTACTGTTCGGTCTTTTGACCTACTGTTACTGTTACGCTAATGGATGTACCACATATGACTGTTTATTGTACTGAACGACTGTAATACTGATTGAAATAATGAACTGTTTTCGTTACTGTAAGGACATTACATTCTTAACCTCTTTATACATTATGTTATTCACTGGGCTTTAGCTCACTGCTCATATATATATGTAGGTGTACAGGCACCGGACCAGAGCTAGAAGCGTCGGGGGGTTATTCCAGTTTTGTCAGCCAGCCTATGTGCCTCACTGTGAGGTTCCGTGTTGCCATGTCATGGCTTTGGGATTTTGTTTTGAGTTTTTCCCATCGGTCTCCTCACAGTTTTGTATCATTGTATAAACTGAATGTTTACTGTACTGTTACGGAGGGATTAAGTCCCTGTACTGAATGTTTGTGTGATTGTATAGACCGTACTGTTTGAACTGTATGAATGCATGAAAAATGTTTTTGGCATACAGATTTTCACAGCTCAATGGACACTAGTTATTTACTGTATTGGCTTCCGCCAGGCCCTGAATTCTGTTATACTGTATTACTGTTAAGCAGGCCTTCGGTAATTACGGATTACTGGCCGGTTACGGTGCTAAACCCATAGGGCCGGGTTTGGGTCGTGACAGTTATGTTGGTCAAGATATCTTTGTCATTCATGGGGCGTAAAGATTGCATAAAATTACCTATTACAATACACATTATGACCGTGTTGTTAAGTTTTTCAAGTTGGTCGTTTCCTCTGTAAATTTTGCTACTAAAATCCAGTGGCATCTTTATTTCTACACTTAACGATATTTTTTTTTATAGCATGATTTTTTTTATAATGTTTCCCAATCAAATATATAATATATATATATATATATGTATAGGAACTTTGTATGCTTATCTTCATTAACATCCCCAAAATTATATATAGGAAAGATTGGAGAAAAAAAAAAACTTTGTATGCTCAGCTACATCTTCTTCTTTTTCCCTCTCTCTCTCTCTCTATATATATATAGAACTTTGTATGCCCATCTTCATTAATATCCCCAAAATTATATCTAGGGAAGATTGAAAAAAAACTTTGTATGCTCATCTCCTCTTCTTCTTTCTTCTTCTTCTTCTTCTTCTTCTTCTTCTCTCTCTCTCTCTCTCTCTCTCTCTCTCTCTCTCTCTTTATAATGTTCCCAATTAAAGATATATAAATATATATATATATATATAATATATGTATGTGTGTATGTAAGTATGTAATAACACATAGATAATATATATATAGGGAACTTTGTATGCTCATCTTCATTAACATCTCCAAAATTATATATATGGAAGATCTTTAAGCATTTTTGTAGTAGTGAAATAATATAAAATCAAATAGAACACAGACTTCAATACTGCAAAGCTTTAGTAAACCTAGCCAATGATGTCTTAATCAGGCCTTGGACTCAACGTCAATAGCTAACTTGAGCCAAAAAGAGTGGAGTCATTACGAGATGAATAGAGGGAAGCAGAGGGATTTGCTTGCCCCATTTTCGTACACCACTCATCAATACTTGCAAATTGATCAGCATTATACAGACAGAGTGTCACGACCCAAACCTGGTACCCGGAGGTTCGGCGTTGCAACAAGATAATAACTGAAGTCCTAACAAATTAATAAAGCAACGGAGTAAGATAAAAGGGTAGCCAAAATTTTATTTAATAATAACAAAACATATATATTGGAGCTTTTATTTAATTACATTGCCTGAGCTTAGACTATGACTGTAAAGTGCCTTGTGCGTACCCCACGCGATGATCTTGACACGTCATCTGAAAGTGATTAACAATTATAAGCACATGGCAGAGTGAGAAATATTATACTAAGAGTATAAGGGCATAAAAGTCACCATAGATAATTATTGAGCTAAACAGAGCTTGAAATTAAAATACAAAGTATATAATACGGAAATCATTTTGAATAACAAACATATAATACAGAAATCATATAACCAAAATAATCATAACCACAGTACCAAGTAGAACAGATGTATGGACTCAAAAGATGGCTCGTACAAACTCTAAAGGTGGCTCCCACAATAGAGTAACATTTAACTTTGCACAGAACTTTGCTTCACACTAGAAATTAGAGTGTCAATAGATCCATGACAAACAGAGGGTCACAAAATGACTAATTAGAGGGCCAATGATTATTTAAGTCCCTCAAGGCATAGGACCTCTATTTATAACATAATTACTCAAAACACATTTTAATAAACAATTATATCCATGAGTTTTCTTTTTAAGCAAATAGGGTTCATTCAACAAATAATATACTTTAAAAACTAATATAATTTACAAAACATAATTTATATAAAACAAGTTAGGATAACTCCAAATATAATAAAATTCACCTTAAATTTGATCCCTAATTTTACTCTCGACTCACCCTCTTCTATGGCCCTCGCCTGTTAGATTTTCTCTGCCTTTCCTTGTTCTCCTTTCCTTCCTCTAACCTCACCTATTTATTGGTGATTTGGGTACCCAGGCTCAAACACGTGGCTTACCATGCTTACACGTGGCAGACCACATGTTTCCTTTCCATGAATTGCAACTCATTTCTTTTCTCCCTTTCTTTTCTCTTTCTTTTTCTTCTTCTTCTTCTTATTATAATATAATAAAATATAATATAGATATAGATATAGATATATATATATATATTTGTTTGCTTGATTCAAAGTGATCAAATAGCATTATGTTATTATTTTGTAAATTACAATAATTCTTAATTTAAAGTACATTTTATATCCCACAATTATAAAATTAAATATTTTTTTTGGGGATGTTACACAGAGTAGTTCATGCTGTTCAAAAAATTTCAGAATCTCTTCAGTTTCGTCGAGAAGTTGAGCTGTGAGTCAGACACTCTTCTTCCTCTTTTCAATGGCACTAGAAAAGCACTTCATGGTTATAACACTAGGTAAGTTGGTAAAGCAAGCGCCCAGTATACCTGCAATTACATAACACCAGGTAGGTAAGTTGATAACACAAATACCAAGTTAAGTCATGATAAGCGTTTGACGAAGCGTAGGTCACGAGTTGAAATCCCATATAAACTGCTTGATTCTATTGGGGCCACCGTCAGAGTTTGTGCCCAGTAATTGCCAAGTATGCATGGGTCGGGTGACTATAAAAGTACAAGGAAAAGCCTCAGATACCCTTGTTAAAAAAAAAAAGAGAAGAAAAAGAAGAAACATACCTGTGATGATGTCAAATAATTTCACGAATAGTTTGTCATGATTTATCCGGTGATTGTTACCTTCATTATCCAGCAATAGAGATTCGCAAATTCTGTACATGGAATTAGCTGCTATAACATTAATGGGCCAATTGGTAGGGTTCCTATCGGGGTTTCCATTGATATCTGCCTTGCATTTTATAACAATTTTCTAAGCACAATCAGTGAGTTTTTGAAAAGTCTCTCTGCAAGATGTTTCTTTGAGAGCTATTTTAGTGAGATCTTCACCAAGCCACTTGCCATCAAATTCGACTCCTAACCACACTTCATCAGCTGCATCTTTACTGTTTGTGAGATTCCTTTTGATATCGATAGTTTCGTTTACATGTCTTACGTACGAGAGGCCTTCGCTCACGCTGCACACAAGCCTGTCAGCCATGTTCTTATTGATTTTGGAAATTGCAATGGCGATGCAAGTTAGAGTCATCAATGGCAAAGCCTAGCAATTAGGAGGTTTTTGCGAATCTAATAATGGAACTCTGTCGCTGTGAAAGTCTAATATGCACTCAAAGCCTACTATAGATTTCTATTGAAGAAGCTCGATTAAATTTCTGGGCTATTGTTTGTTGGCCTTGACGATGAAATGATATGGTGCTTACCAATGTTCTTCAAGGTACTTTGAGTAAGTTTCTCTTCACCTTCAAGAAGCAAAACATTATAATTGCCAATATCCGACTTCATGTGGGATGTTGAGTTATGTACAGGCTCCTTGAACAACTTATAGCAACAGCGGTAACATGACATGAGCAGGCAAATGAAAAAAAGGAGAATGAGAAAAGTTAATTTGCTTGTTACCACAGTCATAACCTGAACCATTATACAGAAGTTCAAAATGTGCGTTTGACAAGTTTTCTCAATTTTGGACCACGGATTTGAAGAACTATGGAGCTCTTTTTCCATTTTCCAACCTCTTAATCCAAGAACTCTCTGGTTTGAGCTCAGTTTTAAAGCCTTTGGTACTTTCCTTGGAGCATTTGAATTTTATGGCAATGAGCCATCTACATACCGGACCAATAATCCTCACGCCCACTGTAGTAGTCTGAATTACAAAAATTAAAATTGTTAACCCCCATAATCTGATTCCCAGATTGTAACAATATCCCACACTCGGAATTCACTACAAGAATTTTCAGTTTTGGTGACTAAATTTTTAGTCCAAAAGTCAATTTTTAGTCGCCGAAGGGCTTTAGTGACTAAATTATTTGGTCGTAGCATTAGTCGTAGAAGAATTGTCAAGAAAGCTATAGCGATCCCGGTTTTTTCCCGTCATTTATTGTATTCCGGACTCGGGTTCCGTGGTTGTTTGTTGTTGTCTATATCATGTTCCATCCTTTAATTCCTTGCATTTGAGTTTTGGGATGTGTTGGGTAAGTTTGAAACAGGTTGGTTATGTGTTGAAACAAATGGTTGCTGCCCAGGTTTTGCCTTCTTCGCTCAAGCGAAGGTTCTTGCGCTCGAGCGAGGATTGAGGGTCTTCAGGTTTCTTTTCAAACGCAGCTTCCGCTCGAGCGAGCTTTCTTGCGTTCGAGCGAGGTCTGTGTTAGTTGTCTCCTCGCTCGAGCAAGGACTCTTGTGCTCGAGCGTGCGTCTGCGTCTCTGTTAGACCTGAAGGTTGGTATTCTTCGCTCGAGCGAGCTTTCTTGCGCTCGAGCGAGCTCTGGGTTATTGATTCCTTCGCTCAAGCGAGAACTCTTGTACTCGAGCGTGCTTCTGCATTGCAGACCTGAAGCTTTGAATTGTGTGCTCAATCGAGACTTATTGCGCTCGAGCGAGGTCCTTTGATGTGTCTGGTCGCTCGAGCGACAAGTCCTTCGCTCGAGCGAGCCTCGTATATATCAGATCGCAGCAGCGGTTCTCCTCTTCACTTTTTGATCTCTACAAATACTCTTGATCTAGAGTTCTTCTACCCTACTTCCTTTGTAAAAAGGGTGGAGTATCACATGGGCTACATTTTGATTCGAAAAAGCTTGAGTTTGGAGCATATTGGGTTTTTCTTTCCATCTCCTTTGAGTCTCTCCATTTGAGGTAGGGATAATCTACTCATTTCTATGAGTTTTAACATAAATATTAGTCATTTTGCATAAATGGTGAGATTTGGAAACTTTTGGGGAAGTTAGGGTTTAAAATGTGAAATGTTTGAAAGAGGTTTTCTATTATTTGAGTTCCATTGTGTAAGTGAGGTCTTGCAATGGGGTTATTTGTGTAAAATCTATGGGATTGAACCTTAGGGTTGATATTTGAGGAAAATAGAGAAATGCCCTAATTTGTATTTAATAACTATTTTGCAGAAATAGTAAAATAATTGTGGAAATGTGAAATTGGATTGAGGATCATGAAATTGGAGGAAATTGTGATTAAATGGTGTAGTTGGATCGATGGATCACTCACCTATGGAAAAGTTAATAAATTATCTGTTTGATAGATTTATTTATCTGTTTAGAAATATCTGTTTTGGGCTATCGGTGGAGGATAGCCATGATTGTTATAGAAACTGCATGGTGATTAGGTGAATTGAAACTAGTCAATTGGAATATGTCATTGAATATGATGGTTGGATATAAACATTGAATATGTGATTGAGTTGGTCATTGTATATGACGATTTGTTTAAATACATTGTATATGTATATTGTTTGGGAGAAGATAGGGGGTGTACTCCATTGTTTGGGAGGAGATAGAGGATGGACTCCATTGATAACTAAGTTGGCCGGAGTGTCCAGGGTGAAAGTTCCGAAATCTTATATGCATCTGAATGATGTTGGTGATTGAAGTGTTAATAATTTGAGTTATAGTCTCATTTTGAATTGTTTGGATAAATAATGTATCATGTTAATGAATTGATTTGGATAAAGAAATGGAAATGGATTGAAACACGGTTGTAAATGTTGATTGGTTATAGAAAGGATGTACGTTAGTTTACATGTGTTAAACATTTATCGGATGCTAATGTTTTAGTTATTTCTCATATTATGTTTAGCATATCTCTACTGGGCATTAGCTTACCCTACTTGGGACACCATTTTCAGGTACAGGTGATATGCCACCTCCAAGGGTATAGCTTGGTAGGTTTTGGAGCTGAAGGCTTCATTTCGATGTTTTGTCAATATTTGTACTTAAATGTAAATCTAAGCCAAGGGCTTTACTTGTAAAAGGGTTAGAACTCTTCTTTTGTGTAACCAAGTGACACTTTCGAAAGATGTAAGCCCGCGGGGCATTTTCTTATTTTGTAAACATTTGTAACTTATATGAAATATCCTTTTGTAATATTAACTCTGATGAATGGAAATGTGACTTATCTATCATGTTTATAGAACTATTAAATGATGGGTTTATGTATTATTTTGAGGGCGTTACAAAAGCTAATTGGCGACTAAAATTATTTTAGTTGCCAAAAGGTTGGAAATAAAATTAAATAGCACATTTCCGACGACCAATTTTTTTTGTCACCAAAAGCCTCAGTTATTGTTAACGACTAAACATTTAGTCGCGAAAAAAAGTTTTTAGCTACTAAATATATTAGTAGCCTAAAACATGATCTAATGCCGGCTAAAATAATTTTTAGTCGCCTATTGTTCATATTTAATGACTAATTCTTTTTAGTCGCCAATAATGAAGCTACAGCAACTAAAAAAAATTAGTAGCTAAAAACCATATTCAACGGCGACCAATATAATTTTTAGTCGCCTATTCTACAACTTTTGGTGACTAAAAAAAGTTTAGTCGCCAAATTTGGTTGCCAAAAGTGTAAATTGTTGTAGTTACTCCACTTGTGCTAAAATTAGAGCCGTCATAAGACAAATCACCCCTGAAGCAAAGCAGGTCACAGAACATGCCATCAAAAACTTAGGGCTCCGAGCTTCTACCATCATCCAATACTTGTTGACATTTTCTTTCAGTTTTTCAACTGCAATTTTCTCTCCAATGCGTTCTCTTAATGTTTTTTTTGTGTATTTCACTGTACTCCAATTCTAGATTATTTTTAGTGGTAGCAACAGTAACCGCTAAGAAAGTTGATATTACAAACAATAGAAAAATGAAAAAATTAACAAGAACATGTTGTACTAGTATTTCTTTGGAAATTATAGAAGTGCCTAATTGGACGCAGATATTCACAATCACAGTGATTATAAGAATACCCAAGGTTGTTATGTTGGTCAAGATATCTTTGTCATTCATGGGGCGTAAAGATGGCATAAAATTACCTATTACAATACACACCATGACCATGCTGCTAAGTTTTGCAAGTAGATCGTTTCCTTCGTACATTTTGCTCCTCAAATCCAGTGGCATCTTCATTGCTATACTTAACAATGATTTTTTTTAAATTTTTATAACAAGATTTTTTTTAAAAAGAAAATTTATAATGTTTCCCAATCAAAATATATATATATATATATATGTATATATAAACACAAATATATATATATATATATGGAACATTGTATGCTCATTTTCATTAACATGCCCAAAATTATATATAGGAAGGATTGAAAAAAAAACTTTGTATGCTCATCTACATTTCTCTCTTTCTCTATATATATATTGTTTCCCAATGAAAGATATATATATAGGAAACTTTGTATGCTCATCGTCATTAACATCTTCAAAATTATATATGGAGAAGACTAAAAAAAAAACTTTATATGCTCATATTCATCTCTCTCTCCCTCCCTCTCTCTCTCTTTATAATGTTTCCCAAGCAAAGATATATATATATATATATATATATGGGGTTTTTTTTTAAGGTCCTTGGTATTAAAATTTAATAGCATAAAGGACACCTATTATTTTCATAATGTCTAAGGTCCCTCAACATTGATCCAAAGAAAATTTGGCCCAGAGAATTTCTCTGGACCTCCTAGAGATTTTCTCTCTAGAGAATTTCTCTGTAGAGAAAATCGCTGTATTTTTGACCAATATTCTCTAGTTTGCTCATAATTTTCTCTGTGTTTTGGATGGAACTAGACTGTGAGCCATTTAGACAACAACAAACCAAAGAAAATTGAACAACCATCATTTTGACCAATTTTCTTTGGACTGTAAGATATTCGAACAACTGGTGCACCGATGTCGATCGAAGCGATCTTGCTTCTAGTGTACACATCAAATTTTTCACATACAAATAAAGCAAATGAGAGTTTCCTCGTCAGATATGAGAATTGTAGAGAAAATTGAAAATCATAGAGAAAATTAAACATGCTAGAGAAATTACACATGGCAAAGAAAATTAAACATGTCAGAGAAATAACACACACGAGAGTGTTAAGTGGCAGTTCTCTCTTCTCGTCCAACTTCATTCCTCATCTTCCCAAATTCCCTAGTTTACTTATAATTTTCTCTGTGTTTTGATCAAATCAAAGAAAATTGTGTTTTGACTCAACCAGAGAAAATTGATCAAAAAAGAACCTCAAGATCAATATATACCCAATCATTATCAACCAAAGAAAATCCATTCAAAATCACATCTTTCATTTTTTTTCCCTTCCAATATCTAAGCAAGTAAACAAATTAATCGAGAAACTGAAGCAACCTAATATCAAAAAGGAACCAACACATCCCTGATTTTTCCAGAAAAAATTCACAATGACCAACTACAGAAAATTCACACAGTGGCCAAAATCTAGAGAAAATTAACACAGTAACTAAATCCAGAGAAAATTCACATATAATTTGCATAAACCCTAGAGTCTTTGAGTGAACAATCACCACTCTCATCATCTCCAAACTCTCTCTCTCTCTCTCTCTTTTCCAGAAAAAATTCACAATGAACCACCAGAGAAAATTCACACAGTAGCCAAAATCCAAAGAAAATTCATACAGTGGCTAAATCCCGAAAAAATTCACACAGTGGCCAAAATCCAGAGAAAATTTACACAGTGGCCAATATCCAGAGAAAATTCACACAATAGCCAAATCCAGAGAAAATTCACACAATAGCCAAATCCAGAGAAAATTCACACAGTGACTAAATCCAGAGAAAATTCACATATAATTTGCATAAACCCTAGAGTCTTTGAGTGAACAATCACCACTCTCATCATCTCCAAACTCTATATATATATATATATATATTGTTTTTAGTGTTTTCACACTCTTTCTCTTTCATTTCCTTTTGCTTTATTTTCGTAGAAAAGTGTGCTTCTTTCTTCTTCTACTTATAAGTAAGTAATCTCTTTCTGTTTTCTCACTTTATACATAATGCATATATTCGATCATTGTGAGTCTTAATCATCTTTTGTGAAAACCTAGAGGTATGATATGATCTTCTCTCTCCTGATTCATTGATACGAAACGTATTTGGGTTTTTTTGTTTTGATTTGATTTGATTTGACAAATCAATTAATCTGTTGGAATTGCTTGTGATTGTTTGTGGGTTGTTGAGTGATTTTGATTTTATAGTTTTTTTTTTAATTAAAATCTTTTTCGATGATTGATTGTGGGTTTGATCAGTGTGTTTTAATCGTTCGACTTTTAGTTCTAGCTGTGTGCGTTAGTTTCTAATCTCTCTCTCTCTCTCTCTCTCATGTGTTTGTGGTTTTTTTTTTGTGATATATGATTCTGGAGTTGAAGGACCTTAGACATCATAAAATAATATTGTAGATCTCTTCCATTACTAAAAATGGGAAGGAACCTTAGACTAATTTTCCCTATATATATATATATACATAGTGATGAAATTGAAATTAAAAAACACGATTTTTTTTTTATATTATGTTTCCCAATCAAAGATATATATATATATATATATATATGTATGTATATACATAGTGAAGAAACTGAAATCAAATAACATGATTTTTTTTTATAATGTTTCCCAATCAAAGAAATCAAATAACATGATTTTTTTTTATAATGTTTCCCAATCAAAGATATATATATATATAATATATATGTATATATGTATATAACACAGATATATATAGGGAACTTTGTATGCTCATCTTCATTAACATCTCCAAAATTATATATAGGGAAGATTGAAAAAAAAAAAGTTTGGTATGTTCATGTTGATCTTCTTCTTCTTCTTCTCTATCTTCTTTTTTATTTTTTATTTTTTACATATAATGTTTCTCAATCAAAGATATATATATATATATATAATTATATGTATATACATAGTGAAGAAACTGAAATCAAATAACACAATTATTTTTTTTTTATAATGTTTCCCAATCAAAGATATATATATACATATATATATATACATGTATATAACACACACATATATATATATGGGGAACTTTATATGCTCATCTTGATTAACATCCCCAAAATTATATATAGGGAAGATTGAAAAAAAACTTTGTATGCTCATCTTCTTCTTCTTCTTCTTCTTCTTCTTCTTCTTCTTCTTCTTCTCTCTCTCTCTCTCTCTCTCTCTCTCTCTCTATAATGTTTTCCAATCAAAGATATATATATATATATATATATGTATTTATATAACACAGACATATATATAGGAACTTTATGCTCATCTTCATTAACATCCCCAAAATTATATATAGGGAATATTGAAAAAAGGAAACTTTATATGCTCATCTTCATCTTCTTCTCTCTCTCTCTCTCTCTCTCTATCTGTTTTTTTTTTTTTTTTATAATGTTTGCCAATTAAAGATATATATATATATATATAGGGAACTTTGTATTTTCTTCATTAACATCCCCAAAATTATATATAAGGAAGATTAAAAAAAAAAAAAACACTGTGTATGCTTATCTTCATCATCATCTTCTTCTTCTTCCTCTCTCTCTCTCTCTCTCTATAATGTTTCCCAATCAAAAAAAATATATATAAATAGGGAACTTTGTATGCTCATCTTCATTAGCATCCCCAAAATTATATATAGGGAAGATTGGAAAAAAAAAAAACTTTGTATGCTTATCTTCATCTTCTTCTTCTTCTCCTCTTTCTCTCTGTCTCTCTCTCTTTTTATAATATTTCCCAATCAAAGATATATATATATATATATGTGTGTGTGTATATACAAAGTGAAGAAACTAAAATCAAATAACACGATTTTGAATTTTCAATTCATCAAACACATCATCAAATCATCTGGTTTATTAACATCCTTAAAACTATATTTTACCCACACACACACACATATATATGCAGAGTGAATCAAAGAATATAATTTTGAATTTCTGATTCATCAAACATCACCAAATCATATAGTTTACATTTTACACACACACATATATAGATGCACAGTGAAGATTAAAAAAAAATTATATGCTCATGTTTTATCCATATATATATATAATATATGTATCTATGTTATGTTTAAAAAAAAAAATTTGATTTTGTTTTTGCATTTGCTGTATGTATATATATAGATTGCTAATCATTGAACACCACCATTTTTGAACAATATGCATTTTGAAGTAGAAAGTGAGACCATGCGAACCTTACACCAAGGGTTCAGTGAATCAACAAGCATTCTAATTGTGGGTTTTGTTCTCAAGTAATTGATACTAACCTTTATTTTGAAAATGATAGCAGTCATATATATATAGTTCAATGATTAACTGCAAGAGTAGAAAGAGAAACAATAGAAATAAGGGGAGAGGAAAAATAATGGCATTTTTGGTGAATTTAAAAATATAAGAAGGGTATTTTCATCTTAAAAATTGACTTACTCTCCACAGAGACGTGTGGCTCTCATAGTCTATTATCTTGGATGAGAATGTTAACTGTGCATTTTAGTGTACAAACCACATCGGGGTTATGTGGTGATTTCCGAATGTCATGGGGTAATCCGCTCTTGTCCCAAACCACATGGGTAAAGTGAAGTTTGTCCTAATAAAAATTAATAGGAACAATCAACATAGTTTGTGAAAAAAAAAATTAAAAAAATTGTGGCAATTAAACATTAATTAAAAGGATTTCTAGCCGATTGCGCGCTTGCAAATATATAGTTGGTAACTAATTACCGATTTACCTTTGGCAATGCCCTTACGGAAATTATAAACCTACCAATTACGAAAATTACCGAAGTTATACATACACACATCATATTTATACAATACTATATTTGTGGTTCCCTTTCCATTACAAACAGCTAGCATAAAAACCATTAAAGAGTTAATGAGACAATTACTTAAAAAATCACCCATTAAACTTTGATTGAAAATTTTTATCTTGGCTTGTTGCATACTCACTCCATCCCAAAATATTAGCTCCTTATTTTATTTTTCATTATCCTAAAATATTTGATCCTTTTCAAAAATTAAGGACTAAAAATAATATGAATTTTCTATTTTGCCCTTCTTTTAAATTCATTAATAACACAAAAAATATAATTATGACAATTGATATTTCTCAAAAAATATACTATCAAAAAGTAATTTTTAAAAATTAATTTTTTAAAGTATAATAATTATACTATTAAAAAAAGTTAAATTCTCCAAAAGAAACTATTATTTTGAGATGAAAGGCATATGTCATTTTAGTTGGACTTTGACTTTTTAGAGCATCCCTAGGAGTACCCTTATATCATCTCCTTACTCAAATAAGGGATTTTGTTGTCAAAAAACACTCCCATTAGATCCCTTAACCCACCCCCTAAATAAAAGGGTTGCTACAGTTGCTCCCCAAATGTAGGGAGCGACTGTTCATCCCCCAAAAATATAAAATTATTTTTTATTCAACCTTGAGCATCTCCATCTCCAAAAATATAAAATATAAAATAATTAAAAAATAATATTTTATTAGAATAGAGAAAGAATAGGAAATTTGTTGGGGGAAATAGATGAAAAAATGATTTCTAAAATAAGAATGAAATTTTTAATAATATTTTAGGGTAAATTCTTATTTTATTTCATTTTGAAGGCACGCCAAGACGTCCCCCGGACATCCACCCGGTCAACCGCCCGGTCATCCGGCCGGTCGACCGCCTGTTTGTTTTCTTTTGCTGCAATGAAGCTATCTTGCATGTTGTGCTCTTGCTTTTGTTTTTATTATTTTATTATTAAAAAAACATTTAAATTTAAAAGTAATGAAAAATATTATTTTAATAAAATAGAGAAAGAGTATGGAGTTTGTTGGGAAAAGTAGATAAAAAAGTGATTCCTCATAATAGGAAATGAATTTTTTAATAATATTTTAAGATAAAATTTAGATAATCTAATAAAGATGCTCTTAAAGTAAAGTTAACCACATGCTCCCAATCCATTAAATCCAAATTCGGCAATCAGTCAATTTTTATTATTTAACCATATGCTCACAATTCAGAAGCTGCTCTCAATTCTTACATTTTCAAAGCTGTATCCAAAAATCAACCGGCGGAGCCATCTATTCAACAAGCAAATGTTCTCCCAATTCAATAAATTCAAATTCATATGGTGGTTAACAGTGGTGGCACGAAAAAATTAAATTAAAAAGGCCACTTATTAATTAGAAGGGATATTTATTAATTACAACTTTAATTTTTTTTTCCATAATTAATAATAAGAAGATAATAATAATTTTTGAATTAATATTAAATACAAAAAGTTAAATAAATTATACAAAAGTATTTCACATAAAATTTTACAATTAATTTCGAGTAAAATCGAAAAGAAAATATTGCATATAACTAGTATATCATGGACAATGTAAAAAACTCATATATTTAAGTCTTAAAATAAATTATATAATGGAAAGATAAATTAATTTTTTACAAAATTTGAGTAAAAATTTCATATAATAATAATATCACGTCATCATTAATATATGATATCACCAACCAATAGTAAAACAACATACCAATGGTGAACTCCACATGCAAATATAAATAACACTCTAGTAACTTTTATATATGCTAGTGGTTGAGCATGTGTGTTGCACATGGCACGTGACTTTTTATTAACTGTTAATGCTGTAATTATGCATCCCTTAAATTGGTATGTGATATATATATATATATATATCAAGTATGGAGACTTATATGGGTAAATTGATCTATATCCAAAATACAACTAAGTAAGAAATGAATACCTACTCTACTGAAGAATTTAAATGATAAATGAGAAATTTTATAAACATAAATATTAATTTATAGTTAGATTGTTGAGATCACAATCTTCTCTTAAACAATAAATAATAAGTAAGTCCTTTAAATATATAATATTACATAAATATTTTTCTATCAACTTTTCACTTCAATTTTCCATGATCCATACCTGTGATATAATTGAAGGTATGAAATTAATTGCACAATTACATAATTTTGTTTAACAACTCATCTTATAATAGAATTCATTGAACCCACTATTGCATATTATTTGCATACTGTTACTGTAAGAATGCATTAATATTAATATGTGATGGGTCGTTTATAAACACTAAACTCTACCAATTTTTTTTAGAATAATGGCAAGTCCAGGTATCGATCCACAGGGATAATTGAGAAATTAAACTAATTTAATTGCTAAATTCCTAAATTAATTTTGATTAAATAGATTGATGGATATTACGACTGAACAGGAATTAAATGAAATTGAGTAATTAAATTGACAATTAAAATTAGGGTTTGAGATACTGATTTTTGCGAAAATCTTAGGGCAAAGAATTCTCCACATAAACAAGACTAAACAACGGCCATCAATTGCAATCCGGTTTGAACTGTCCAATATTTCACAACTACAAGTTTGAAATATTGATCAAGACGATGGTTGTGTTAACGTACAGGCACGAGTCATCTCACATAGCACGAGGCGTTTGCTCTAAACTATGGTAGCAACACGACCCATCTCTCGTAGCATGACTCGTCTCATACTTTCAACACAACGACAAAGAAAACTAATGTATGGAAAGCATTAAACAATCACAGAGAGTAAAACACTTGAAGAGATGAAAAAAGAAAAATATTATAAACTTCTAAAATACCCATACATTTATTCAAACCGTTTCACAATCAAAGGTTAAGAAAAATCTCTTTACATGGCTAGGGTTTCATCAAAACTCTAAAATTGGAGGACTAGCCAATCATGGAGGAGTGGGAAGAGGATGAGGATGAGGAACAAACCCCCATGGAAGTTATCCTTGAAGCTTGAGGAAAATTACTCTCCTAGAACCCTAGTCTCCCTTTTTCTTCAAATAATTTTCAAACCCTAATCCAACCTCCCTCTCTTCTTTTTATATCTCTGTTGTCTTTCAAATAGGTTTAAAACAGCGACACGATTTCTGAGGTTTTGCCGTACATGCGAAAAAAGTTAACGCACGTGCGGGAAGTACTTTTCTTCAAAAGCCTTGCATTTTTGCTCATTTTATGCTCCCACTATGTACAACCTGATTGACATTAAACGTAAGTAAAATATATAGTTTGACAAATGAGTTAAGAGATTGTAATTAACGGCCTCACCACTTCCTCGGCAACAGCGCCAAAATTTAATGTGTCGTTTCACACACCAAATATAAACATTAAACTATACCAAATTCTTTTAGAATAATGGCAAGTCCAAGTATCAATCCAAAGGGACAATTGAGAAATTAAAATAATTTAATTGCTAAATTTCTAAATTAATTTTGATTAAAAAGATTGATGGATATTATGACTAAACAGAAATTAAATGAAATTGAGTAATTAAATTGACAATTAAAATTAGGGTTTGAGATACTGATTTTTGGGAAAATCTTTGGGTAAAGAATTCACCACTAACCACATAAACAAGACTAAACAACAGCCATCAATTGCAATCCGGTTTGAACTGCCCAATATTTCACAACTACAAGTTTGAAATATTGATCAAGACGATGGTTGTGTTCAATGTACAGGCACAAGTCATCTCACGTAGCACGAGGCGTTTGCTCTAAACTATGATAGCAACACGACCCGTCTCTCGTAGCATGACTCGTCTCATACTTTCAACACAATGACAAAGAAAACTAATGTATGGAAAGCATTAAACAATCACAGAGAGTAAAACACTTGAAGAGATGAAAAAAGAAAAATATTATAAACTTCTAAAATACGCATACATTTATTCAAACCGTTTCACAATCAAAGCTTAAGAAAAATCCCTTTACATGGCTAGGGTTTCATCAAAACCCTAAAATTGGAGGACTAGCCAATCATAGAGGAGTAGGAAAAGGAAGAGGATGAGGAACAAGCCCCCATGGAAGTTATCCTTGAAGCTTAAGGAAAATCACTCTCCTGGAACCCTAGTCTCCCTTTTTCTTCAAACAATTTTCAAACCCTAATCCAGCCTCCCTCTATTCTTTTTATATCTCTGCTGTCTTTCAAACAGGTTTAAAATAGTGGCACGATTTCTAAGGTTCTGTCGCATGTGCGGGAAATACTTTTCTCCAAAAGTCTTGCATTTTTACTCATTTTATGCTCCCACTATGTACAACCTGATTGACATTAAACACACATAAAATATATAGTTTGACAAGTAAGTAGAGTTAAGAGATTATAATTAATGGCCTCAGTGTTGCACAATTCGGCCTTAATCAATATATAATATATTTTTATATATCAAGAGTTGTTGAGTCTCATTTCCTATGCCACGAATATCTTGCATGATGAAAAATATAATATTAGTCATTAATATATTTTTATTTATGTAGAAAATGTGAAATTATTTTTTTAAGAAAATAGAATGATATTATAGCTTAATATTTTGATCGATATAGGAATTTCATAGTTATTTTTCACAATGTTTTTAGATCCATACTTATAATTGTTTACAGGGTGATTTTCATGAAACTGTAAAGTTACATAATTTATTATGACATCTGTTAGTAATCAACATATAACAAAAATTGATCGAGACTTTTTATTTGATGTACTTACTTTCTGTATTATTGAGTTGCTGCAATAATGTTTGTGCATCATTTAATTTTTTCCTTATAATTTGACTAAAATGTGTACATAAGATACATTGTTTTTTTTTTTTTTTTAACTTCACATTAGATAGGACAATTTCTGCTTCAACTCGTCTAACTTTGCTTGGAGAGTATGTTGCAATAGATCTTTTGTAATTTTTGTTTTACTATCTTCTTGTTTTCTTCTTGCTCACCATAATAACCCATTGTAATAAAAATATTTTGATGAGTAAAAGTTTGAGGCGATATCATATTGTTATGAATTTCAAAATCAATTTTCCCTTAATAATGTGATTTTTTCTATGAGGGGAAAAAAAGTAAAATTATTGTCATAATAGAGGTGTTTTGTAGTCTTGGTTTGTTATTGAAAATATTTATTGTGGATATATACTTATTTGTATGACATGTATGTATATATGTATTAAACATTAGTTGATAGGAGAACAATACACAATTCTGTAATTTTTTTCTAACAAATATAACTATATTACTAAAGCGATACATCTTAGAAAAT
Organism: Camellia japonica; assembly: GCA_030407325.1. Taxonomy (NCBI): domain Eukaryota; kingdom Viridiplantae; phylum Streptophyta; class Magnoliopsida; order Ericales; family Theaceae; genus Camellia; species Camellia japonica. Next base: position 34,720,664 of record JAPPVO010000036.1, on the reverse strand, counting down.
TAAAGTATCCGATGATAATATAACATTACAGATTGACAATGTATGAATATAGTAATATAAATAAATTTACATTTTTATTTTTTTATATATTTATACATGTAGACATTGACATATATAAGATATCACAAAATTAATATGTGAAATCTTTTATAACAATATAATACATGTAACAATATAATACAGGTAACAATTAGAAGTTAATTATTCATAATTAAATAGTTGGTCACAATGTAGATGTTTAGTGTTACATTTTTGTGTGTATGCACCATTTTTTAATTAGATTATTAAACTCACATAAAAATTTTAAAAAAAATTGTGAATAATTTGTATAAAATTAGAGATTAGTGAAGAAATATTAAAAATAAAACAAAAAAACAAAAAAACAAAAAAACAAAAGAAGAAGAAGAAGAAGAAGAAGAAGAAGAGGAGAAGTTTATAGTGTTTGGTTTGGTTTGTTTTTTCAAATTTTTGTTTTGAATTTTTTTATTTTCATGTTTTTTGTCTTTGACATTATTTTTTTTATAACACTTTTATTTTCCTTTTAGATTTACTTAATTTAATACTTTTTATTTTTATATTTACTTTTATATTTAACTTAATCTAAATACACTTAAAAATAAGATTTTGTGTATTCTTTTTGGAATTTTTTTATTAATATTAAATAATAATAATAATAATAATAATAATAATAATGATAACAAAATATATAATATTTAAAATCATTACATGTTTGAGTTTATAAATTTTTTACTAATATTTTGCTTTTTAATTCTATTTAGATTATTAGATATTAGATTTTCATGTAAAAGTATAATTTAAATATAAAATATGAAGAAATTCCAGTATCTTTAATCACTAAAACTTAGAAAATATAAAAAATCAAAAATTTTAAAAATAAAACCAATAAAAGTGGTTCTTATTTAGAATTTTGGCATCATACCTTGGTTATTAAAGTTCCATGTGTACGGGAAAGAAATACACCTTCTCGTATAATCCTGTTGACCAAGTCTGCGCTCCTCCGTACGACGTCGTTCAACTACCTGAAAATACACACGTAAGCTAGCCGGCGGGTGTGTGCCGGAAACCTCTCCGATGCCTAAGTTAGTAAACTTGACAAATAGACAAAAGATCTATGAATTCAAGGAGCAACGTTGCATTACCTCTCCAAAGGTGATATTAGTGAGCTTATATAGGTTTCATGCGGCACAATCCTGGTAGGACTCTTATTCCTCCATATGCAGAGTCCTTCTAGGATTACTCCTCCTTGCGTAGAGTCCTCCTTGGATTCATACTCCTGGAAGACAATGCTTATCCTCCAACACCCCCCTCACTGCTTAAACCAAGTGAGATGGTTCTTCCTATGGCCGGACTACTTCAGGACCGAAGTAACTATTAATTCGGCCCTCACTTTTACTCTCCCTTACCTCGGCCTTCCCATACTGAGACCGAGCTATCCATAAGGGAGTTAAAGCCGAGCTATCTTTAGAACCACAGCTTACTTCGGTTCTCTCATGCTATAACCGAAGTAACTATCAAAGACCGAAACCTTCGTGTTACTTCCCTCAACCGGAGTAGAACTAAGTCCTTCCCGAGACCGGGCTAACCACCACGGCTGTGTGACCGGTCTATCTTCAAAGTTACTTCTCCAAACCGGAGTAACCTTCATGGCCTTTCTACTCGGCCCTTTTCATTTCGGCCCTAAGGCCCAATACCCAGCTCGGCCTACTTCGGTTATAAATTACCCTCTCATAAAATATTACAGTTTATAAAATATAATTTAAACAAAAAGAAAGTGTATAAATATAACCTGCGGAATTTTAGAATGCAGCACAAATCTCTGTTTTAAAAATGTATGCGATTTCCTCTGTCTAGATTCAAACGAATTCATACAACTTTAAGATTCAACTAAAAATTATTCACAATAATTTAATCCATGATGGACAATTGAAAATATTATGTATATCAGTATAGACGTAGACACGGGAAATAAGAAAAGGTAATTATTTTTTATTCTTCGATCATCATTAATGTAAAAAATAGGGAGACGATTTTTTTTTTTTTTTTAGGGGGGGGGATAAGAAGGGAGACAGTTTGTTTATATTTATATAAAACTTTTGGAAACAGATATATTATTTTTGAATATTCAACTCCAAAAATAAAGAGATGGTTGGTTTATATAAGACTCTTCATGACTTTTAGAAAATATGGTAGATTTGAAAAGAAAAAAAATTAGATTTTAAAAAAATAGAAAAACATGGCAGACTCTTCATACTTTTATAATAGTAGTAGATAGTAGATAGATATAGTGAGATTAATTATATTTACATATTAATAATGATAAATATTACCTTTATATTGAGATTTTTTCACAAATTTTTTTTACATATTTCACCGTTTCAGGTTGAGATCATGACTTCTTCTGGGAGGCGTGTTAAGAAGAAAAATTTGGACGAGTATAATGGCATACACAAAGAAATAAGCAAAGGAGGAAGTCAAGACATGGCCGAAAAGCATCAAAGAATCTTCTTCATTGAAATCATCGAGACCTCAGAGAGCTGCTGCTCGCAATGCTCTGACTTTGTTTTCCCGAATTACAGGACTGTCTACAGATGGAGAAGACGAAGATGGATCAGAAGGTGATTCATCAGAAAGTGAATCTATACTGCAGGATTCAAGCATCGATAGTGAAGAATTCTAGCATCTGGAAAAAAAAAAGAGGAAAAAATTAAAATAAAATGAAGAGAACTCTTACTTCTGCCTTCTGCTTTTTCCTTTTTGATCGGCGGAGGACATCTTTATGAGTGTCCTCATCCCCACTTTCTTCTGAACTGCACTCTGGATCACCAGATGAATTAGAATTTAAGCTTCTTTGTTTCCCTCCAGAAGACAACTCTTCAGCAACATTATATTCTGAATTAGTATCTTCACTTTCCACATCGATTTCTGGTTCCAATCCATGGCATCTACAAACTCTAGTAGTGGATCAATCAATAAATCCAAGTCTGGTATGGGAAGCATTTGGTAATCTTGGTCCAGAGTTATGTCTGCCCCAACAGCAAATCTTACAGAAGATGGGCGCCACTCAATACCCAGAGCTCCTAACCGCCGTTGCTGGTACATGCTTTGATAAGGCTCTGTATATGGAATCATGCCTAGCATTTACCAATGCATAAACAACATTTACAAAAAGAGAAGTATCAAAGGATAATATCGCAATCGTGCATTGGCCCATGAAATGATTATCAACAAAGAACGAAAGTTTTAAACAATACCTAGGGAGCTTCTAGAGTGAAAAGTTGAGCTGGATAATGGTCAAAATGGTGAATGGAGGTTGGACTCTAGTGATCAGAAAGAGGAAAGTAGGAAATCAGGATGGTTATCGCAAGAAGACAGAGGTGGTTACCATTTTTGTGGACAACATCCCTAAGTCCATGGATTCTAAAGGATTATTCAATCTTTTTAGAAAGTTTGGTGTGGTCAAGGATGCGTTCATACCAGGGAAGAGGAGAAGAGCATCAAGTTCCAGATTTGGTTTTGTCCGATATGATTGTGAGGTAGCGGCAGAGATAGCGATTCAGAAGGTTGATGGTTTGTGGTGCAATAACAAGGCGTTGAAGGTTAAAAGAGCAGAGTTTTAAAAACCTCATGCTCTGGGTCATCAAGAGAAGAGGGTGCTGAACAGAGGGGATGATGGCAGATTGATGCATCAGCGGCCTCAAAGGCAGCAATGGCAGGGTATTGGAGTTAAGCAATCATATGCAGAAGCATTAGTAAGAGGAGGTGCAAGTGAGAGTGAGAAGGTGGTGATTAGAGCTTATGAAGAAGGAAATGGCTGGCTTTATGAAAGTTTAGTGGTGAAGTTGAGTAGCTTTTTAGCTGTTGAAGATTTTAAAGCAGAATTATATAATAGGGGAATGAGAGATGTGATTGCTAGGGATAATGGAGGAAGAATAGTAATGCTAACTTTTAGTTCTATTCAACAGATGCAGGAAGGGAAGGAACAAATAGGCAGGTGGGGTAAGAAATGGTCTGATTCAGTTGAAGAGTGGGGGAAGAGCCAATTTGAAGAGCAAGAGCGATGTGTCTGGTTAAATTGCTTTGGCATCCCAATCAATCTTTGGAGTGTTACGACTTTTAGAAGCATTGGTAGTCATTGGGGGTCTGTAGTTCAATTCAAAGAAGATATTAACAGCCCACAAACTTTTCATCATGGAAAAGTACGAGTAATCACAAGGTGCATGGAGCTGATTAATTCGGTAATTTTTTTGGAATTCAAAGGTAAATATATACCAGTAAGGGTCTGTGAAGAACTTCCAAAGTGTTTATTTCCTAGTCCCAGTGAAAGCCAAGGGAATGAGATGTAGCAGCTGAAATCCAAAGGATGTGAGACTGTGGAGGTGGATTAGGTGTCTGGCAATGGTGGTAAGACAAAGTGTGATTACAGAGGTACTGCAACAAGAGAGAAGGAGGTGGTAGGTGAAGCTGATGAGGTCAGTAGGGTTCTGGAAATAGTGGCAGGTAGATCAAATGAGATATGTAATGGTAAGTATGCACCAGCCGAAGCTATCATAGGGGTTAGCATAGGAAATGGTAAGGTAGGTGCTGGGTCTAAAGAGGAGGGTATGCTTTAGGAAGTCAACTTACAATAGGTAATGATGAGTAAAATTCAAAAATTGGATGAGGCTGTTGGCAATACTAGACTTGTAAGTGCTGTAAATGGGCCGGAGGGGGTCACACCCAACATAAATTTGGAAGTATTACTTGAAGGCCTACAGGTTGAGCCTGAGTCCAGCAGATTAAAAGTGGGAGTAGGTTCGGATTTGAGTGACTGTGTGGCCCAGTCCCAGCTTAGAGCATTTGTGGCCCATTTCTCCCATATATCACAGTCCAATGTGGTCAAGAGGGCTGGGAAAAGCACAATGAGTAAGGCAGTAGCTGGTAATAAAGTTTGTATCTCTCGGCAGAAGGGCATGGGATAAAGAAAGGCATCAGCTCTGTAGGAGGCCATAACAAACAAAAAGGCATGGTTGGAAGGCTTGGCTTTCAAAGAGGAGCTCTGTTCAGAGCATCAGCAATAGCAGCAGCAGCTACTAATTCTTTATTTACATCTCAAAGTCATGCAACACAAAGGAGGAAAAATATAATGGAGGAAGCACAAGCAACAGTGAAGATTGGAAAATTGTTGGATTTGCAATGCCAAGGTCAAGAAGATGAGTTAGTCAGCAAAATAGTGGAACTTGAAGAAAATGATCTACAAAGAATTGCAGGTGAGGAAGGGGCAGTCGGACTTTAATAGATTGCCAATAGGTGTCTAAGGAGAAAAATGTAAGTTTATTATGCAGATCTTATCCTGGAATGTCAGAGGGCTGAGAAGGCCACAAAAAAAGGGCAAAATAAAGAACTTGGTGAAGGATAGAAGAGTGGATGTTTTACTTTTACAAGAAACAAAAAGGAGTTCAATGGAGGAGCATTTTGTGAGATCCATGTGGCCTTTTGAAGAGATGGGTTATATGATGGTGGACTCAGAAGAAAGTGCATGAGGGTTGCTGTGTGTCTGGAGGCCACAAGTTTTTGATCTAAAAGATTGCTGCAGCAGTAAGCATTTTATTATACTCTCAGGTACCTTGGCTCAAGCTTTTGATTGTGTGATTGTTAATATATATGCTCTAAATGAGGTGTTGAAGAGGATGAAATTACGGGACTCTCTTGTGAGCTTACAATCCCATTTTCCAAACCCATGGTGTGTGGGTGGTGATTTTAATGAAATCAGATTATTGTGTGAAAGGAAAGGGTGTTCAAGAAGAGAGAGGGGGATGAAGGATTTCAATGAGTTTGTGGACCAGATGGAGCTGTCTAATCTGCCTATGTTAGGCAGACAATTCACTTGGTGTAATGCATTGGAAGGGGATAGGTGGAGTAGGACAGATCATTTTTTGTTGGACTCCCTATGGCTGGAAAAGTTTCCATTTAATCAATGGGGCTTACCCAGATCAATTTCAGGCCATTCTCCAATTTTGTTGAAGGAAGATAATAGGGATTGGGAACCTAAGCCATTTAAATTCATTAATGCTTGGACATCACATCCTACATTCTTGGCTGAAATCAAGCACATTTGGGAGGTCACACAGGTCATAGGATGGGCAGGTATAGATTAATGACGAAGTTATTGTAGACAGGCCCGCGGGGGGACCTCGCTACAGCTCGGACTCGATTCGTGTCACGGTTCTTAATCTTGAACCAAAGAGTCCAAATCTGGCAAATCGTTTTGAGAAAACAGATTTTTGAAAGAAGTGCCAAACATGGACTGCTTTGCCAGATACAGAGTCGCCACCTAAATATTTTATTTTTGGGAAATTTAGGAAACCCTGACTCGTTTGCCTAAGGCCACGTGTCCGTCATCACCAAAGTTGCCTCGGCTGGGAACTTGGGTACGATTGGGAAGGTCACTTCGTGAGCACCCCCGCTCGCTCGATCAAAGATCGGCCTCTACTAACCATGATATTTAGTTTTGAAAACATTGTGTGCTCTTATTCCGGTTATTAGCCTAGATTTACTACGTGATGCGCACAGCATACAAGTATAGACCGGGTCGCCTGAATTTGAACAAAACATTTCATGTTTGTTTTTTTGAAAGATGGTTTGCTACCCGCAGGTAGGCTTAAAATGCAGATTTTGCCACCCTCGGGTGGGCTTAGAAAAGATGATTTTGCCACTGCCCAGTGGGCTTAAAACTCACAGTCAATGCATTTGTTCCAATCCAAATAACCCAACCTTCACCCACAGGCATTTAGGCAGTTATATCACATAAGCAAATAGCCTCACGGTAAGCATGCTATTCATGGCAGTCACTCACACGCATGCAAGGATGCTAAAGCATAAAAACTTACCGAGTACTCCAAGCCAAAACAGAAGCTCATTAGAAATCATGCATGATCCTAACTATACAGAGATGCCTAATGCAACACATGCAAAAATGAAACTATAGCAGGCTCGGCTATTCTAAACATGGCATATGAGATGCAACAGCTATCAAGTATTCAATTTGGAATTGAAATACAAATGCAGTTAGTATGATGCGCCGAGCCCGGTGCATGCAAAACAGATGAATGAATGCAAACATGCTATCATACTGTATGCTAATTGAAACATGCCCTAATCTAACCACCATAAGCGGGTAAATAAAAAGGAAGAAAGACGTGGGGTTGGAAGACATACATCACACTCACGCACACTTATTACAATTATGCCCTCGCGCAGAGGGTCCGAATAAATAATATACAGTCCAAATAATACAGTCCAAATATGTACAAATCCCTAATTAATTTACAAATTAACTAAGAAAATAATAAACTGGCATGCAAGCCAGGGACTGCCTTGATTCTGATGAATGATGTACGTTTAGGCTGCCTTGCGCGGAAATCTACTGGGATGCCCCAATTAGCCTCTGTTTTGCAATTGTTCTTGGAAAGCGTGCCAAGCCTCGGAAGACCGCTGATTCTTGATTTTGCTGCAACAGAGAGCAGGAAAGGGACATAGCAATGTATTTTCACAAACGTATGCATGCCTCGATCCTCGTGCCACCAATCACGCATCTCGATGCATGATGGCCGAGGAGTCGATTTGCACAATTCAATATAGAATGAATGCACATGAAAACACAATAAAACCTAACTCCATCATGGATGATCCGGAGTGTCGGTGACTAGGGAATTGAGACACGTTCCGTCACTCGGAGTACGGAACGCACCTCGTTTCCCGTGCTCGGGCTAACTCCTATCCCGAACACAATGCAATGTGCATGATATGCATGAAATGTAACTAAGATGCATCCTAACATGCAATATGCTATGAAATGGCATACACGATGCACGAGATAATATGGCATACACAATGCACTAACATACAACCTAGCATACACAATACTATGGAATGAAATGGCATACACAATGCATAATGGACTTACACTAACATGAGTGGACCTCAGCCACACTCACATAAGAGGCCATGGGATGAAAATGAGACAACTCGAAATGCGTGCACACGTGCACGCAAACCGAGGACCGAACCTACGGCACGGAATGCCACTCTAACAAGACATGGCAAGGACATGGAATATGGCATACTAGCATATGAATTTCAGAGGCAAAATGAGATGCAAAACAGCCCCGAAACATGGTAAAATGGTACCCGATGCATGGAACGAGTCCCGAAACATGAATTTTGGCGCATGAAATGGCCTATAGCTATGCAATGCATGCAATATTTGAAAATGAAGTGTAAAGACAGAAGCAAGGCAGCCCAAAAACAAGCATGTTTACAGTTTAAAGCAAGGCCCAACAGTGAGCACAAATGGGGCTAAGCTAGCATACAAAAATGGCCCCGAAAGCAAGATATTGAAACAACTCACAGATGCTGGCCCCGAACAGAGAAGGGGCCTTCTACAATATTGAAGAGGGGCCAAAAATATGATGATTTACAGTTTATGACAAACCCCAAAAACAGATAAAAGTATGCTCAAAATGCTATGCAAAATAAGGGCCAAAATGGAGATAAAGAAGCAACTGATACATGCTGGTCTCAAACAGGTAAGGGCCATTCAACAATGTTGAAGAGGGGCCCAAAATATGGCTTTTTATAGTTGATGGACGAGCCCAAAACAGTGTACAACTATGCTCAAAATGCAATGCAAGATATGGCCTAAAAGAGAGGCTACAACGCAAAGTATACAAATGATGTGCTCCAAACAGCAAGAGACCCTAAAAACAGGAGAGGGCGTCAAAAAAAGGCCATTTTCAGTTCTGACCAAGGTCCAAAAACAGAAGCTCAATAGGCTAATAAATCATGCAAAAATGGGGCTAAAATATGGATATCAAAGCAAGTAGCACATGGAGGACTCAAACAGTGATGAGCCCTTCTACAATGTTTAAGAAGGGCTCAAAATAAGCCTATTTACAGTTTACAACATGCTTCAAAACAGATTACACATAGGCCAAAAACAACATGCAAGAAAATGGCATATTAGGGAGACAATGAAGCAAGTGCAACAAAGAGGCCTCAAACAGTGAAAGGCCCTCAATCAAACATGGAAAATGGCTCAAAATAAGCCTATCTCTAGTTAGAGTCGGAGGCCAAATATGCAAGCACAAAGAGTTAAGATATTGAACAAGATAAGGCCAAAAAAGAGGGGAAATGAACTTACCCTTGTAGCCTAGTCTTTGACAGCTCCTTGGCACAAGAAATGGTGCTCCCTAAGCTCTGGAAAGCTGCTCCAAGTGGATGAAATGGAGGTGGTGGTGTGGTGTTAGATGATGGTGAAGAAATGGTGTAAGAACAAAGGATTTTTGAAGCTTTGAGAGAGAGATGGGGGATGTATGTATGCAAGACTCTAAGAAGTTTTTCTAACCCTCAAAACACAGCTGGGGCTGCTGTTTTTATAGCGGAAGAGAAGGAAAAAAGGGGGGGAAAACAGTCCAAGTTTCCCCCCAAAAGGGCCAAACCCTCGGACATGGGTGAAGTGCAAAACAAAATACATGACTAGAATGCACTTGGGACAAGGATCATGGCCGGCTAGTTTAAATGGGAAAAAAAGATCATCCATCAGAAAAAGGTGGCCGGCCGGCTACTTTTCTGGGTTTTCTAGCCGGCCAGCTACTTTTTCTGGCTTTTCTGGCCGGCCAGCTACATTCAGGACAAAAAAAGTGGGCTGCCGGAAAGAAAAGTGGCCGGTGGGTGATTGGAAAGTCCAAATGTGGCCGTTCAAGTGTCCAAATTGAAGCCCCGGAAGTTAGCTTTCCAATGGCACAAACCTTGCGGCAAAATTCCTCCTGTGGAAAACTTATGCCCGTTTCCGTGAAGCCGCGCTGATTCGGTCCCAACCGGAGTGATGCCCTACTTCAATCAACCATATCTCCCCTATCCGGAATTGGATTTAGGAGATTCTTGAGTGAAAAATGAAGCCATGGAAATCTTATTTTCAACGGTGGTGGCCTCATAGCTTGATTCCAAGTATGCGAATGAATAGGCCCGATTCGGCGAGGGCTGTCCGATTCTCTCTTAACGATTCTTGCCCATTTTCTCCCCCAACTGGATTTCTTCATTCTTCTCCTCTTTTCTTCAACTTCAAGCCCTAAGTAAGGTGTTTTGAAAGATTTTTCAAAGATTTCATCTCTCTTTCATTCATTCCCACTTTGTCCTTGCTCGGTTTACCGAAAAGCGCAACATTTGACAAAATACGAGCCTCGGAACATCGTAAAAACTTTATTTTCAAAATGTTTTGAAAGAGAGGGTTTTAAGATCTAAAATCTTTTGATCAAGATTGTTTTGGTCCAAAAGGGGTATGAAGTTGAGGTTTGACTCTCTTTTTGCCAAAGAAATTGAACCTTTGCCCTGCACATCTTTCATCACCGAGCAAACCATCAGTCGCGTCCAAGTCTTATGGACGGTCAAAAATGGGGTGTCTACAGTTGCCCCTCTTTGACAGAACTCGGAAGTCAAGAAGTGATGGGAGTGAATGTCAAAGCCCAGAGACGACCCATTTTTGACAAGGCCGAAGACTTGGACAAACAAACAAAATATAGATAAATAAATGGTTGTGCCCGCAGGCTGCCTACGTATCCCCTTGCAAGGAATCAAACCAGCGTAGTTCAGGGGCAGGATGCAAAATGATATGCAGGAAGATTTTGATAATTGGACTTACACGCTACGCGAAGCCGGTTTTGAAAATTGGACTTATACGCTACGCGAAGCCGGTTTGAAAATTGGACTTACATGCTACGCGAAACCGGTTTGAAAATTGAGGATTCATGCAATGCACTGTAATGTAGTGACTAAAATGCAATGTAATAGCTAAGAGGTAAAGGTACCTTACAGGGGTAATTGGCAATGACTTACCTCATGCTGATGTGGGAATCTTCCTCTTCATCTCAGTTGAACCACAGGTACTACTTTTCTCCCTGACTATGGTCGCAACTTTCCCTATTCTCCAACAGGGTGACAGACTAAGTTGGATCAGTATCCAGAATTGAGGTGCATATAGATGCTATCTCAATCTATGGGGCTGCCATACAGATTTCAAGCCGAGGATATACCCCTGGGTATTTAAACCAGACTTTAGTCCCGGAAATCCCGAACCTTTGCGTTCTAGGCATGAGCCATTCGAACTCTAGTTTCCACCGTCTCAGTTGGTCTCTTAGGAACTCACCGCAAACACAGGCAGGTGGCTATACCACACCACCGGAAGTCGTTCGGGTACGACAAACACCAAAGGAATTGCACCTTTAGAGGATTTAAGGTCTCCTAGACCGGAGAGTGCACAAGACAGTGTGAGTAGGGTGAATGCATAAAGCAGTGTGATACAGGTAAAGTGCGCAAGATAGCGCGATGCAACGCACTAACAAGTGCAGGTGAGATGCGCAAGATATCACGATAAAATGCATGCACAATGCAAGTAATGTGCACAAAATAGTGCGATGCGCAAAATAGCGAGAGTGAAATGTAATGCACTAACAAGTACAGGTGAGACGCGCAAGATAGCGCGAATGATACAATGCACAAAATAGTGCGATACGCTAAACAACGCGATTGATTTGAAATGCACAAGATAGTGCGATGTGATATGCAAAGCACAGGACAGTGCGATTGAGGTGCGCAAAATAGCGCGAATGTAAACTGCACAAAACAGTGCGATGCGCAAAATAGCGCGAATGATAAATTACACAAAACAGTGCGATGCGCAAAATAGCGCGAATGTAAACTGCACAAAACAGTGCGATTGTGGTGCGCAAAATAGCGCGAGTGGTAAATTGCACAGAACAGTGAGATTGTGGTGCGCAAAATAGCGCGAATGATTAGAAATGCACAAAACAGTACGATACGCTAAACAGCGCGAGTGATTAGAAATGCACAAGACAGTGCAATACGCTAAACAGCGCGAGCGATTTGAAATGCACAAGACAGCGCGATACGCTAAACAGCGCGAGTGATTTGAAATGCACAAGACAGTGCGATACGCTAAACAGCGCGAGTGATTTGAAATGCACAAGACAGTGCGATACGCTAAACAGCGCGAGTGATTTGAAATGCACAAGACAGTGCGAGTGAGATACAACCACAAGATGCACAAGACAGTGCAAGTGAGATACAAAGTATAAGTGCACAAGACAGTGCGAGTGAGATAAAATGCACAGGAAAGTACGATAAAATGCATCTTCTATGCAAGTATGGGGATATTTTCTACGCAAAAGATACGAGCATTTTCTATGCAAGTATGGAAGCACATTCTATGCAACATTGAAAGCATATTCTATGCATGAATCAAGCAAAGCATATTCTATGCGGAATCGAAAGCAAGCATATTCTATGCATGAATCATAACGATGCGCGGCACGCATGCAACAACAGTGTATATGAAAGTTCACATTCTATGCAATAGAGGAGCATCAAAATATGTACTCTGGTGCCTCTGATTTACCTCTTAGAGGACTTCATAACATACCCAGCTCAAAAGGGCACACCCTATTCAAATTGGCGAGAGATAACATCTGCATGTGAAACCCTCTGGTGCTGCTTGGACTGCCATTCTGACTTGAAGCAGACTTACACTTGGGGTCGAGACACACTCATACTCCAGAGAAATGGCGAGGCCTGAGAAGGTGCACCTGGAATGCAGTCTCGGATTTTGCTAAAGTTGAGACATGCTAAGATGCTCCAAATTTTCCTCTTTTCTTTTGCTTTGCAGTCCGGAACCTAAATAGCTTCAGATAGGCCCTTGTTTTACTATTCTGACATGACCTGGGTTGAACCCTGCGGCTTTATGAAAGAACCAATCTTGTTTTGCACAAATGTGGAGAACGGCACGGCACTCCTGAGCACAAAACGATTCATTTTGAAATTGAGAAATGAGTTCTTAACCGGGTATTGAGCCTACAACTGACCACAGCCAAAACGACTCAACAAGGAAAACAAAAGGTAAACAACCTAAACACATGTAACACTCAAACGACTCAAAGCAAGAATCGAGACAACAAAAAAAGACATGACACACAGACGTGTTCGAGAGACTCTCAGTGCACGAGGAGCCAGTTTCGGGTATTGTTTCCCACCCTTTCTCATTTGTGTTCTCACATCACTCGGCCCTCGCTCTTTTTCTGAAAAAGCCCTTTTCTCACTTTTTCTCTCAACGCACATCTCTCTATTCTTCAATCTCTCATTTTAAATCCCTCCCCTGGGTGGTTGATGGATAAACAGAAGTTGTGGGCTTGCCCCTAGCATTCGCTAGATTTTCTTCTTCTGCACGCAGCTAGTGAGTTTCTCCCACAGAGGGGTTGTGCTACAACTGGGTGTGTAGCAAATCTGCAGCTACATCGGTTGACGATGCTCTGCTGGGGAGTTTGGACGTGATCAGATCTGTCCAGATGAGGGAGTGGAATATCTTGATCCATTCCAGTTCGTGCTTCGCACTTGGCTTGATACCTCGTTGCTCGGAGGGTGAGAGAGCTTTCAGCCCTTTTGCTGTTAACTTCAGTTGTGCCCTTTTCTGGCAGGTAGAGTGCCCTTCTTGGCAAGTATGTTGCAATGGGGAAAAGACAGAACACCTGACTCAACTGTGCCCCTAGTTCATCATTTCGACCATTTTTTTTTTTTGCTTTCTACTAAAACAATTTTGACCAAAATGAGAGTTAGATTAACATGCTTGTTCAATTTTTGATTTAAAATCATGCAAGTCAGGCTATGAGCACTGAAAATTTTCCTTTTTTGGGTCCAAGAAATGGTCCAGTTTTGAAAAAATGGAAATTTTGAGAGAAAATTAGTCAACCTCAGTAAAAATTCTCAAAAATTTTTGCAAACGGCCACTGCTCAACGAGCATGAAACCACTCTGAGATGCACAACCTCAGATCCAAAGGAAAACTGCCCCGTGCTTGAAGAGAGCTGCATGGCAACGGAAAGTTGCCCCTTGTTTGAATGGCACGCAGCATTGAATGGCAACGGAAAGTTGCCCCTTGTTTGAATAGGCACCGCAGCGCATTGTAGTCAGTCCTCAGAGTGACGAACACAACCAAACTCTCAGATACAGAGAAGCAAAGATGATCAGAACCATCGCATGGACACAATCAAATTTGAAGTGTTTTACGGCTGGACTTCAGAATGAAGTTGCCTACGTATCCCAAAGATGGGAATCAAGCCTTACGTAGTTCGGGGTTAAGGTACACTCGGGTATTTAACCTCTCCTTTTTATGCTCTAACTTTTGCCAAGGCGCCGTGCGGGTTTTCGACCTTGCGAGCTTTGTTCTTCTTTCTTTCTCTTTTCATTCTTTTTTTTCTCTTTTTTTTTTTTCTTTCTTTTCTTCTTTTTTCTTTTTTTCTTTTTTTCTTTTTTCTTTTTTGTTTTTTTTCTTTTTCTTGCTCTAACTTTTGCCTGGGTCGCCCTTCCGGGTTTTCGGCCCAGCGAGCCTCTCAAAGGGTAAAAGTGTAGCTTGGTCCATGCCAAATGGTTGTGGTTTCGAAGCCATCCGTATCCAGGAGAGTGGCTGTTGATTTGCAAGAGGACTCATCTTCGGCTCTTCGAGCATCTGATATCTTTGCCCCTAGTTCGAAGGGTACTTCTGTTCTAGCTTTGCAAGCTTCTTCTGATCTTCTGATCTTCTTGATCCGACTTTCCTGGCCTCTTGTTCGAGGGCTGCTTCAAATCTGGCCACACAGGCCTCACATCGTAGTTGACCGTTGAACTTCTGAATTCAAGTTCAAGGTTTGGAAGCAAAGGGGTCGAGTCTCGAGGCTGAGAGCGATCCTAGGCTGCACAATCTCAAGAGCGATTCCACACAGGTCTTCGCAGGACTGTGCAAAACATTTTGTTTTTGAAAATTTTTAAGAAAGCGACAAATCGCTCGCGCTGAAGATAGTGTGAAACCAGTCTGGATCAAGCCAGGGTCCTTCTCAGTACTCACGCTAACAAGCATGATTTCATTCATTAAGTACTTAGCACGCCTCTCTTTCTCTCATTTGATCAAAATTTTGCAAATCCTGAGGAATTCCTTCCTCTTCGTTTTCACCGTAGTGTTCAAAAGGTTTTGAAAAACTTAGGTCGTTACAATGACTCGAAGGCACAGAAAAGAGGCAAATACTGCCATTTCATTCAAACTTCGGCATAACTGGCACAAGGCAGAAGCAAAAAATGTGAAAATCACTGCTGTTCATTCAAATCGTTGTGGAACTGGCTCCCTGGCAGAAACAGACTCAAAACAAAACGAAAAGACAAACACAAAACAAAATGGTGACGCCCGAGGTAACACCCCCGGAATCACCCGACCTATACAACAGGACTGACTCGATACAACAAGACAGACCCAAAACAAAAGAGACTGACTCAAAACAAAAAGACAGACTCAAAACAAAAAACAAAAACTGACCCAATACCCAAGTCAGAAAGCACAAAAACAGCATTGTACATTGCTCAAAACAGTGCGTGCCATCCACGTCTGGAGTAATCTGAGCGCCATCCGCAGGTGGTTCATCCCTCGATCACATCACATTATCCCCCAAGTTCACTGACCCAGTGCCGATAGACTTTGCAGAGCTGGCGGAGGATGACCCCGTTGTCAAATAGATCCTGTACTTCATGGCGAAGACGGAAGCAGTTGTCGGTAGTATGGCCAGTTTGCTGATGGTATGCGCAGTACTGGGTAGCATCATGCGTAGCCGGAAGAGGGTTCGGGAGAGGCCGAGGCTCAAGGGGTTTGAGATGGCCTTGTCCAACAAGGATTTGGAAAGCTTTGGACAAAGGCATGTGAGGGCATGGAAGACCCTCGACCTCGGGGTTGGTACTTCAAGGTTTGTGGATTTTTGCTGGGCGCCCAGCAAAGGGATTGGCAGGTGCTGGCCTGGTTTGCTGATCTCTTCTGAGTGGAGGATTAGAGCTGAAAGGAACGTTTCTGGTACAACGGCCCTTCTCCCGGCTTGCCCTTGATTCAAACTGCCCCAACTTGAGTGGCGAAAGTGTGTCCACTTTTTGCAACAACTGCGAGACTTGCTCTTTGTTCAGTCCCTCGGCTTTCAAAGCCTCAACAGCCAACAGAAGATGTTCATGGGGATCCATGTCCGCCCCTATCTTGTTCTTTCCACTCGCCTCCACTTTGCCAAGGGATTGGCCTTCCTCAAATGCAGCCCGTCCCAAGACTGGGGAGCCTTTTGACATGAAATTCCCAGTATGTGGTGTGGTCGATGATGGAGCCAATGTCCGGAAGATGTCACAGTTCTTTGAAGATCTTTATCATTCCCATCAACTCAGAAGTAGTGGGTTCTCGGGTTTGAGATGATTGGGGTTCAGGTGCACCCATCATGCATAAGTCCATGCTTTCTGGGATAAACACCTCAGGTTTGGGTAGATGGGCCGGGGTGATGTATATGCTGGGGTCATAGGTGGATGGCAGTGTATATGGATGAGATTGAGGTAGGCAGGAGATGTTTGGTCATTGGGGTCTGAAGGTGGAGCTATCGTCCGGTTGTCGATGAGATTTTGGACCTCATGACAGACAGGCGGTAGCAACGGTCGGTGCCATGACCGCGCTGCTGATGGTACATACAGTACTTGGCGGTTATGGGTTATGTCTGGCTGGGAGTGGGTCAGGAAGAGGTTGAGGATCGAGGGGTTTGAGATGCCCTCTTCCATCAGGAGTTTTAGTGCGCTAGTCAGGCTCATATAGGGGGGTGAAAGTTCTGCCCTGAGCTCGGGCTGGGCTGGCTGTTTGTAGGCTTGGTTTGGCAAAAGGGTTGGCTGTGGCGACTGTATTGATTTCAGTGGGTTCGGGAATAGTGCTACTTCCGGCATTGGTACTCCTGCAATCGCCCTCCTTGTCGGTTCACTTGTTCTGGGAATGATCCCGCTGTTGAACGCATTCTCGACCTGAACCCCCAGTTCATGCAAACTTTTGAAAGTGAATACGGAGCGACTATCAATTTTGCAACATATCATGCTCGAGGTTCGCACCATCATCTGCACTTGATCCCTCTCAGAAGGGCGGCGATCTGTCATCTGTGCTGCCTTTGCTCTCCACCTCGCAACAAATTCACAAAAGGCTTTTGGGTTTGGCGGGTTGCTTCAAGCTCTTGGATGGTCATTTCAACTTGGGTATTGTAGGAATACTGATCGACAAAGGCCTCAGCCAATTCTTCCCAGTTTTGCTTCACTTTGTCCTCCAACTTAGCGTACCAAGTGGCTGCTACACCGACAGGTTCTTCCATACAGAGAGAGTTTCTGTGGCTTAGTCAGACCCATCGGCTTTAGGACATCCAAGAAAAGTCGGATATGTACCATTGGATCCCAGACCCGTCGAAACGGTCAATATGTGGCATTTTGAATCTGTCTGGGAGCCGACGGCAGACTCAGTGTGCCCATCCTCAATGTCGGGAATGGAGTTAAGGCCCTGTGCCTTTTTGAATTGCTTCTCAAGGTTCGCAATTTTCACTGCGGTCAGATCGAGGTCATTAGCATCAAGGGGATAAAGCCTCTCATTAGGCTGCACCAGGGGTCTGAAAACTCGGGCTTGAGCCAACCCTTCTCGAGGATCGGACCTGCAAATCTTCACTATGGAAGTGGGTCAAAGTTCGGCTGGGGTCCCAAAGCTGGATGTGAGGCAGATGCCCCAGATGGGCGCTGCGTTTCAATACTGGTCTCAGCCTGCATGGCAGTTCCCTGATTTAACGCTGCTATCACGGCCACAAATTCTTCCGAACCCTGTGCCATCACGGTCTGCTGAGTCGAACAAAGGTGATGTGACTGGTGACTGACGGATCAGATGAACCGGTGAGCCCTGACTGGCCTTTCTTTGCCTTGCCTCAGACGAAAGAACACTGGTTGCCCTTGAATTGAATTCTGACCTAACAAAGTCTATCAGCACTAGTCCAATGTACCCGGGGGATTCGGAGCCTTCTGAAGCTATGGTTCCAGGACTACCTAGCAAAAGAGAAAACATGCAGCATCTCAGCCTGATTTCACCAAACAGATACGAGCAACAGGATGACTGTGCCCTCTACTGAATTCTGCCCCAAAATTCTGCCTAAACTGATACCCTCAGGTAAACTGATCCCAAAATACTGAACTGGTGCCCGCAGGCCTGATGCCCAAACTTGCAAACTGATACATGCATTCCTGTAGAGACGCACTCTAAAAGCACATAACAAGCAAGTGAGAGCCAAAACACCCCTATGTTGGGGTAGGGTTTCCCTGTCCTATTTTGTCAGGAGCTAGGGTTTCACTACGCACGCAGCGGTTTCAAACAACCTATATCAGGTAAGCAACCTATCCTAGTTTGGAATGGTCACTATGGATCCGAATATGCACTAGGTCGAATGGTCAAAAAGGGTGCCCCGGTAAAACCGGGGTTTGTGTTCCCATACTGTCAGAGCCCAAGCCGATCAGCCTTATGGTCATGCCTTGACAAGACAAGCCTCCGGCAAATCGTTCGGAATGGCAGATGGCAAACACGGTGTCCTAGGCGCACCAATGCAAATGCAATGCAAAGAAACACACAAGTGTAGTCAAAACCAGATATCATGAGTTCGAGTCAAGTTCTCTAAATCCCCAGCAGAGTCGCCAGAAACTGTAACAAGCCCGCGGGGGACCTCGCTACAGCTCGGACTCGATTTGTGTCACGGTTCTTAATCTTGAACCAAAGAGTCCAAATCCGGCAAATCGTTTTGAGAAAACAGATTTTTGAAAGAAGTGCCAAACATGGACTGCTTTGCCAGATACAGAGTCGCCACCTAAATATTTTATTTTGGGAAATTTAGGAAACCCTGACTCGTGCCTAAGGCCACGTGTCCGTCATCACCAAAGTTGCCTCGGCTCGGGAACTTGGGTACGATTGGGGAAGGTCACTTCGTGAGCACCCCCGCTCGCCCGTCAAAGACCGGCCTCTACTAACCATGATATTAGTTTTGAAAACATTGTGTGCTCTTATTCCGGTTATTAGCCTAGATTTACTATGTGATGCGCACAGCATACAAGTATAGACTGGTCGCCTGAATTGGAACAAAACATTTCATGTTTGTTTTTTGAAAGATGGTGCTACCCGCAGGTAGGCTAAATGGATTTGCCACCCTCGGGTGGGCTTAGAAAACATGATTTTGCCACTATCTAGTGGGCTTAAAACACAATGATGTTCCAATCCAAATAACCCAACCTCACCCACAGGCATTCAAGGCAGAGTTATATCACATAAGCAATAGCCTCATGGTAAGCATGCTATTCATGGCAGTCACTCACACGCATGCAAGGATGCTAAAGCAAAAACTCACCGAGTACTCCAAGCCAAAACAGAAGCTATTAGAAATCATGCATGATCCAATATACAGAAATGCCTAATGCAACACATGCAAAATGCAACTATAGCAGGCTCGGCTATTCTAAACATGGCATATGAATGCTACAGCTAACAGTATTCAATTTGGAATTGAAATACAAATGCAGTTAGTATGATGCGCCGAGCCCGGTGCATGCAAAACAGATGAATGAATGCAAACATGCTATCATACTGTATGCTAATTGAAATATGCCCTAATCTAACCATCATAAGCGGGTAAATAAAAGGGAAGAAAGACGTGGGGTTGGAAGACATACATCACACTCACGCACACTTATTACAATTATGCCCTCGCGCAGAGGGTCCGAATAAATAATATACAGTCCAAATAATACAGTCCAAATATGTACAAATTCCTAATTAATTACAAATTAACTAAGAAAATAATAAACTGGCATGCAAGCCAGGGACTGCCTTGATTCTGATGAATGATGTAGTTTGGCTGCCTTGCGCGGAAATCCACTGGGATGCCCCAATTAGCCTCTGTTTGCAATGTTCTTGGAAAGCGTGCCAAGCCTCGGAAGCTGGATTCTTGATTTTGCTGCAACAGAGAGCAGGAAAGGGGCATAGCAATGTATTTTCACAAATGTATGCATGCCTCGATCCTCGTGCCACCAATCACGCATCTCGATGCATGATGGCCGAGGAGTCGATTGCACAACTCAATATGGAATGAATGCACATGAAAACACAACAAAACCTAACTCCATCATGGATAATCCGGAGTGTCGGTGACTGGGAATTGAGACACGTTCCGTCACTCGGAGTACGAACGTACCTCGTTTCCCGTGCTGGGCTAACTCCTATCCCGAACACAATGCAATATGCATGATATGCATGAATGCAACTAAGATACAACCTAACATGCAAATGCTATGAAATGGCATACACGATGCACGAGGTAACATGGCATACACAATGCTAAATACAACCTAGCATACACAATGCTATGGAATGAAATGGCATACACAATGCATAATGGACTTACACTAACATGAGTGGACCTCAGCCACACTCACAAGAGGCCATTAGATGAAAATGAGACACTCGAAATGCGTGCACACGTGCACGCAAACCGAGGACCGACCTACGGCACGAATGCCACTCTAACAAGACATGGAACACATGGAATATGGCATACTAGCAATGCAAATTTCAGAGGCAAAATGAGATGCAAAACAGCCCCGAAACATGGTAAAATGGTACCCGATGCATGGAACGAGTCCCGAAACATGAATTTGGCGCATGAAATGGCCTATAGCTATGCAATGCATGCATATTTGAAATGAAGTGTAAACAGAAGCAAGGCAGCCCAAAAACAAGCATGTTTACAGTTTAAAGCAAGGCCAAACAGTGAGCACAAATGGGGCTAAATAGCATACAAAAATGGCCCCGAAAGCAAGATATTGAAGCAACTCACAGATGCTGGCCCCGAACAGAGAAGGGGCCTTCTACAATATTGAAGAGGGGCCAAAAATATGATGTTTTACAGTTTATGACAAACCCCAAAAACAGATACAAGTATGCTCAAAATGCTATGCAAAATAAGGGCCAAAATGGAGATAAAGAAGCAACTGATACATGCTGGTCTCAAACAGGTAAGGGCCCTTCAACAATGTTGAAGAGGGGCCCAAAATATGACTTTTTATAGTTGATGGACGAGCCCAAAACAGTGTACAACTATGCTCAAAATGCAATGCAAGATATGGCCTAAAAGAGAGGCTACAACGCAAAGTATACAAATGATGCTCCAAACAGCAATAGACCCTTAATAAAACATGGAGAGGGGGTCAAAAAAAGGCCATTTTCAGTTCTGACCAAGGTCCAAAAACAGAAGCTCAATAGGCTAATAAATCATGCAAAAATGGGGCTAAAATATGGATATCAAAGCAAGTAGCACATGGAGGACTCAAACAGTGATGAGCCCTTCTACAATGTTAAAAGGGCTCAAAATAAGCCTATTTACAGTTTACAACATGCTTCAAAGATTACACATAGGCCAAAACAACATGCAAGAAAATGGCATATTAGGGAGAGAATGAAGCAAGTGCAACAAGGGCCTCAAAAAGTGAGAGGCCCTCAATCAAATATGGAAAATGGCTCAAAATAAGCCTATCTCTAGTTAGGGTCGGAGCCCAAATATGCAAGCACAAAGAGTTAAGATATTGAACAAGATAAGGCCAAAAAAGAGGGGAAATGAACTTACCCTTGTAGCCTAGTCTTTGACAGCTCCTTGGCACAAGAAATGGTGCTCCCTAAGCTCTGGAAAGCTGCTCCAAGTGGCTGAAATGGAGGTGGTGGTGTGGTGCTAGATGATGGTGAAGAAATGGTGTAAGAACAAAGGATTTTTGAAGCTTTGAGAGAGAGATGGGGGATGTATGTATGCAAGACTCTAAGAAGTTTTTCTAACCCTCAAAACACAGTTGGGGCTGCTGTTTTTATAGAGGAAGAGAAGGAAAAAAGGGGGGAAAAAAGGGGGGGGGGGAAACAATCCAAGTTTCCCCCCAAAAGGGCCAAACCCTCGGACATGGGTGAAGTGCAAAACAAAATACATGACTAGAATGCACTTGGGACAAGGATCATGGCCGGCTAGTTTAAATGGGCAAAAAAGATCATCCATCAGTAAAAGGTGGCCGTCTGGCTACTTTTTCTGGATTTTCTGGCCGGCCAGCTACATTCAGGACAAAAAAAGTGGGCTGCCGGAAAGAAAAGTGGCCGGTGGGTGATTGGAAAGTCCAAATGTGGCCGTTCAAGTGTCCAAATTGAAGCCCCGGAAGTTAGATTTCCAATGGCACAAACCTTGCATCAAAATTCCTCCTGTGGAAAAAGTTATGCCCGTTTCCGTGAAGCCGCGCAGATTCGGTCCCAACCGAAGTGATGCCCTACTTCAATCAACCATATCTCCCCTATCCGGAATTGGATTTAGGAGATTCTTGAGTGCAAAATGAAGCCCCGGAAGTCTTATTTCCAACGGTGGTGGCCTCATAGCTTGATTCCAAGTATGCGAATGAATAGGCCCGATTCGGCAAGGGCTGTCCGATTCTCTCTTAACGATTCATGCCCATTTTCTCCCCCAACTGGATTTCTTCTTCTTCTTCTCCTCTTTTCTTCAACTTCAAGCCCCTAAGTAAGGTGTTTTGAAATATTTTTCAAAGATTTCATCTCTCTTTCATTCATTCCCACTTTGTCCTTGCTCGGTTTACCGAAAAGCGCAACATTTGACAAAATACGAGCCTCGGAACATCGTAAAAACTTTATTTTCAAAATGTTTTGAAAGAGAGGGTTTTAAGATCTAAAATCTTTTGATCAAGATTGTTTTGGTCCAAAAGGGGTATGAAGTTGAGGTTTGACTCTCTTTTTGCCAAAGAAATTGAACCTTTGCCCTGCACATCTTTCATCACCGAGCAAACCATCAGTCGCGTCCAAGTCTTATGGACGGTCAAAAATGGGGTGTCTACAGTTATCCTTTCAAAGGAATCATTTAAGGGTGTGGAATAGGGAGGTGTTTGGCAATATAGACACTAAGCTGAAGACAACAGAACAAGAGCTACATGAATGGGATTTGAAGGCAGAGTCTAGGCCTTTGGATGAGCTGGAAACAACAAGAAGAAGAGAGGTTAGATGTCAGGTTTGGAAGCTTAGCAATAACAAGGAGAGACTATGGCATCAAAAATCTAGAATGATGTGGGCTAGATGTGGAGACAGAAATACTAGATTTTTTCATCTTATGGCAAGTAATAGGCAGAGATTGAATTTGATAGACTCTGTTATAGTGGAGGGAGTGAGCTATGAGGATCCAACTCAGGTGAAACAAGCAGCGGTTAGCTATTTTAGAAAGCATTTTGCTGAAAATTGGACCTTCAGGCCATAGATTTCTGGACCTTTTGCTACAATTTCTTCTGAGGCAGCAGTGAGTTTAGAAGCAGTGTTCACTGAAGATGAGATTTGGGAAGCTATTCAGGACTGTGATGGGAACAAGGCCCTTGGTCCAGATGGCTTTAACTTAGCTTGCATTCAAAAATGTTGGAAAATAATGAAAGGAGATATAATGCAAATGTTGTATGAGTTTCATACAAATGGTAAGTTGTCAAGGGGTGTTAACAATTCATTCATGGTGCTCATCCCCAAGAAGGATAATCTCATAGGCTTGGGGGACTATAGACCCATCAGCTTGGTCACCTCAGTTTACAAGATTTTGGCGAAGGTGCTATCTAGAAGATTAAAGAAGGTCCTTCCCTCTGTGATAGATGTAGTGCAATCAGCTTTTGTGAGTGGCAGGTATATCCTAGATGGGGTGCTAATAGCAAATGAAGTTGTAGATTGGTAGAAAAAGTCTAAGAAGAAAGGCATTATCTAAAAATTGGACTTTGAGAAAGCCTATGATTCAATAAATTGGGGGAATTCTTGTTGGCAATGATGAGAAATTTTGGATTTGGTGACAAGTGGATTAGGTGGATGAAAGTTTGTATTTCTACAACTTTGGTGTCAGTTCTGGTTAATGGTGCACCTACAAAGGAGTTCCAGCCACAAAAGGGGCTAAGGCAAGGGGATCCTCTATCTCCATTCTTGTTCATTATTGCAGCAGAAGGGCTTAACCTGTTACTAGCTAGGGCTAAAGTGCAGGGATTATTTAGGGGTGCAACTGTTGATTCCAATGATGTGAGTGTCTCACATCTTCAATTTGCATATGACACTATTATATTCTGTGAAGGGGATAATGAGGATATTTTGAATGTTAAAAGGATGTTGAGATGTTTCGAAGTGATGTCTGGGTTAAGAATTAATTATCATAAAAGTGTAATGTGTGGAGTGGGCTTCCATGAAGATCAATCTAAGGAGTTTGCTAAGGTTTTGAATTGCTTGACTAAGAAATTACCCTTCTCTTTCTTAGGTCTACCTTTAGGGGCCAATCCTAGGAAAAAGAGTACTTGGAACCTAGTGGTGCAGAAGGTGAAGAAAAAGCTGTCCTCTTGGAAGAGGAAGTTACTATCTTATGCTGGGAGGTTGACTTTGATCAAGTCAGTCCTTGCTAATTTGCCAATCTATTTCCTTTCTCTCTTTAGAATGCCTAAGGGTGTTGTTAAATCCTTAGTCAAGTTGCAGTCATCCTTTTTGTGGGGTGGGAATGTTAATAAACGGAAAGTGCACTTGGTCAAATGGAAGGAGGTCACGAAAAGTAAAAGTCAAGGAGGTTTGGGTGTGAGAGATTTAGGTGAGGTGAATGAATGCTTGTTACTAAAGTGGTGGTGGAGGTATGGTAATGAAGATACAGCTTTGTGGAAAGCTATGGCTTGTTCAAGGTATGGTAGGAATGGAGGAGGTTGGGTTCCAACTCTAAGCCTCTCAGGTGGTATGTCCACAGTATGGTTGGACATTGTGAAACTTCTCTCAGTAAATCAGCAATTGGGTGAGTTTTATGGTGATCATTTTAGAATTAAGGTTGGAAATGGGGGTAGAATCATGTTCTGGCATGATACATGGCTTAACAATAGAGACCTGCAAGTTCAATTCCCCAGATTATATAGTTTATCCACTGAGAAAAAGGAGACCCTTCAGCAAATCAGTGCCAAGAAGAGTAACCTGGGGCTGTGGCAGCTTAACT
This sequence comes from Camellia japonica, assembly GCA_030407325.1. Classification (NCBI taxonomy): domain Eukaryota; kingdom Viridiplantae; phylum Streptophyta; class Magnoliopsida; order Ericales; family Theaceae; genus Camellia; species Camellia japonica. The sequence goes on along the minus strand of JAPPVO010000036.1, from coordinate 34,695,706 downwards.
TTAGAATACAGTTATTTATATAGGAAGCTGAGGAGCTGCAGAGATTGATGGGTATGTTGGAAACGTCTACATTGGTGAGCTCTAATTATGTTGATTCTTGTTCTTGGCTAGCAAATAGCTCAGGTCAGTTTTCAGTCTCTTCTGTGAGAAGATGGCGGGATGCTGCATCAGGGACTGGTCAGGTTGTGCCTAAAGGGGTATGGGCTAGTTTAGCTCCGCCAAAAGTGCAGTTCTTTTGCTGGTTGGCTTGGAGAGGCAAAGTTAAGACTTCATCATTCCTTCAGAGGATTAGGGTGCTACATGCATCAGCAAATAATTTGTGTGTGTTTTGCCAAGCTGAGGTGGAATCCTTGAATCATGTGCTCCTATTTTGTCCACCGGTTTGGAAGTGTTGGTCTCACATGGTAAGATGGAGTGATCAGGTTTGGGCAATCCCTGGATCAATTCAGGGCCTTTTACAGTGGTGGTCTGTTGGTAACAGTAAGCATTGGGTTTCTAGATTATGGGAGGTAGTCCCATTTTTTATGTTATGGTCTGTATGGAGATTGCGAAATGAATGTATGTTCAAAGGGGCACAACCTTTTTTTGATGATTTTTGTGATAAAATGAAGGTGCAGATTGCTCTATAGGTAAAATGGAGTTTGGAGGTTGATTATTCAGTTGATGATATTGTTTTCAATTTCAAACAGATCAGGTTGCCTATTCAGGCCCTCTGTAATTCTACTTCAGGTACTCTGCTTCAAGGTGTCTGATTCAGCTGCTTCAATGTGTTATTGGCTGCTTCAATGGATGCTTCATTGATTTGGCCTATTTCGTTGGTGGGTTTGTTTATCAATGGCATGGAAGCAGAGTTCCTAGAGCTTGGTGTATGTTGCAGGTGTTGCAGGTTGTTCTCAGAGTTGTTTTGCTGTTCTGCTCAGATTTTGGGTGATGTTCTGTTTCTAATGTTCCCAGATTTTGGGTGCTGTTTCTACTCAGTTGTTATGATGCTCAGAATTTGGTGTATGTTGCTTATGATGCTTAGATTTTGGAGTTGTTTTGATGCTCAGATTTGCTCAGTTGTTCATTTGCTCTTTTGTTCAGTTGGTCTATCTGCAGATTTTGGAGCTGTTTTGATGCTCAGATTTGCTTAGTTGTTCTTTTGCTCATGTGCTCATCTACAGATTTGCTCTTTATTTTTGTTTTGCCTTGTTTGTTAGTTTCTCACCAACTACGAGGTTGGAGCTTTTTCTACCTCCAAACTCCTTTTTATTGATGTAATTTGGTTGTTTTCATCAATAAAGTTTTCTTTGCCGATAAAAAAAAGGACAATATTTCAAGAATGAAAGTTTCATCATAAAGCAAAAGGAGCAAGAACAAACTCGCATCACACAGGAGATCTTGCATATTCCTCCTATACGGTGCAAGTTGAGTTTCCTACATCAAAACGTCAGAAGTTAGCTAAGGTCTTAAATTAAGAGATCCCCAAAAAAATTATATAATAAAGATCTCTATCCCATCAATAGGATATGGTAAAGTCAGGAATGAGGTTAGCAAAGCCAGAGACAAGACAGAATGATAATGATTATCAACATTAAAGCTAGGACAGCAAAGACAAAATGGTTCTTTAAATGCACAAGGATTAGAAGTTGCATACAATTCAAATAATGCATTAAGCTTTAAGAGTAAATCCAATGTGTTGAAGTACCCTACATTCATGGTAATATAAATACTACAAATAATCCATTACTGAAAAGGGAAAAGAATAACAGCCCTTATCACGTAAACACAGTAACAACGTACAATACATAATCATATCTTGGTAAATCTTGTAGGCAATAGTACTTTAAAATCCTGAATCATAATATATGCTAGTTTCGTAAAATAAGCAGACTAAATGAGTGCAGTGCACTGTCTAAACTCATTAACACATAAAGAAAAAGTTGAGTGATGAAAATAAAGAGATTGACCAACCTGGTCGAGAGCATTCCCATGAGTATCTTGGACAAGGGGACGATAATCCCCAAGGAAGAACTGTTAGCAGGTATATACATACATCAGTACCATAAGGAGTCGCACAAATACTAACGACATGAACAGTATTCATCTACTCTTTGGTTTGTAGTACCTGATCATATTTCGCATCCATTTAGGACTCGCCTTGGTCTGTGCTTAACATATATAATTGACCAACATTGTTAATATATGTTGTTAATATAGATATAATATACATTACATTATAGAATGCTTTTGGTGCTGTAGAACCCACCTCTATGCTGTAAAGAGATGTATAGGAACCATACCACACACACCTTCATCATTATACTTCATAATGCTTTCGGTGCTCTTCTCTATAAATAAGAATCATCACCCTTGTAACAAACACACACAGTTGAATATACATTCATTCAGTCTCTCTCTTTTTCTTTCTCTCTCTCTACCAGTTTTACATGGTATCAGAGCCCAGTTATACATTTCTGGCAATTTTCGATTTTCGTGCTTAGTCCCATACACAATGGCACTACACCAAGCAGCTTGGAATGTCCTCACGATTTCAACGGCACCACGCCTGTCATCAGAAATGCCGTCACGCACCCACACGCGCCGCCTTTGTACTCGGCGCGTCTCAGCTTCCGCCACCACTCTCACACGCGCCCTCACGCGCCCTCTGTTGCTGCTCACGTCCATATCTGACGTTAGCCCTACTTTTTTGTGTGCGTCACGCCTGCTACTGTGCACCTCACATGCGCCTCTCTGCTATTGTACACCCGCGTGTGCCAAACCTGCTCCCGTGCACCGCGTTTGTGCCAGTCCGCTACCTTGCACCCGCGTGCGCCAAACTTGCTCCCGTGCGCCGCTTGTGCGCCAGTCCGCTACCGTGCGCCGTACGCCTTCCTGCTATCGTGCTCCTCACTACACTCTGCTAATGTGCACCGCTGACATCATTTTAGCCTCTGCTGACGTCATCTCTGCACAGCACACCTTTCCTAGCTATTTTCGACCTTCCGGACTCACTGGTACACTCTATTTTACCTAATTTTGCTCCTACGGGTCTACTCCTATTTATTTCGCCCTACTCACCTATTATTATGGATCGTCATGATACCTCTCATCTCATTTCTATTATTCTTAATGGTTCCAACTATGTTCTGTGGGCCCAAGCCATGTCTTCCTTCCTCAAAGGAAAGAAGCTCTGGCGCATTATCACGGAGGATGTGACCCAACCGGTGAAAGACACTAATGAAACTACTACTACTACTGCTACTGTTACTACTGCTACTACTACTACTACTACTACTTCTGCTACATATGAAGACCGACTTAAGGAATGGGACAGTAAGAACTACCAGATCATTACCTGGTTTCGAAATACCTCTGTTACCTCTATCAGTCTTCAGTTTGGTCGTTTTCAGCTTGACTCTGTAACTACTCCTGCAAAAGACATCTGGGATTTTTTGAAAGAACGATACCAGACTACTAGTTTTGCCCATCAATATCAACTTCAGAGCCAACTTCACCGCATGCGCCAAGAATCCAGTCAGTCCATTAATGACTTTCTTTCTCAAATGTATTCTGTTTGGGACCAGCTTGCTCTTTCAGAACAGACTTGGCCTCACCGAGAAGATGCTGTTTTATTTACTATCTATCGTAATCAGCAAAGGTTGGTGCACTTTCTCATGGCTCTCACTTCCTCTTTTGAGCCCGTACGTGCCTCTCTTCTTCATCGCCATCCATTGCCCACTATTGAACAAGCTATTTCTGAGCTGCTATCAGAGGAGACTCGTCTTGGTACTCTCCAAACTCATCATGTGGACTCTGTTCTTGCCACTCCTCAATACCGGCCATCATTTACCCAGCGAACCATTGCCTGCCTCTATTGTCATAATCGGGGCCTTCCTTCAACACATCTCCTGGTCAATTGCCCCGTCAGATCCTGCCGATACTACAACAAACTTTGTCCTGGTCATCTGCAGCAGGATTGTTTTCGCAATCTATCCCGATCATCCTCCACTAGCCACTCCTCTCGCAGTGGTTCTTCCCTGGAGAGCTCTCATCGTTCCGGGAATCAGTCTCATCGCACTGCTGCAGCTGCCTCTGAGGGTTTCTCTGAGTCACCTGCTTTGTCTACCCCTCTATTTTCTCACACGGATGTAGAGGCCATGTTCAAACACCTTCTCTCCCCCACTAGTACACCTCCTCCTACTGCTTTGTCTGTGATCCCAGGTAACTCTTCTTGGTATTTTGACTCTGCCTGTTGTAATCATATGACCTCCAGTTCTACTATATTTTCTTCTATCTCTTCATCTACTCATATTCCCTTAATTCATACTGCTGATGGTTCTCTCATGTCTGTCCGTCATGTTGGTACTGTTTCCACATCTTCTTTATCTTTACCTCAAGTTTATCATATCCCTACTCTCACCTTAAACCTTATTTCTATTGGTTAATTATGTGAACTTGGTCTAACTGTCACATTTTCTACTACTGATTGTTTGGTGCAGGACCGTCAGACGAGGTAGACTATTGGGATCGGCCGTAAGCACGGACGTCTCTATGAACTCATTCACCTTTATGTTCCTGATTCTCCTCATATTGCTGCTCATGCATCTGCTTCCTCATTATCTCCTTTTCATCTTTGGCATTGTCGCTTAGGGCATATTTCTATTAATCGCTTAAAGTCTTTGGTTTCTAGTGGACAATTGGGTCATGTAATTCTAGATAATTTCGAGTGCATACCCTGTCAACTTGCCAAACAACCTGCTTTATCATTCAATAAAAGTACTTCTGTTTCCCATGCACTTTTTGATCTTATACATTCAGATATTTGAGGCCCCTACCCTACTACTACTATGGGGGGATCTCGTTATTTTGTTGTTTTTATTGATGATTTTTCCCGGTTTACTTGGCTTTTTTCTCATGAAAACTCGGTCTGAACTTAAACACCTTTATTATAGATTTGCCTGAATGGTCCACACCCAATTTTCAAAAACTATCAAACTTTTTCAATCTGACAATGCTATGGAATATCGGGATTCAGATTTCCTTTCTTTTCTTCAGAGTCATGGTACACTGCCTCATCGTTCCTGTGCTGGCACGTCCCAACAAAATGGCCATGCTGAACGAAAACATAGGCATATTCTTGACACTACTCGCGCTCTCCTTCTCTCTTCTTCCTGCCCTGAAAACTTTTGGGGGGAAGCTGCCCTCACTGCTGTCTACACTATCAATTGTGCTCCTACCCCTGTCATCCATAATCAAACTCCCTTTGAACGTCTGCATGGCACTCCCCCTCCATACACCAATCTTCCGATTTTTGGCTCTGCCTGCTTTGTTCTGCTTCAATCCCATGAACACACCAAGCTTGAACCTCGTTCTCGTCTTTGTTGCTTTCTTGGGTATGGAATTGAACATAAAGGCTTTCGCTGTTGGGATCCTCTCTCTAAACGTCTTTGTATCTCCCGACATGTCATTTTTTGGGAGCACAAAATGTTTTCCTCCCTATCCTCCTTTCACTTACCCACACTTTCCACTAATGTATTGTTTACTAATCCTTCCATCGATCTCTTCTCTGATGATTTTGATACAGGTTCCTCCTTCATCGAGATGCCCTTGTTCACTCCTGATCCCGTCCAGACTTCTCTCCCTGAAGGTCCACCTCTCATTGCGCCACCTCCTTCTCCACTAGTTCTTCCTTCCACCGATCCTCCTACGGGTCGACCACACCGGGTAACTCAACCTCCTATCCATCTTCGTGATTATATTGTTGGGTCTGCTGCCTTTTCTACTTATGAACCTACCTCCTATTGTGAGGCTTGTACTAATCCTCTTTGGCAGCAAGCTATGACTGATGAACTCCAGGCTTTGGACAAAACTCATACTTGGGATCTTGTTGATCTTCCTCCTGGCAAGACTGCAATTGGCTGCAAATGGTTTACAAAATCAAGACTCATTCTGATGGCTCTGTTGAACGCTACAAAGCTCGTCTTGTTGCAAAGGGTTTCAACCAGGAATATGGTATTGACTATGAGGAGACCTTCTCTCCTGTTGCTCGGCTTACCTCTATTCGCAGTATACTTGTTGTTGCTGCTGCTCGCCACTGGGAGCTCTTTTAGATGGATGTCAAAAATGCTTTCCTCAATGGTAATCTTCTTGAGGAGATCTACATGCAACCTCCACCTGGGTCCACTTTTCCACCTCATAAGGTTTGCAAACTACAGCGTGCCCTCTATGGCTTCAAGCAAGCGCCCCAAGCTTGGTTTGCTAAGTTCAGTTCTACCATTCATGACTTCGGGTTCACCTCTAGCTCCTATGACTCTGCTCTATTTATATGGACTACTCCTCATGGTACCACTCTTCTCCTTCTTTATATGGATGATATGATTATCACTGGTAATGATGCAGCTGGTATTCTCCACCTCAAACGTTTTCTCCACCGTCAGTTTGAGATGAAGGATCTTGGTACTCTTAACTACTTCTTAGGCCTTGAAGTCTCTCATGATTCTACTGGTTCCTATTTGTCCCAGGCCAAATATGCATCCGATCTTCTGGCTCATGCTGGTTTTACAGATTGCAAAACTACCACTACTCCAGTTGATCCTTAGATTCGTCTCACTCCTCTCGATAGGGATCTCTTCTCTGATGCTACTCTTTATCGCCAGCTCGTCAGAAGTCTTGTCTATCTCACAGTGACTCGTCCTGACATTGCCTATGCTGTTCACATTGTCAGTCAGTACATGTCAGCTCCTCGCACTCCCCACTATACTGCTCTACTCCGCATCCTTCGCTACCTCAAAGGCACTCTGTTCCATGGTCTTTACTACTCTGCTTCCTCCTCTCTTGAACTGCGTGCCTTTTCTGATGCTGATTAGGCTGGGGATCCTACGGATCGACGCTCTACCACGAGATTCTGTTTCTTTTTAGGAGATTCTCTTCTTACTTGGCGTAGCAAAAAACAATCCCTCACTGCCCGCTCTAGTACCGAAGCTGAATACTGAGCTCTTGCTGATACTACTCAGGAACTTCTCTGGCTTCGCTGGCTCCTTGCTGATATGGGTATTTCTTCTTCTGGCCTTATATCTCTCTATTGTGACAATCAAAGTGCCATTCAGATTGCTCACAATGATGTTTTTCATGATCGCACCAAGCATATTGAGATTGATTGTCATTTCATTAGCTAGCATGTTACCCATGGTACTGTTCATATTCTCTCTATTGCTTCTGCCGATCAACCTGCTGATATTTTCACCAAGGCTCATCCTCCTGGGTGTTTTAGTGATCTTGTTTCCAAACTCAACTTGGTGGATGCCTACCCTCCTTGAGTTTGCGGGGGGCTGTTAATAAATGTTGTTAATATAGATATAATATACATTACATTATAGAATGCTTTCAGTGCTGTAGAACCCACCTCTATGCTGTAAAGAGATGTACAGGAACCACACCACACACACCTTCATCATTATACTTCATAATGCTTTCGGTGCTCTTCTCTATAAATGAGAATCATCACCCTTGTAACAAACACACACAGTTGAATATACATTCATTCAGTCTCTCTCTTTTTCTCTCTCTTTCTACCAATTTTACAAACATTATCTGAAAGTATAATTGATGTCACATCCCTAGATCATATAAAAAGTCAATAAAATCCACAACAGAGGAACAATGTGGGTGTGACAAAAGAGTACACATCTGTCCTTATCCTGACATAAAGCAAAGAATTGTAGCACTATAGAATCAAAAATCCATCTAAACAAAACAACAAATCAAGAAAAAAAAATTGATATTTTTTTGGTAATTAAGAAAAATTTATAACCAGAAAAGAGGATAATATAATGGAGCTTAGAAGTCAGGACCCAACCCAAATAGTACACATCTCTAGAAAACTATTTTGATATTAAACTGCAACATTCATTACATTTAAAAAATCCTGAACTTATTATTCCTTTCTGGAGCAAGCTCCGGCCAGAAAACTTATAATAAATTGCCATTCTACTTAATAAGGGCCACATCTCTTCAATACAGGATTAAAAGGTTCAAAGATTTGAACTCCAAAAGGTTTGACTCAAGATTATATTGATTGTTTGCTCTAATAACTCCTGCAAATTGCATAAATAACTTATAATAAACCTCAGCCATATCATTCATAAATCTGATGTTCAACCTTAATCTTAACCCAATCAATCACAAACCATGTTAACTTTAGCCCTAGCCAACGTTCATGATTATAAGACAACCAATGTTACATTGACTCTTCTCAATTTCTAAAGTACCTATGTCGGACACTTTAATACTTGCGTAAAGATATGTGATGTGTGTTTTGATATGCCTAGTTGGAGATGCACCAAACAAGTTTGTATAAACAATCGAGTTTATTATAAAACTTCTATTTTATCATATTATTACTATACATAAAAATTATTCTATTTTATACATAGAATATATTTTTTAGTTTGTAAACAATATTTTACCCTAAAAAATAATAGAAGTGTTTAACAAATATGAAATATGTGTCTTGGTGTCCTTGACATGAGAATTAGATGGATTTGATACTTGGACACAAACCTACACCCAACCACTATACCCAAGTCCATGTAACATAGAGGGCAACACTACTTGACATCTCATCATTGGTTGACTAAGTATAGAACTTAAGTCTAAACAGATGTTATGCTAATTGAATCCTTAAAAATCTCTTATCCAATCAGCATAATAAGTCAAGCAAAAAGTCATTACAGATAACGGAACCTTTGTTTTGCACATAATCTGGCCAAAAGAGAAACTCAAATATCAACTAAGCAACTTATTGATGCCCACATAACTTGAGAATCAAAATATCGATAAACAAAAGAATATACAATGACATAAAACATATACCAAGGACATTCAAAACATAAATTGAAAGAACCAGGTTAACAAGAAATTATAAAATAATCAACGAATAAATAGAAAAGAAAGTATTCAGATCTAGCAAAACATCTTTATCAACTTACGTAGAAAACTTTCCATCAACCAACTTGAAGCGTCCAATTTCATATATGCAGATATGCATTCCTTCCCATATCTAATGCAAAGGAGGGGCAATTCAGTGAACATGGAAGAATTTAATAAACATGGAAACCTAACTTTATAGAGCTTTACAAATTTGAAACTCACATCCCACATTATTGTTTTTCCATCATATCCAGTGCTCATAGCTATTCGAGGGTTGAAAGGATGAACATCTAGAACATAGGTCTACCAAAACACAAGTAACATTGTCAGAGATGACCAAATAACAGATAACCCAAGATGCTTAGTGTGGGGAAGTATTTTGAGATGACGCCACGTAGCTAAGATGGCGATGAGGTGTCAGCCGAGGTGCTATGTGGGCAGATCATGTTTGTCGAGATGTTTAGGGCACTCTTGAGGTATTTTGGGGGATACCGAAATCTGAGATATTTAGATAGAGAACTAGAGTTCTAGATGACATCAAGTTACCTATTTAGATAGAGATGGGACTCTTAAAAAAGTTCATCTTAATTTGAATAGTATGAATTGTGATAGATATTATTCATGTAAAGGTTAGAGTGACATAAAGTAAGACTTCTACGGGAAGTTGGACACTAATCATTATAAAAGTAAGGTACCCCTTGGGTTTAAGGTATGCTTTGATGCTTTATTTGAGATGCTTTTACTTGTGAGTTTAAGTACTGTTTGATATCTGTGAGAGATAAGATTTATTGACTTGATCGTCAGAGGGCTCCCAGGTGGACGAACCACCGCAGTATTCTTATCTTCTTGTTGGCAAGTGGTTGGCTTAATCTATTATGCCGGTGCTCTTCAGCTGAGTTCCTCATTTGTTTGTGTGATCAGAAATCAACACCCACAATTTGGTGCCATCTGTGGGAACTTAGTAAGGATAGATGGCCAACAACGGACAGGAAGTGAGAATTGGGGACGACATCCATAGTGAGGAAGAGGACGAGCATATGGATCCTAACATTGAAGAAGGGGACCGTAACGGAAAAGTGCAATAAGTGAATCCCACGACGAATAATGTCGCCAAAGGCCGAGAAGGGAACGAGAAGGGTAGCCGAGACGAGTACTACAATGAAAGTGACCTTGATGTACGGAGGGACAGATGCCAAAGAAGAAATGAGGAACTGAGAGACATGGTGAATAAGTTGACAGATTTACAGACAGTGGTCAACTTCATGATGTAAAACAAAATGATGCAGCCAGTATCCCCATTACAGGACACGCCAGTACCAGCAGCCAAAACTGGTACCCAAAAGAGAAAAGCTCAACCTAAGTGAGCAGATCCCAGATCTAGAAGACAAGTTCTTAGCCTAGATGAGTAGGTCCGAGAAGATAAGGGCTCAGCTTAAGTGAGCAGATCCAGATCCCAGAAGACAAAATCTCGGCTCAGATGATTAGCTCCGAGAAGACAAGAGTTCAGTCTAGATGAGTAGGTCCGAGAAGATAAGAGCTCAGCCTAAGTGAGCAGATCTAGATCCCAGAAGACAAGATCTCGGCCCAAATGATTAGGTCCGAGAAGACAAGAGCTCGGTCTAAATGAGAAGATCCCAGATCCAGAAGACAAGATCTCGGTCTAGATGATTAGGTTCGAGAAGAAAAGAGCTCAGCCTAAGTGAGCAGATCCTAGATCCTAGAAGACAATATCTCAGTCTAGATGAGTAGGTTCGAGAAGACAAGAGTTCAACCTAAGTGAGCAGATCCCAGATCCAGAAGAGAAGATCTCGGCCTAGATGATTAGGTCCAAAAAGATAAGAGCTCAGCCTAAGTGAGCAGATCCCGATCCCAGAAGATAAGATCTCAGCCTAGATGAGTAGGTCTGAGAAGACAACAGCTCAACCTAAGTGAGCAGATCCCAGATCCACAAAACAAGATCTCGGCCTAGATGAGTAAGTCCGAGAAGATAAAAGCTTAGCCTAAGTGAGCAGATCCTAGATCCCAGAAGACAAGATCTTGGCCTAGATGATTAGGTGCGAGAAGACAGGAGTTCGACTTAGGAAAACAATTTTGAAAAGATCAGAACTTACGGGAGGTGAACAAAGTTGAACTAAGTTTGCGATGTTTCGACATGAAACATGACGAATGACTTAGACTTGCCACAATGATAGAGTTGAACTAAGTTTACGATGTTTCAGCATGAAACATGACGATTAACTTAGACTTGCCAGGACGGCAGAGTTGAACTAAGACTACAATGTTTCTGAAAGAAACATGATGAATAACTTAGACTTATCACATAGTAGAGTTGAATTATATCTGCCATATGATAGAGTTGAACTAAGTTAGCGATGTTTCCGAATGAAACGTGACGAATAACTTAGACTTATCACATGATAGAGTTGAATTATACTTACCATATGATAGAGTTGAACTAAGTTGGTGATGTTTCCAAATGAAACATGACGAAATAACTTAGACTTATCACATGGTAGAGTTGAATTAAACTTACCATATGATAGAGTTGAACTAAGTTGGTGATGTTTCCAAATAAAACATGACGAATAACTTAGACTTATCACATGGTAGAGTTGAATTATACTTACCATATGATAGAGTTGAACTAAGTTGGCGATGTTTTCGAATGAAACATGATGAGTAACTTAGACTTGCCATGACGGCAGAGTTGGACTAAGTTTGATCTAGTCAGTTTAATAGAGACACCGGGATAGAAAACCTTGGCTAGGATTCGTTTGAATCAGACTTTGGCAAAAAACAGAGATGCGTGCTTAATGTGAACATAAGTTGTACTTAAGTTCATATTAGAGGGCAAGAAGCAGGAATAAAGAATAGACTTGACACTTGTTGAAATTTTTGACAACAATTTACAAGTTGGAATTAGCAGAGGTAACCAGATAAGGGGATACCCGAGGTATTTGTTATCCGAAATAACCAACCAGGTTGTCAAGCTTGGAGGGATTAGAAGAATGAAGTTTTAAGAGACAGTAAGTACAAGTAAGGATGCAATACTTGTTGAATGTTATTCAAAGAGTTTTTATAAAGTGCCTGTTGGCCGAGATCACAGCAAAAGGTGAATACCAAGGTAAGTAGGTCCAAGATGACCAACTAAGGGTGCACTCGAGATGAAGTGGATCTGAGGTGATACATGTCGGATATGTTCCAACCTAAAGTGATCACACAATTAAGGTATACTTCAAAAAATTGCAAAAATATTCTAAGTGTGGAAATGTGCAAGATGCAGAAGTAATGAAGTAAGCATACACAAAGAGAAGCATTCAAACACTTAGACAAAAATAAGACTTGTATTTAGAGATAAAACTTGTTCAAACTATAGAGGAGAGGTCAGCTTGGCCAAATTAAAGTTGTCATTATTCAAATTGCCAAAAAGTTATAACTGTTCAAGAAAAAAGTACAAAAAAGAAAGAAAAATTCCTAAGTACTAGGATCTTGTGCATTGATCTCAGACTGATCAACCTCGTCTTTTGACATTGTTTCGGTCCCGACAGACAGTTGAGCAGACTTCTCGGCCGCGATTTTGGCATCAATTTCCAGAAAGGTCTGGTCTAGGCTCTTTGCAGTAGCAGGGATCTCGGTTTCAGAAATGTCGACCTTCTTTGGTGAGGTTCTCTTGGAGACCTTATCCTCATCCTCCTCAGTCAAGTCCAGGACTTGATTATTTAGAGTAGGGGGCTTGGCCTTCTCTGCAACCTCGGCCTCGACCTCTTTCTTGTCTTCAGCCTCCTCGTCATCGACCTCTTCTACTTCTTCAGCCTCATTCTCAGATTGATTGGGAGAGGGATGGAAAGGGACATTGAGTTGACCGATGTCATGGAGGGGTGAGTTCTCAAGAATAGACAACTTTTTTAGGGCCGCCATCCAGCCGAGATAGTAGCCTTTGTTGCAGGCCATGTTGACTTGTTTTTTGTATACATCCCGCACATCGACCCCTTAAAGTAGGCCTTGGTGTCTGCTCATTGCTGTAACTCGGTCCTCTTGCTTCATGTGCTTCTCTTTCGAGATATTGAGTTGCTAGAGGCATGAGCATGTTGGATTGACTATAAGAAGATGGAGTGGATTGCACAGTTATAACATTAGAGATGTCAGCAAGAGGGTCTTCTACGACAAGAGTTCGGCGAGACATGTCATCATTGGTTACGGCAATGGTTACTCACAGATAGGACAATTGGAGGATTATCAAGGTCTAAGGCTAGGAGCTTAGGACCTCGGTGTTCTAGCTGCAAGATTGTCACTATGTCAGTGTTTGCACTGCCATTGAGATGGTGGGTTGATGCACGGAGTAGTTGATGAAGTGCTTGGCTGCTAGTTTGGTTCAACCGGTAGAGTTTGAACCTTGGGTACGAATGGAGTATTCATAGTAATGAAATCTTCAAGAATAACAATGATGGTTTGCAGAGGCAAAAAAAGAAAGAGAGTCTAGAGACACATGTAGAGATGAAATGGAAAAATGAAAAGGTTTTGTTGGAATTGGAAAAAGATGGCAAAAAGTTATGATTTCTAGTCCTTGGGCAATGTACCCGTGCTGACGTCAAACGACGGGGGGCAGAACTGATGCGATACGATGGGAATACGATTGGTACGCTCCAATATGATAATGATCTTGATTGAGAAGTGCGATCTCAATTGAGATATTGATCTCGGTTAAGAAGTGTGATCTCGGTTGAGATGGCGATCTCGGTTAAAATGGTGATCTTGGTTGAGATGTTGATCTCGATTGAGATGTTGAATTTGGATGGGGCCAGAACTTGTTTGTTCTTGGATTCTGATGAGTTGATACTAGGATCTTGATGTTCTTGAACTAGTGAGTCATGATCTCTACTAATAGTACGATCTCTGTCGAGATGTTGGACCTGGATGTGATAGAACATGATGGTTCTTGGTTCATGATTCTTGATTCTTGGTTCTTGATGAGTGGACATTTGAGTCCTTGTTTCGATATACCAGCGAGTCATGATCTCGATCGAAAGAGTATCTCTAGTATGTTGGAAAATGAAACGATGTAGGTTCTATCACCTCAGGTTGTTGAGGTAATAGAACCTATGGGGCAGTTATGGGAAAGTATATTGAGATGACGCCACGTAGCTAAGGTGACACTGAGGTGTCAGCCGAGGTGCCACATGGGCAGATCATGTTTGCCGAGATGTTTAGGGCACTGCCGAGGTATTTTACGGGGATACCGGAATCCGAGATATTTGGATAGAGGACTAGAGTTCTAGATGACATCAAGCTACCTATTTAGATAGAGATGGGACTCTTGAGGAAGTTCATCTTAATTTGAATAGTGTGAGTTGTGATAGATATTATTCTTGTAAAAGATAGAGTCCCATGAAGTAAGACTTCTAGAAGAAATTAGACACTGATCATTATAAAAGTAAGGTATCCCTTGGGTCTAAGGTATGCTTTGATGCTTTATTTGAGATGCTTTTACTTATGAGTTTAAGTACTATTTTGATATCCATGAGAGATAAGATTTATTGACTTGATCGTCGGAGGGCTCCTAGGTGGACGAACCGTCGCGGTATTCTCATCTTCTTGTTGACAGGTGGTTGGTTTAATCTATTCTGTCGGTGCTCTCCAATTGAGTTCCCCGTTTGTTTGTGTGGTCGGAAATCAACACCCACACTCAGTTATATGGAAGCAGAGAAACTAGGGGCAACATAAGCAACAAACAATTGCATCGGTGAGAACTGCAGCAAAATCAAGAAAAATAAATAAATAGATATCTGATTCTGGTGACAGAAATCAAGACAGCAAGGACATGAAGCTTTGCCATATTAACGTCTAATTTGCTTGGTGTGCATCCATAGTAATCATGTCGTATTGCACGCTATCCACTTGGATCTAATACAGAGAGAGAAAAGAAAAAAAAAATCTAAAATCTTGAATTTGATCGAATTATCTTAAAAGGTTATTAGTGATTTATCTTGTCATTAATTTTATGATTATGAGATTAGTCAAAATGCGTGTAAGCTGGATCAAATACTCAGTTATAAAAATAAAAATAAGAAGAAAAGAAGAGAAGAAGAAGATAGATTGTTTTGGGAACTGATTTTTTACTATTTTTTAATTTTTATAAGAAGAGATGTAAAAAAATAAATAAATAAATAAATAAATTTTTTAAATAATTTGTTAATTTTTTAATTAAAATTAGGGTACTTGGTTCATAAATCTATTTGAATTTTTTTTACTTAAAGATCCAAACGCTAAAATATAATCCATAAAAACAAGCTCCGTAAAATGATAAAAATACCCGCCCTATATATTAAACTCCCAAACCAAAAATTTTCTCGTCTCCTCAAACTTCATTTCGAACTCCTCCTCTCTCTCTTGTTTCTCTCCCTAGGGTTTGTCTAATCTCTCTAGCTCACCGATTCGTCGCAAAGTGCTATCATTGCCGTCAACCTGAACCACCACCGCTATCCTCTTCAAATCACTAGTGAAAGACCATCATCATCACCTTTAAAGAGCTCATCATAGTTATTATCATCTATATTGTGGGTGTTTGGGAAGTGGCTATTTTTTTTACTTTTTGACTATTTAATTATTTTAGTAGGCTATTTTAGTTTTTGTATTTGGGAAGTTGGGTTGAATTTTTGGTTGATTATTATATTAAAAAATGTGTTTGAAATGATATTTGAGGCTGAAATGATAAATTTATCCTTGACCTCACTTTTTTTCAAAATTGGCCTAAAGGGGCAAAATTGTCATTTACCAACAATGAGACTGCTTGCCATTGTGACAGTGCCCCACTGCTGAGTTGCTTTTTTTTTTTTTTTTTTTTAATCATTAGTTTAGGGTACTATTTGAGACTATTTACATTTTTTTAGTGTTTGAGCCTATTTTAACCTCAAACTTGGATTGCCAAACACCCCATTAAACTATGGATCTTGCTTATCAACCACCTGTTCATTGGCACACTCTTTATTGTCCATGAACAAGCCTTTACAATAACGAGACAAACACCTTTTTTGCAATCCTCTGTTTTGTGCCCTGTTTAATTATACATAAAACAATGTGCGGAGCATGAAGGACTACAATTTGGAATCGAAACCAAACAATGTTTTAAATAAAAAAAATATTTTCCGCTGAAAGAAATAGAGTTTGATTTGGAAATCCAGAAATGTTTTAATTTTCTAAGAAAAACAAAAGTCTGTGACCTATTAGTCGAATCTAAAGAAGCAGTTATTGAGAGCATGATATCATGCCAATTCTAACGAATCATTCGGGAGAGCAAAGCTCTCAGGCTACCTGTGGAAACCTCCTCCTCCTCCCTCTTTACCTTAAGGTCAATTCAGACTTTGCATTTAACTCCAACTGTGATTTTTTTTTTTTTCTTTTTTTTTTTGGGTGGTATTAATTGCAGTAAGGGATGATAGAGGAAGAAGATAAATAATAAAAATTAATAGGAACAACCAATATAGCTTGTGAATTTTTTTACTTTTATTTTTTTTAAATTGTGGCAATTAATTAATTAAAAGGATTTCTAGCCCAATGCACACTGGCAAATATATTGTTGGTAACTAATTACTGATTAAATTCTCATGTTGAAGATAATTGGACTTACAAAATTCGTTATGGTCATTTTCATATTTTAGGCTAATAAGCCATTTCCTGTTTATCACTTTAAGTTGTTAATAAAAAAAAATGGGACTAGTTTTGTGGTATTATCTAATTGTTATGCATGAAACCACGAATGAGCAATGGTAACAATGAAACAAAAAGAAAAAATATTAAAAAAAAACTTCACACTTTTTTGAATTTGACAAAGTAACTTTTGAAATTTCACATTTTTTTAATTTCATACTAGTGAAAACCCATGCTATGCACGGGATATAAAAAAATTAATAAAATATGTTTATATAAAATAATATAAATAGTTATATTTTTGTATGTAAATTATGAAAACAAAAAAAATATTGAAACTTATAATTTAAATTTTACAATTTTATCACGATTTATGCATCAATTTTTAATTTGTCAAAGCTTCAATTATGTAACTTTCAACCCCCTTGCTAAAGTCGCAAATTTGAGCAAGTTGAACCCAAGCAACTCGAGTTCAAGCCTGCAAATTTTTAAAGATTGAGCAACATAATTTTTAATTTTTGTGAGAATCTATGTAAAATTCAAAAATTTGAATAAATTCGAATGGACTTGGACAGAGACACCAAATAACTTGAGCAATCGAAACAAAATTGTATAAGTAAATATATAAAACTATTTGCTAATTTATTTTTTTAATAATAAATAAGATTAATTAAAAATTTAATATTAATAAACAAAAGCAACTACTCCTTTTAGAAAGGGATCATTGAATAAATTGATATTAAAAAAATTTATATTTTATAA
The DNA here is from genome assembly GCA_030407325.1 of Camellia japonica. Lineage (NCBI taxonomy): Eukaryota > Viridiplantae > Streptophyta > Magnoliopsida > Ericales > Theaceae > Camellia > Camellia japonica. Next base: position 34,678,390 of record JAPPVO010000036.1, on the reverse strand, counting down.
TGGCATAAAATAATTTAAATAATGATTTTCAAAAAATATTTTTAATTGAAAAATTACAATAAAATATTTAAATATAATAAAATTAAATTTGGGGCATAAAAAAAGTTATTTCACAAACCATCACTTTTATTAGAAAAATAATATTTATTTCTATTTGTTTTAGCAAAAGTTACTTTTTAGCAATTTGAGCCAAAAAAATTTCATTTTTTATTTTAGTTTTTTTAATTGGCAATTGAGATTAAAAAAGAAAAATAATAGTGTCTACCATATTTCGCAAGTGCTAAAAAAATCTAGATGAACAATAAGAAAAATGTTTAAGACTCATAAAAAAAATCCATAATTATATCCATAATGATGTGGTATCATATGCGTCAATTCTTAATTTGCTATACAATGAATGACATGAAGCTCAACTCTCTTGCGATATCGTTGTGGATGAAAGTGTAGGTCTGTAGCATTACTGAAATAATAAATTATCACGTGTATAGCGATCCCGGTTTTCCCTTTCGTTGTGTAACTGTAATTCGGACTCGGTTCCGTAGATGTGTTGTTGTCTTATTCCATTTCTATCCTTTACTCCTTGTGTTTGAGTTTTGGGTTGTGTTGGGCAAGTTGGGAATAGGTTGGTTGTGTTTTAAAACATAGAGATTTTTGCCCAGTTTTTGGTCTCTCCGCTCGAGCGGCGCTTTTGACGCTCGAGCGGGCTTTTGTTGTTGCCTCTCCGCTCGAGCGGCATTTTGGACGCTCGAGCGTGAATTTCCTTCTCTCAGCATTTTGGTCGTCTGCAGAAAATTCTGGGAGGGTGCATCCGGCGCTCGAGCGGATATTTGGACGCTCGAGCGTGAACCTGTGTCTGACGCTCGAGGGGTTTTGTACGCTCGAGCGAACCTGTTTTATATCAGTCCGTGAAATCACTTTTTGAATCACTTTTCACTTTTTTTTTCTCTCTCTTACTTTTCCAAACCCATTTTTGAGAGCTCCTCACTCTAAAACCTAACTTCTCTCTAGGGTTTGATCTAGTAGGAGTGTTTCCTCACCTTGGACCTTTGTAAAAAGTGCGTTGATCGTCGAGGGCTTCGTTTTGATCCAAGAAATTTAGGATTTGGAGCACTTCCGAGTTTTGCTCTTCTTCTCCTTGGGTTCTACATTTGAGGTAGGGATTCTCCTTGTTCCTTTTCAATACTCCGTCTATAGATAGACATGTGGTAGTTTTTGTATTGCATAAAAACACTATATCATGTTGGATTTGTGAAAATCATGAGATTGAACCTTGGGTTGGTTGTTGAATTTGGGTTTATTATCATTTGTTGTGGTTTGGGCTAATTGGAGTGTTAATTAGCATGTGGTTGTAGAAAGGAGAGGAAACCCTAATTTTTATTTGATTTAATAAATTAATAGAGGGGTTTTGATCTTTGGGCAAATACTTAGGTATTTTGGGTCTTAAATGTGGTTATTGTTGTTTGTTGTTGTTAATTGAGCCTTTTTGGTCAATATTGAGAAAGAGGGAGGAAAACCCTAAGTTAATGATTATGACTTAATTTGCATAATTAAATTGGAATGGCTTGAAAAGAATGTAGTAGATTAAAATGAGTTATGGCCTTATTGTCCATGGAATTGAATTTGTGAAAACAAAAGGTATGAGAATCGGATTGTTGTAATTTGAGTGTTGAATACACACATATGTGGAAGTTGTATCTTTACTACCATGTTAATGTTGTTGTTGGGTTTGTAATCTCATGATAACTGAGTCTTTTAATAGATGTACTAAATACCTGCATCTAGAGGTTTGTCCTTGGTCATCGGTGGAGGATGACACGGTTGCGTTGAATTGTCGTGTATAAATTACACCATTGTTGATTGAACATCGTACGTGATGAAATGTTGAGATACATTATATATGTATACTTGTTAGGGAGGAGAGAGGGGTTGTACTCCAGTGTGTGTGAGAAGATAGGGGATGGACTCCACACACACCTATGTGTTTATATATCTTAACACATTGTTTGTTTCCTGATGGTTTATGTGTTTATTTTACACATGTTGGTTATGCCTTGTGGTATTGTGGTTATTGGTGTGATATCCTGCGCTGATAATCAGAGGTATCGGTACCTTCCAGCTAGCGCCTGGAGAACTGTATGCGCTGATAATCTAAGGTACCACACCCTTCCAGCTAGTGCCTGGTAAAATGGTATGTTGTTGTGAGAAGTGTATCTTTGGCTTACTACGCACCTAGCTAGTAGAGCAAAGTTTTGTTGTTATTGTTTCAGTGTATCTGGGAAGATTGTGGATTGTGTTGGTTACAGTTTTAGAGGGCCGAGTTGCCTCATTGGTTTATCTTATGCATGTAGTTGGGTTGTTATCTCCTTTTTATAAAGGTATGCATGTATAGTTATGATAGAATTGGGATTGAACCGAAATGCCCTTTTGTCTTTTAGAAGTGTGAAGAAAACCGAACATTTTAGAAATATGTTTTGAAAAGGCACATCTGTTGTATGTGTGGAAAATAGAAGAGAGTAATGGGCTTAGTGAATTTATTTCCTAAGAAATTGTTAATGTTATGAAAGATTGGGAACGGGGGTTAATGAAAGGAAAAGAAAGATGAATCGCTTATAGCGTTGAATGAAATGGTTGTTTTCGAGAAAAGTTCATATATATATATATATTTTGTATAAACTGTCACATTACTATTCTAGTATGAGAATGAGCATTCATGATCATAGCTATCTGTAAGTTATTATTGTTGAGGATCATATTGAGATCCCTACTGGACTATATGTTCATCCCACGTTGTTGAATCTTTTTCAAGTGTTTAGCAGGATGTGCTACAAGATTTGGATCTTCTTATTTGTTGGCCACGGGGCCTCTTTGTCGTAGGCGGAACGCCATATATGTAAAAGGGTTGTACCCTTCATTTGATTGTTTAATGTTGTAAGCCTGAGGGCAATTTATTTAGAATGCTCACGTTGTATTTAATTTCCATTCGAATGAGAGAACTGTTGTTCATTTCTTTTAGTTGAACATTTGAGTTTACTTTCGCATGTATCTCTGAAATTGAGTTAAGTTAAGGAACTTGGTAATGACTTCGAGTAATAAAAAGTGGGGCGTGACAACGTGTAACTCCCATTTTCTTTTTTTATTATATAAAAAAAATAAATTTCACCAACTATCACTTTTAATAGAAAAAAAATGTTTATTTTAATTTCATTTTAGCAAAAGTCATTTCTTAACTATTTAAGCCAAAAAAATTTATTTTTTTTATTTTAATTTGTTTAATTGGTAATTGAGATAAAAAAAAATTAATAGAATTCAGTATATTTGGCAATTGTTAAAAAAAGTCATTCATTTTGTTAATGTTTTTGTCATTTGTTAAGAAAAAAATATTTGTATTAAAAAAATTTATTGTTTAAGTCCTTGTAATTTAGAAGGATATAAAAAAAATTATATAATTTAAAACCAAAAATGAAAAAAATAAAAATATAAACTTTTGATAGTGATTAATAATTTGAATACGTGTATATAATAATATATTATGTTTAGACCAATAATATTATGGCACATCATTATGACACATGTGAATATTAATCTCATTATAATTGTAGTAATAATTTAAAAAAGAATTTAAATTTAAAATTTTATTTTATAATTTAATAAAAGATGCATAAATTAATAAATGAATATTGATCTTATTCTGGTAACATAATTTAAGGAAAAATCTAAATTTAAAATTTTATTTTAAGGATATAAAATTAATTTATAAACCAATCATATTGTGACACATATTAACAAAAATTAAATAAAATCAAAAAATAAAAAAATAATAAAAAGAATTGCAACTTTCAACTTTAATAAGATGACAACATTTTGCAATTATAATAGTATATATATTTTGTATCAGATTCTGAAACTCTCAAAATATCTCTTCTTAAAAGCATTCTTTTGTTAAATATATAAATAATTTCAATGTCACTCTTATTACTCCTTAATACCAAAGTTATGAGATAATTATGATAATTTTAAATTTGTATTTAAAACTTATAATTTTAATTTTATATTGTGCTAATTTTAAATTTAAATTAATAGATCACTTTCCATATTTAGTGACTCTCAAATTTGAATTTTGAAATGGATTAATATACTTTCTTTTTTTTTAAGATTTGATATACCTTCCATTTGAAAGTTATAAATTAAGGAATTTTAATTTTAATTTTTATTATTTTTTTGCTTGAATAAGAGCTAGTCAATAGAAGATTTTTTTAATTTTTTAAAATCAAAAAATCATGAAATTTAGATTGAGAACTTGGAACTCTTAGAAGCCTTATGGATTAGAAATCCCTTTTGCTTATATAATATATAAATATAAATATAAATAATAAGAGTATAAGACTCACTTTACATAAGTGAAGCAACTAATTTTTTATTTCTTTTCCCGATGTGGAATTATAAAATAAATCATATCATAGACTAATTAGAGTTTTTATTTTAAAATTTAAATTGTGTTGAACTGAACTATGCACAACACTACAACATTAAAAGTATAAGGTTTACTTTATATAAATGAAACAATTCATTTTTTATTTCTTCTCCCGATGTGGGATTATAAAATAAATCATAAACTAATTATAATTTTATTTTTATATGGTTAAATAGAAGTTAGCTAATGGTATTTTTTTAATTGTTTAAAATTAAGAAAATCAGTAAAAGAAATCGTGGTTAAACCAACAAATCAGTCAAACCGAAAACGGTTAATTAGAGTTTTTATTTTAAAATTTAAACTGTGTTGAACTGAATTATGTACAACACTATAATATTAAATGTAAGTGTAAGATTTACTTTATATAAGTGAAACAATTCACTTTTTCTTTTTTCTCCCCGATGTGGGATTATAAAATAAATCATAAACTAATTATAATTTTATTTTTATATGGTTAAATAGAAGTTAGCTAATGGAAATTTTTTTTAATTATTTAAAATTAAGAAAATCAGTATAAGAAATCGTGGTTAAGCTGACAAATCAGTCAAACTGAAAATGGTTAAGCCTAATCGATTAGGTCAAATGACCAACTAACTTATACAAAATTTAATTAATTAAAACTTTTAAATGTTATTTTAATTTTAAAATTTAAAATGAGAGTATAAGATTCATTTTATATGATTAAAACAACTAATTTTTTCCTTCTTCTCCTAATGTGAGATTATCAAATAAATCATAAACTAATTAAAATTTTATTTTTGTATGCTTAAATAGAAGTTAGCCAATGGAGATTTTTTTTTAATTGTTTAAAATTAAGAAAATCAAGAAAATAGTATGAGATATTGAAACTCTCACAAAACTCCTCACTAAAAGCCTCATTTTCCTTATATAATATATAGTTTCTTAATTGATTTTTTTTTTAATTTAAATTTCTAAAAGTGTGAAACTTTACATATTTGAAATGTAAAAAATTAAAGATAAATTTCACACTTTTTATGAATAGAAATAATGTGAATTTTTTTAAAAAGTGAGAATATTCACACCAACTTTTATATTTTAAAATTTACAATATTCTATTTAGGGAAAATTAGTGAAGCATCCCTCTCTGTTTTTGTGTTATAGGAGAGATCTAAGATATATTTTTTATTAGTTAAGGTCCCTTGATAAAATTTCTCTATGTTAGGGCTGAAATTTTCTCTGAGTCCGGCGAAATTTCTCTAAGTTAAATTTTCTCTATGAAAATGTTGAGGGTCCTTAACTACTATGAAAATATCGTATATAATTTATCTCATAAAATCTTAATATCAGGAATCTTAAAAAAAAATTCTCCTTTTATTTATTGAATATTCACATTTATAATTATTACATTCTTTGAAAATGCACATTGAAGAAATTCACATATTAACGATGGTGTTTTTTCCCCTAAAATATAGATTTTGATAATATTATGTATATATATAAAATAAAAAATAAATTATATTATAGAAGATAAATTAAATTAGAAAATATCTCTTACAATTAAGCATTAAATTGGGATTCCATTGCCAAACTCAGAGATACATTAAAAAGAATTATTTTAGTCATTTCAAAAGTTATGTAAATAGGTGTTTTGAAAAGTTGGTTAAAAGTTAATTTTTTGACTTTTTGTTTTTTTGTGGGTAAATTATGTGAGAGTTGATGTGATCCAAAATTGGTTAAAAGCTGAAAGATGGCTTTTAACCAACTTCCAAAAGAACATCATTTAAGAACATGTTATTTTAATAATTTTTTTTATAAAAAGATATGTAGAAAAATAGAGAGAATGATGTAACAATTTGTAGTGACATTTTGACTAAAATATTTAGTCTCCAAATAGAATTGTAAATTATGAATATGATTAAATAAAATATAAATTTTAGATATGAGATTTATGAGTAAAAATCCCTTTAAGAATAAAAACAATGGGCTGATTGTATAACCAAAAAACCAAAAATTGGGGAATCTATTTACACCCAAAAAATTATTAAGTACTTCCAATTTCTCAATACACCCTATTCAATTATTTAAGATTTTGTGTTATTCTACATCTTATAATTTTTCCTAAATTATCCTTTAAGGTATGCCCAAATAAGAATACAGTCATCATGTTCGAACTTACAATGCCGAACAATATGATTTGGTTTGGACTTTCAGATCCGAACATTGATTGGATCTGAAAGTCCAAACAACAATGACGTTAAATAAGCTGAATATTTGTTTTTATGTAAAAAAAAAAAAAAATCAAGAATTTTACCTTGATATTTATGTGAGTATATATATATATATATATATATTATTGACAAAAACAAGTATATTGATGAACTAACACAAATACAATTGACAGGATACATCAGGCGGCTAAGAAAGAGACATTGTGAGGCCCGTAATCTTTGTAAAACCTATTAAGTCCTTGACTTTTGAAATATTTCAATAAAGACTCTCCAATCCTTATTTGTCTTCAATTCTAATTATAGAATCGAACATGCGTGCCAACCAAAAACTCAAAAATCCTGATTGTACCCATAACTCAAAAACCATTTCTAAAACCCTAATAATAATAAAATTAATTTTCTAAGTATATTTTCCATACAAGAAACCCTAGGTTTCCGGTTCTCAATACAATTCGCCGTTTAATTCAAAACAAAGAAACTTTATCCGAATTAAATTTCCAGGCCTTAAATAAATTAAATATTACACTTAATTAAACGTTAAAATTCATAAATTAAGATTTTGGCCCTCATATTCTTCTTAAATCACAAGTTAAGCCCAAATTAGTACCATTATATATATTTCTACCTTTTATTCATCAAATCTTTTTGTACACAATATCTATGGAATTTGAACACAAAATAAATAGGAAAATCCCCCAAATCTTGAGCATATGGCCACCTACTCTAGCATATACATTTGTTGTGTACTTTTGGAGACAGCATTGCATGATTCATGGAGGAAAATTTGACCTTGATACCATAATTCAAGGAAAGTTGTCTTGTACTTGTAACTATCTTGGTTCTATTTAAGCCTACCCTAACTAGATCATGCCTTAATACATGATTAGGCTCCCTAATGATCCTTTATTCTATTGTATTCCAACTAAATACATCTCAATTCCATTCCATTTCAACCAATGGGCATTTTGGACCTTTTACACCAATTTTATTATAAAACACCACCACCCTCCATATGTTACACATCTCATACATTCACACACCTATACATTCAGTTGAGAGAAAGAAAGAAGAGGAAGAGAGTGAACTTTGGTAGTGGAGGAGAGGAAAAGAGAAGAAATTGTACAAACACTTCACTAGGCAATCAAGTAAGCCACAACACAACTCTCTCTTTTATTTTCCTTTTTCTAATACATGCTCTTAGAAGTTTTAAACATTTATTTCAGATGTGTTTTGATGGTATTCTTGTGTTAAAAATGAAAGGAGTTGAGCCTTGATTCTACCTTTCTTGTATTTCTCTTAATTGGTATAAGGCTACCTTTTTCCATATCAATCTCTCAAAATTTCCAAAGGTACACCTTCACCTCAAATTTCTGAGTTTAATACATATTATTTAGCATGTTTTCATCACATGAGAAGTGAAGAATTTCCCCTAGTTGACCTATTTTCTCACCAAATTTCTATTTTCAAGAACTGTGCCTGAAAAATCTGTTTTACAGCCAACTTGCAAAAATTACATAAAACTGTATAAAAATATTCCCGACCTCCATTTTATGTCAAAATCTTACTTAAGGAGTTAGCTTTCAAAGAAAATTGGTTTCATTGAAAGCTAGTGAGTGGTTTGTAAGAAAATCTGATTTTTGTAACGGTTGACGAATCTGAACAGCGCTAAAGTGTTTCTTAAATAACTAAAAGTCTAGGAAGACTATAAAACTTCTAAAATATGTTCTAAAAACTAGATAAAATTCTCTACAAGCCATAGGGAGGCCAAGGTCGGAAAAAATCTGAAATAGCCTTTTTGATTTTGTCTTTAATTGGTACTAATTTGGAAATTTAGTTTTGCATGGGTGTTTTATGCACTTGTGTTCATGAATATGCTTATCAGTACATGATCATGTCTTGGTATGATATTGAATATGTTATGGTTATGTTCCTTTTCTTCTTAAATTGATTATGCTCATGCTTATGTGAATATTACTATCTTGTTAAGTTATTCTAACTTTAATTTAAGACATCTAACTCAACGGAAACTTTAATTGGGGTGGTATTGGATTTTTGATCACTTGAATAATGAAGAGAAGATAATGTATTATGTATGGATTGATGGGATGTGCTCCTTAATTGAAGGTTAAGTCTTGCGCAAGTAATTATCGAGTAAACCCTAGAATGGAACGGACATATTCAAACTCTTTGCGATGGTTTGATTGGTAAGTTGAGGTTGGGTCCAGATGGGACATTTAGGAGGATAAAACTTTTTTTTGGAAGGATAAGATTGGATTCTAGGTGATAAAACCTTTTTCTTTTCGTTGTCCTTTTTGAGGTCCTGCGGTTGGTGCTACGTGATATATAACTGTTGGTAGGCATCCGAGGTTAGTTATGCAACAAAGCAACAAAAAAAGGGAGTTCCAAATAGTTCGGTGTCCAATTCTTGTGATTGAGAGGATGAAATCTCTTTGGGGGATTTCTAGAATACTAACCACTAACATTATAACCTTTGTTATCTATTTGAATGACATATTCATTTCCTCTATTATTAAAATTGCTGTTATTGACTTGAATATCATGCTTCACTACTTGCTTGCTGTAAATATGATGGTGTATTGGATTGGGAAAAAGGGATGGGGTGTGTGCGCGTTTACTAGCCATTCAAAACTCATGACGTTTCATGCTAGGTATTGAAGACTATTAGACCAGTCGAAGGCAAAACTGAAACATTTGGGGACGTACGGCTACCCTAGGGGGATTAGAAACTAGTTTGTAAACGCGTTTTGAGGTTGTAAGTGATAGATCCCATGTTGTATTTAAGACTTGATTTTGTAATTATTATATATCTATACATATCTTTTATATTACCCATCCCTTATGTTTCATCGACTTATGTAGATATTGTGTTAATATCTTGTTAAGATCTGTCAAAAGGGTAGCTTTGCTATCTAAGGAGATTGGACTTTGAAGGGAGGCTAGTTTGACTCTTCCAATCTTTCTTAGGATCTTACTTGGTTATTGACCAAAGGATTCTTTGGTGACATTCTCTAACTCGTAATCTAAAAACCTTATATTTTTTTGTTAATATATTCTCTGATGTTCTCGATTTTTTTGGCGTCACAGACATGAAGTTTGAGTTATCAAACAAAATTATCAATCGATCTCAAGCAAGCACAGAAAGCAATCACGTGGTGTTTTAGAACATAATCCTCAATCCTCATTGGGTTCGTTTGTTTTGGGTTATAGATGATAAGATTGGATTAAAATGGATGTAAGATTCATTAATGTTGTATTTGTTTGTAAAATAGAGAAGGAGATTCACAATACCTTGGAACTATGATAGGTCTCCATAGATGGGATTAATAGTCCCCTATAGGATATGGTATTAGAAAAACTACCCATTAGGATTGGAGAGGAATTTACTATTTTACCCTTTATTATCCTACCTAATTTAAAGTGTAGTCTTTTCTTTATCATTTTTCTAAATTATTCCACCATTTTTAACTCCACTATTCTTATATAAATAATTAATATAAAAATATATAGAGTAGAATATATTATACTCAAAAAAAATTATATAAAAAATAAAACTACACCAAAAAATATATATTTATGAAATATTTTTTAATATTAAAATATAATATTAATATTGTAACAAGAGTATTTGTAAAATTTTACATAATTAATCTCGCTCTTGCATCTCAAAACAAATAAAAACTATTACTACTCCACCAATTATTAAACAAATCTAATTTTTCTTCCTTATTAATAGCCCTTTCACTAAGGATTTTCTCGATAATAATTCTCCTACGACCAATCTCATCAGCGTCTCTAAAAATAAAGGGGTACTTATGTATAACTTTTAATAAGTGGACTTATTATTTAATAGGACCTATGAAAAAAATTTGTCATAAAAAAAGTCACTAATTGTAATTTTTAGCGACAATTTATAAAAATCATGACAAAAAAAATCACTAATTATTAATTTTTATCGACATATATAAACAATTGTTACAAAAAAATTATTTTTAACGACAATTTTATCAAAATTTATTTTTAATAAGACTTAATAGAAATTAAGTCTAAGATTTATTAGTAATTTATCCAAAAATAAACGGCCATTAGGCGTTTATGTGTGGAAGCTTCCACGTTCTTCTTCTGCTTGGGCTTTCTATTTGTTTTTGCTTTTTTTATTTTTTGGGTTGATGAGAACCTTTTTGAACCGCTTCACTGAGTGCCCTTTCAATTCATTTGAACCTTGTGTGTATATTGTGTATTTAAAGAGAGAATGTGGAGGAAAGTAGGTTGGTTGACCTCGGCTTTCCAATTCAGAAAAATGGCCAGGTACATTATACCGTCAACTTTGATAGAGACCCCACTCCTTTTCGACTCTCTCTCTCCGGCAACTCTCAGGTAAGGACTCTCTCTGTCTCTCTGTCTCTGTCTCTGTCTCGCTTTCTCTCGCCGATCTGTGATTTTAAGAAATGGGATTAACGAAGCCAAATCCAGTGGTGTTTGGCCCACCGTGAAGCCTTTCGTCAATGGCGGAGCCTCTAGAATGCTCGCTACCTGTGTCATCCAACCTATCGACATGATCAAGGTACTCAAATACACACACATATATATATGTCGTATATAGATAAGTTATCTCATGTAAAAAAGGTCTTTGATCTTTGTGCTCTTTTTGAAAGGTTTCAGATCTTAGATCTAACATTGAAATGGATCTTTGTCAAATGTTGAGTTCCTTTTATGTGTAACTAATGTTGATTGTTTAACTGAAATATGAGATTGACCGGGATCTTAAGATCAAAATGGCTAGTTATTTGTTAAATCTTGAATTTGTTTATATATGAAATAGTGGTTGATTGGAAATTATGATTTGATATATATATATATATATGTTCGCTCTTACTAACAGTCCGTTTGGATTGAGTTATTTGGAGGGAGAAAAAAATCCAAACCGTAAACCGCAGTGCATCCGTAAAGCTATCTACACAAACTGCAAACCGCACTGCGGGCGGTTGTGATTTGACTTTTTCTCCAACTGCATACATGCGGGCCGGTCAAAACCAAATCGCGAACTGCACAAATCCTATCCGTGAGCACCCCTAATGACTATGATGATAAATATGTTTATTTTCCTGATGAATTCTGGATACAGGAAAAACGGGTTGTAATGGCGTTCATACAATGGCGTTTTGAATAACGCCATTTTTTAGTGCACAAAATCTACCCTACCGTAGATTTTAGTTTTACTTAAAAAAAAAAGAAAAAGAAAAAAAAGAAAAGAGGATCACCGTAAGTATACTCCGTTATCTATGCAGGGGTCTGTCTATCTCCTTCTCACACTTAGATCTCACTCTCTCACACCTTGCTCCTCTCTCACAATCGAACTCTCTCAAGGGCTTTGCTCTAGCTGTTCTTCATCGATCTCGATCTCTCTCGCTATTAGCTCCCATCTTGAGTTTGCAAATCGCAAATCCGAAATTGATATCATAGTAAGTGTAATCGGTGTTCGAGTTTGAACTATCATCTTCTCTACTTTCTCATTGTCAAATTAGATTTGCTGATTAACTCTCTAATTTTTTCATTCTTAGTTTAGATTAGATCAGATCGTTATCATTCTTGAACCAGATCGATCTATCTTGCTCTTCATCTCAGGTACATTTTGCAAAAAAATTGACAAATTCTAGATTTTCTCTCCCAGTGATGTTCTTTCTATTCGGGCAAACCAAAAGAAAAATCACACAACTCTGCGTTTTCTTTTGCGAAAAAGTGGCAGTCCTTTTGTTTCCAAGCACTTGCCGTTGGAGATGTTTTGGAACCAATTTGAGCAAATGCTGCTTTCTACTGTTTGTTTCCCCGGAAAATTAACTCAAATCAGTGTTTTATTATTATTATTATTATTGTTATTATTATTATTATTAATAGATATGGGTAATAGTCATTTTTTGTTGTGCTTTCCTTTAGTTTTTATTTGCTCTCTCTTAAATGCTAGAAATGTCTTTTAGGAGCTGTATTTCCTTATTTCCCTATTATTCTGGTAATTTTGAATTCTATAGAATTACAAAAGATTTGAAGTAATCTTGTTGCTACATCAGTAAACCTAAGCAGTCGGTTGCAAAGCTTATTAATGTTTTCCTATATATTTCCTCTGTTGTAAAGAAAATACTACCCATTTGGAAACAATAGAAATTCTTTGGGCAATATGGTCTCATTATTAAGTTTTTGAAGTTGGATCCATTGCTTTTCCTTGATATGGATTTGTCAAAAGTCAGCTCCTGTTTGTGTAACGACAGACATTGTTAAGCAAATAACTGTATCACTATCACATGAATTGCCTTTAAAAATTAAAATATCCAAGAAGTTTTGAGATGTTAACTTGTTATGAGAATGAACAAGTTTTAGATTATTCTTTGTTTACTGTATTTCCATTGGTGGTCAACAACCATAGTTATAGCACAAACACAAATAATCTGGTTGTTCTTGTAGAATCTTCTTAGAGATACCTACTAAACCCTAAAATTTTGGCTACCAAGAGTTAGATGCAACTTCGTTTGCTTGTGAGAAGGACATAAATTGAGTTAGGCAAGGTGAATTTGGAACAACTATTGATGAAACTATTAGACTTCTTGGGATATCGACACAGACACAATTTGAAGATGATGAAGAAATGATATGGTATTGTAATTGTGTCATATTCACTGTTACATTTGTACTTCGTTGTCTACTATGCTGTCTTCTGTAGGTCGTGTTTTGCCATCTTGATCGTGTTTGGACAGCTGGATAAGCTATCCAGTTCTACTGTTTGAAATTCTGTATGGTTCTTGTTTTTGGGAAACAATTTTGTTATCCACATTCCTGATTGATCTTTCTATTGGGATCTTTCTTCCAATGCCCTGCATTCATATGCCGTTTAATTTTAATATGAAAGTTGTTGGATGACATTGCAAAATTATGTCAAGTTCAAGAGATAAAATTGTAGTTTACTATATTTTAGTTAAAGTTGCCAATTATTTGCAGGTTACTACAAATGTTGACGAGTCGATGAAGAAATTTATTTTGGCATTTGTTGGAAAAAAATGGAGAGTGGAGGGCTAGAGTTAAAAAAATGGGGTATATGCCATTCATCGATCCAAAAGAGTACATGAGCATCAATGGCGGAGCCTAGTCTATTATTGGGGCACTCGGAAGGCACAGGTATCATTTAATGTCGCTAATTTAATTGGTGGCTGTTGCTGTTAGAGATACTTTTACATGGGATTATTGCTTATGGGTTTAAAAGATTTGTTTGCCTTGTTGATCTCAACTTGTTGAATTTGATGAATTCTGGCTTGTCAATGAATTGTTTTAGTATTAAATTGTTTATTGAACTCTATTGTAATCTCATAAGATGAGTTTGTTAATTAATAAATTATCTTGTGTTTATGTGTGTATTACTGTTAGTGTAGCTCTGAAGAGGAATAAACTCTAATCGCCTCAAAGAGAAACACTACTACTGCGAGATTAAGATAGGAAGAAAAATATGTGGGGTAAAGAAGTGGGGGAGACGTGTGGCACTCACCTCTCCACGAAAGGGAATTGATAAATAGGTTGTTTGTTTGGGATGATTTAAATAAATATATTTTTTGATTTTTTATAAAAGAATGTAACAAGAAATAAAAAATAATAATGTGACCTAAATAATTTATTTAGGAGATGACAAACAAACTCAAAGTTACTATTTAAAGAGCAATCTCCCATAATATATAGTGTAATATATTGAAAATTACACTAAAATAATATCAATTTTTTGTGCAGCTCACTTTCGGTATAACTACCATGGAAAACCAGAAAATACTTTGGAAAGACTTGTATTTCTTCGATTATTACTTCCCAAATCCCAAATCACTAATGCCATGGATCGAAATGTAATGCGACAACATCTCTAATTGCTTCTTAGCAATTGTTACCGATGCTTTCTCTGGGTTTCAAAACAAAAAAAACTTTGGTTTTTGTGCAAAATTTTCACTGTCAATGCCGCTACGTTGACATTGTTAAGTGTAGCAATGAAGATGTCACTGGATTTGAGTAGCAACATGTACGGAGGAAGCGATCAACTTGCAAAACTTAGTAGCACGATCATGATGTGTATTATAATAGGTAATTTTATGCCATCGTTAGGGCCCATGAATGACAACGATGGCATAAAATTACCTATTGTAATACACATCATGACTGTGCTGCTAAGTTTTGCAAGTTGATCGCTTCCTCCGTACATGTTACTACTCAAATCCAGTGGCATCTTCATTGCTACACTTAACAATGTCAGCGTAGTGACATTGATAGTGAAGAATTTGCACAGAAACCAAAGTTTTTTGTTTCGAAACGCAGAGAGAGCATCGGCAACAATTGCTAAGAAGCAAATTAGAGATGCTAACATACATCAGATCCATGTCATTGGGGATTTGGGAGCAACGTTCAAAGCAACAGTGGCTGCAATTAGGTGATCGCAACACCAAATTTTTTCATAAAATGGCATCGTGGAGAAGGATTTGGAATCATATTACCTGTGTGCAGGATGTGGATGGTAATGTTCTTACTGAACCAAAGGCTATTCAAGCAGCTTTTGTGGACCATTTCAAGAAATTATTTTCACCATCTGGAAGCTTAGCCAAGGACGCATCGGATACAGGTTTATATCCTTCTCATTTTAATATTTTAAATGCTATGCAATGTAAACTTTTATCATTCCCGGTTGAATTGCTAGAGCAACCTTTTACATTAAATGAAGTCCAAACTGTTGTTTTCCAAATGGGCAAATTTAAGGCTCCAGGGCCAGATGGCTTCATAGCAGGTTTTTATCAAAAGTACTGGGTAGAAGTGGGTGACTCCGTAGGAGATTCTGTTTTAAGTTTTCTTCGCTCCGGGTTTTTGAGTAGGGCCTTAAATAAAATGTTTCTCTGCTTAATTCCAAAGAAAGAGTCCTTTAACGGTGATTGATTATCTCCCCATTAGTCTTTGCAATGTGTTATATACAATTGGGGCGAAAGTTTTGGCAAATAGATTAAGAAATATCTTACCAGATTTGATTTCTTTCAATCAAGGTGTGTTTTTAAAAGGACAATTAATTTCAGATAATATTCTTTTGGCCCATGTGCTTGTTGAATACATCAAGAAAAAAAAGAGATGGGGGTAAACAAGTCTTTGGTTTGAAATTGGATATGAATAAGGCTTATGATAGGGTCAATTGAGAATTTCTCATAGCAGTACTAACTAAAATGGGATTTTCGTCGACATGGGTGTTATTGATTTCTCAATGTATTTCAACGGTAACTTCTTCAATTCTGTTTAATGGGACCCAAACTGAATATTTTCAACCACTTGTGGGGCTAAGACAGGGTGATCCTCTTTCACCCTACCTATTTTTGCTAGTCATGCACGCTTTAACAGATGGGTTTCAGTACCTGTCAAATCAAGGTATTTGTCGAGGTATTACTGTTAGTCGACATTCCCTGGCTATTTCACACCTGTTATTTGCAGATGATTGTTTTATTTTCCAGAAATTTGACATGTCCGAAGTTTGGTGCTTGCAATGGTTCTTGAGTGCATTCTGTGATCAGTCAGGTTTGCATATTAATTTTCAAAAATCTGAACTTTACTCTAGTCCGAATATGCCGAATCATGTCAAAATTTGGCTTGCGTCTTTGTTGGGTGTGAAATTGGCGGTACAGCCAGGGGTGTATTTGGGGCTAATTTAGGATTTTGAGGCAGGTCGAAAGGCGAGATTTTTAGAGTTCTTATAGACAAAATACAAGGAAAATTACAAGGCTGGAAGTGTGATCTCTTGAATTTTGTATTGGTCCGACATGTGTTGCACTCCATTCCAGTATATTTAATGTCGGCCTTTAAGATGCCCAATTCCTTTATTGCTAAACTGACTAAATTGGTACAGGACTTTTTATGGAAATCTAACTGTGACCGAGGCATCTATTGGAAGAAATGGCTCCATGTGTTTTCCTCGCGATTGGGGTGGTTTGGAGTTTAGGGATCTTAGATGTTTTAATCAAGCTTTATTGGCTAAACAGGCATGGCGAATAGTGTCCAATCCAAATTTATTGTTGTCTAAAGTCCTGTTAGGCAAATATTGTCAGCATCATCCCTTCTTGCAAGTCCCTCAAAACAGTCAATCTACATGGGGATGGTGGAGTATTTTATGGGGTCGAGACCTTTTAAACACAGGGGTTCAATGGGTTGTGGGTAATGGTCAAAATATCTCTCCTTTTGAGGATCAATGGATACCGTTGATGTCTAATCCTTTACGAGGGAGGAACATGAATAGGATGTTGCTTTCTATGAAGGTAGCACAGTTTATTGATCATGAACACAGATGTTGGGGAGATAACTTGATTAGATTATTTTTTCCTGATGAATGTAGTAGACATATTCTATCAATACATCTTCCCAGAGGGCAGTGTGAGGATAAATTGATTTGGCGACCAGTTAGGAGTGGGAAATATTCTGTCAAATCGGGATATAAACAAGCCTTGCTTTGTTATTTTCCGAGTTATGGACAACAAAATAGAGATCAAATGGTATGGAAGAAATTGTGGAAACTAAGGTTCCCTCCCAAATGGGCTTTATTTATATGGAAGTGTCTTCATAGATTGCTTCCATTACAGTGGGAACTAAAAAAGCGAGGAATAGTGGTTGAGACAAAATGTGTTCCATGCCACAAGACCGATGAAACTATCGAACATTTGTTTTTTTCATGCGATTTCTCACAGCGGGTTTGGAGAGGTTCTAGTTTGGGTCTGGACTTCAGTTCTGGAGTTTCAGTCCCCTTTTCAGGTGGTTCACAACATGGATTGAGCAAATCAAAGACACAGATTATTGTACAATTGGTTGCTCTTCTTTGGGCTATCTGGTTACAAAGGAACAGTTATGTTTTCAACTCTACTCCTAGGAATATTGAGGACACCATCAAAGATGCCAGGAGCCTGTCTGCTTGGGCAATTTCTTTTCGCACTAATGACTGCTAGTTTTTGTGATGCTGATGTAGGAAGGCAGTAAACAATATAATCATCTTGTTTTGCATCAGGCATGCGACCAGATGGACACTACAACTCTGTTGAGGCTTATCACGGATCGAGCATGGAAATCGGCTCGGACAGAAGCTGGTATAGCGTGGGTCTATGTGGATCACACAGGGCAGCTCATCTATCAAAATGCAACAAGAGTGAATCCTCTTCCTTGTCCGATCCGACAGCAGCAGAAGCAATGGCCTGTCTGGAGGCTTTATGTTGGGCCTGGCAGTCTGGGATTTCAGGTTAATTATTCACCAAGTCTTGGTTCACATCCTTCAGAGTAAAGGGGCAAATATGGATTGGCAGATTATGTCTATTGTTAATGATATTATTAACTCTTATAAGGATTTTGATTGTCTTAGTATTAGTAAAGTTGATCGGAATGTGATTACACCAGCACATAAGCTGGCAACCGATGTAATTAATGTTATCATATAATATTTTGTGGTTGTTCGTTCTCAAAAAAAAAAAAAAGAAAAAGAAAAAAGAAAAAAATCAATGTGCCGTTGGCCTTAAAGAAAAAAGAGGAAAGAAAAAGAAAGAGCTTTAAAAGAAAAAGAAAAAGAAAAAAAAAAAGAGAAAGAGAAAGAGAAAGCTGGGAAGTACATTAAAAAAAAATTCCAAAGTTATCATCTTGTAACAAAATAAAACTTAAATTCTAATATTTTGATTTGTTTTTAATTTAAACTATTTATTTATTTCGTTAAGTAAGATTGAATATATATATATATATATTTTAATTATTGAAATCAATGTAAATTTATATAAAATGTTTGAAATATCATTTTTATTGAATTTTATAATTAAAAAACTCATTATTTTATTAATTTTACTTAATAAAAATAGACAAACATTTTAAATTAAAAACAAATAAAAATTTAAGATTTAAATTGATAAAATTAAAAATATAAGATTTATTTTATTACAAAACTCAAATCTTAAATTTTTTTTTTTTAATTTCTCCAAAATAATTTCAATAGGCTTTTTAATTGGGAGGTCAATTCAACCCACTACAATCCATGGACCATGTGGTGTGGGCCATGACAATATGCTAGCCCTAGCTTTAAATGAAAAAAACAAAAAAATTAAAAGAAAAAGAAGTGTATTTTCCTGAAGTTTATTATTATAATTGTAGATGTATTTCTTATAATTTTAATAATTATACTGACACTCTTACTTTTCGAAATAATACCAAGATTCTCCTCCCTCGTTAAATGGACCCAAACGATATAAACTTGCTTGTGGAAATTATCATAGTACCCTTCAACCACATTAAAGATAAAAATAAACTCAACCTTCTCATTCTTGTTTCATAGGTTTCATGAATCAGATCAGATACAAGAAACGGAAAGGAAGTAAAGAGCAAAAGCATAATGAAAAAAGGTTTGTATATCCTTATTCACTTTGTTCATTACTTGTTGTGAATAAAAGATGAATAATTATCAATATAAAAAAATGCAAAATTCAATTGATAAAATTTTAATTCCCAACTCATGTAAATTCTCAAAATAAAAAAAAATAAAAAAAAATGTGCTGTCAAATATTTTTCTTTTCAAAGGTTAATTGATAATTTTTTTTTTAAAGTACAAATTTTATTTTTTTTAGTGACTCAAATATGAAAATAAACATTATGATGGAATAATCACTTTATTGCATTGCATTCTAGCGAATCGAACATAGTATAAGATGGTTGTGAAACATTTATCAATATATCACACAATGTAAAAAATAAATTTAGAAAATTTAAAATCAAATAGTTAAATAATATTAGGGTTGGATTTGTCTCAAATTTAAATTTGAACTTGGCCATTGTCATGTTTGGAATTGTAGGGCCTACCATAGGTCCTGATGATCAAAGCTGTTTATTTTGTAAAGCTTTCTATATATATCATTCATAAATAAATAAAAATTAAGTCAATTTAGATAATTATAATCTCTTCATTTTGTCACGTTTGTTTTAAAAAAAAAAAAGATGGTCTATTTTCAAAAGCATACTTGCCTTTTTTTTTTTTTTTTTTTTTTTTTTTTTTTTGGGGTGGTGGGGGGGGGACACAATAAATTAGAAATGTTCAATTATTAAACAGAACTCCACCAAATAAACGATTTTGATCATTGAAATGGGACCCAATGAACCCAATCATAACAGTCAAATTTAAATTTGAACTTAAAAGAATTTCAATCCATAATATTAATACTTTATTAAGGCGGGTAAATTATGAAATAACTTTATTTATAATGATAATTACAATAATATATAATTTTTATTTTTTTATTCTTTATAGATAAGGGGTAATTACATCCCAATGATATCAGGAAAAAAAAAAAATTATAAACAATTTTACACTTTCAATTATTAATATTTATAAAGTTTTTCATTGATTTGCACTAATGTAATATTTCCCCTATAACTAAATCACAAAATTCATAAATTATGTGTAAATAAAACAAGGGGGATGCACCAATAAATCCCAAATTAATAACTTATGCACTGTTTAGTCCTAAAAGTTTTCTTATAGACTGAAAGGTCCCATTACGATGTTAATAACATCAGATACAATGTTAATAACATCAGAGTCATGTTACAAACATTAGATTTCAAACATCTAATGTTCATCAAATTTCAATAATGTTTGAAAATATAGGATGAAAAACATCTAATGTTCATCAGATTTCTATAAATTTTGAAATTATAGAATAAAACATCAGATCATTTACATCATTTACATCATGCTGATGTAAAAATGGGACTAAATGGAGCATAAGAAAACTTTTAGGACTAAATGGTTCAACGTTTCAAAAACTAGGACTTATGGGTAAATTTTCCAATAAAACAATTTAAAAATAAAAAAATAATGATGAACAATCAAAGTTGTGTCATTTTACATTTTTTTTCCTCCACACGTAGAATGCACAATTTCATTAGTTTTGATTGACCATTAATTAAAAAGATAAGGATTTGAGTCACGGCTATGGTTGAAAGATTTTAATTAATTTTATTTATTATTTGGGACTTTCAAGTAAGTTCTCTAACAAATCTCTTCCATACACGTTGTGTGAGTATGATAGATATGTGAAAAAAAATCATTCAATAAGTATGTTAGTATTTACAAATGAAGGAATTTTGAGGGTTTTGGGAGTTTTGTTTGAGTAATTTTTAACTAATCAGTTTGAATAATCATATATGTGTATGTATATGTGATACATGTATGTATTTCTATTTTTGACAAATTGATTTAGGGCTTGTGATAATCAGTTTGATTGTTTGGATAGTTTTTACACTGACAACGAGATCCGACCACCGATCTCCTCCGCCCTCCTCTGTCCTCTTGCGACCAACGATCACCGATCTTTTCTCACCCTCTCTCCTATGTCTCGCGACCACCATTCTCCGCATTGAAGATCGAAAGCCCAAGCAGAGTTTAGAACAAAATAGAGTATAGCAGAATTTTCAAACTGTGAACTTTTCTATCATCAAACTGTTATTTGCTTACTACCTGTCAACACTCTTTCTAAAGTTGTACTGTAATAATCTCTGTTTGGTTAATGTAGGGGAGTTCAAGGTTAGGAAGGTGATTAGAGAGGCAAAACTATGCTAATGGTCCAACAATGGTGGAAGTGGCTAGAAAATGAGTAGCAACAACTATTTGGGAGTTGGAGAGTGTGTAGTTGGGTGAGGGTGAAGCAAGTGGCTCAAGAAGAAATGTGTGGCAATACCAAAATGGGCAGCATCTCCCTTAAATCCCCAAATTTCCTCTTGTTGAACCTTGGGAAATGGGTCCTATTTCCTTGGTGCCAAGAGGACACCAAGTGGCTAAATAGAGAGAAGACATGTATCCCAGAGAATCAAATGGAATATTCTGCTTTGAGCCACCAGGCTGAAGGTGCCATGTGTCCCTCTGCATGTACTGTGTACTATCTGTTTGTCTCCGCAACTATCTTTTTTGAGCCTCAGCAAGTGCAGTTGCAGCGAGAGTGTTTGCCTCTGCACTTGTCTTCTCAGTTTGAACCTAAGCAAGTGCACTTGCAGCGTTGAATCTTGTCGATGCACTTGCCTTCTCAGTTCTATTTGGCCAGTACATGCGTTCTCAGGACTCCATTAGCCTGTTATCGGCTATGTTTGTGTTCACCTCAATGAAGCCTTCACCCTTAGCCACCTAACCACAAACTCCCCAGCTTTCCAGGGTGAAGACAATAGCCAAGCCTACTATCAGCCATGCTGTGCCTTAGTACCAAGCCCAAGGGGGCTTCCTTAGTCCTGCCTGTGCGACTTAAGGCAGGTCCATGACCTGGGTAATGGAAAGAGAGTCCCTTATGCTCGGGCTACCCTGCTCTTATCTTCGTGGGATCACCACGGTAAACTGGTATTTCTGGGCTTGCTATTTGCGCCAACCAGTAAGTCTTGGGGCTTGCTATCAGTGCCAAGTTAAATGAACTTTAGAGAGAGGGCCTGCTATCAGCCTTAGGCTAGTAATGCCTTTGGGCCTGCTATCAGCACCAAGCATTAGCCTCTACTTGCAGAGGGAAGCCTCTCTCAAAGGATGCTATCACCTTGGTAGGATATTTCCTCTGTAACTTAGTTACCGCGGTCGTAGTTGCTGCAGCAATAATTTCCCGCGATGAGTCTAAACGGCAAAACCGAGAATATTAGAGATGGCGACGCCGACATAATGCCTCCGCAACTTGGGTGATGCAAGTATTGCCTCTGCAACTTAGTTGCTTTGGTTTTCTCCTTCCCTCAGTAACTCCAGATGACTGTGGTACAGATATTACTTGGAATGACGACGGCACCAACGTTACTTGAAATGGCGGCGCTGGGATGAAGTGCCTCTACAACTTGGCCGTGGCAAGTGTTACTTCCGCAACTTAGTTGTGTCGGCTTTTTCTTTCTCTCAGTAACTTCGGATGGCGGCAGGACTGAAGATATTAGGAATGGCGGCACTGAGGCAAAGTGCCTCAGCAACTTCCCCGTTGCATGTATTGCCCCTGCAACTTGATCATTGCATGTGTTCCCTCTGCAACTTGACTTGGTCATTTTCCTTCGTGGAGTCCATTTGGACCCTTGGCGGGTCGGACTTGCTTCAGCCCACTGTTGGCCCACTTCCCTTGGGCTTTAGCCCATGTTTCTTTTCCATTCCTGGTTGCCTCTTTTGGGCGACCTCAGTACTTAGGCCCATATTTAATTTAGGGCTTAATTTCTAACCCTCTACATTTTCCCCCTGTGCGCGTGGGGGACACGCTCTTGGTTTCCCACGCGTGCATGGCGTCAGCAAGTAGTCCAAGGGTTGCGTCGGTTAGGTCAGAAATTACGTTAGCTCTGAAAAGGTGCCACCTTTTGACTGACGGGTCATATTGGGCCTAGAGAAGCGTGTTGGCGCCCTTGTGCTGCTTCCTTTATAAATAGCGCCATTGGGTCCACTGGTCCCTAACTTTTGCCCAAACACACTTTCTGTCTCCTTGTTTTCTTCTCTTCCTTGTCCCCACTTTCCAAAGTCTTCTTTACCTTTCTTTATTCTTCCTCATGGCTAGCACAAGGTTTCTACCCGACAAGGCTGCCCCACCCCCTACTGAGTAGAAGAGGGCCCCATACTTCGGAGGGCTGGTTGACCCCTTCTGGAAGGCAGTTGACTCCTTTATTCCTGATGCCCTTCCTCTAGAGGAGCCTCTGCTTCCTTTTGGGGAGGCTACTTTGGATGATGCTAACATGGTGAACCCAGTCTTTGTGTTGCGGTTTCACGTGGAGCGTGGCGACTTTCCTCATTCATACATCTACTATTGTACTCACTCGGGCCCCCCAGCAGACTGGTCCCACTGGGTCGATGACATTATTGCAAATGGTGGCTTCGAGCAGTGCTTGTGGAATGTTCGTCTCTTCAATGCCATTTTGATTTAGAGGGAGTTGTCAGTGCATAAGGTACAGACCAACACCGATATGGTTGTCTCCCGCTGGAGCCGTGTCACTGACACTTTTGCCTTGGCATGGGGGAAGATAACTCCAACCCTCGAAGAAGTTGATGTCTTTCTGCACTTGAGTACCCATGGAGATCACCCCTTTGATCCAGTGTCCTTGACTTTTGCAGAACAAGTTGCCGTTACTGCCCTCCAAAGCGCTTTTCGGGAAGCGTGGAAGTATGGCTCCTAGTATGACCTTAGGACTGGGGAACTGCTCCAGGAGAGACCTAAGAGGGACAAAACCACCTATCTTTCTTGCCTGAAGCATTTCTTTAAGGACCTGCAACTAGTTGTGGGCGACATCATAGAGGAGAGCCGCGACTCTGGAGTTGGGCCGGGCTATCGCAGCGACTTGTACCTGGCCGCCTTCCTCAGTTATTTCATCTTCTTTTTTGTTCTCCCTAGCAACCCTGCCGAGAGTATCAATCCCCTGGTGTTTCCTTTGGCCGTCAAACTCTACAGCGGCAGTTAGATCCCTCTGGCCCCCCTTTTCTTGGGGAACTTATACTTCCGCCTTAACCTCATCCATTCGGACATGGAGCGATCCATGGGCCGCTATGATGTGTGGAGCTTTGTACATACTCAATTTCTAACTGTTTTTTTCTATGAGAGATTCCCTGCTATGGACCCCATCCCTAAAGAATATGAGCGCTTCTTCACCGATGAATTTCTTGATGTAGAGGGTCATCCTGTTCTCGATGCAGAGGGTCGACCTGTCACGAGGCAAGTGCGCTAATCCCTCCCTCGTATC
The DNA here is from genome assembly GCA_030407325.1 of Camellia japonica. Taxonomy (NCBI): domain Eukaryota; kingdom Viridiplantae; phylum Streptophyta; class Magnoliopsida; order Ericales; family Theaceae; genus Camellia; species Camellia japonica. The sequence goes on along the minus strand of JAPPVO010000036.1, from coordinate 34,653,982 downwards.
TCTCGGTGGTCTGGTCTTGGCACCAATAGACCCTTTGCGGATTACGTTGACTGCATGGAGGAGTGTGTGTTCCGCTCTTTCACTCAGCTTCTTCCAGGCATTTCTGTGGTTCCATTTTATTTTTCTAAGGCTCGTCATGTTAATTTCTCGCTCGACAATGTCCAAGCCAACTCCCTTCTTATTGCTGCTATGATACGCCCTGGATTTCTACCCGTGTGGAACGAGGAGGGCATGTCCAGTGTCATCTATCGACCAGACAGGGTCCTTAGGCAGTTAGGAATGGATCAAGGCATCCCACATGCCCCTTCGTCTCAGACTAATTTTCACCAGAGCTTTCAGCGGTTTGCTCGTGATTACACCGCTCTACTTGTGGAGGACTTAGGCTTCATGGAGATTCCCTCACTTGGGAGAGAGGGCGCCTTTACTCCCAGTAACAGGATGTTCTGGCACCACAACCTCAACTATTTCTTCAACTTTTGCAACAGTGCTCCCGTTGTCCTTACGATGGAGCCTATCGCGTAGCCTGACTTATCCCTTCATCTGCTCTCTGGCCGAGGGAAATAGAGCAGTATGCCGAGGGAAACAGAGCAGTATATTCTGTCGCTTCAAGCTTCTAGCCCTGCCTTCCATGGAAGAGCCTCACCCATCTGGGGCAATGTCTGTTCAACCTTTGCAAATTGCTCCCCCTCAAGTTGGCACAACAGTACGCATGACACGCTCCAGAGTGAGGGCTGCCCAAGAGGCAGCTGTGTCAGTTGCTGAGGCACGTGCTTCACCAAGTAGGAAGAGACTCTAAAAGGTATCCGTACTTAGAAAATATTTTGCATTACTTCTTTGGGCTTCTTATATTTACTTTAGTAATCACATAATCTTTTTTCTTTTCAAGGCCTACCGGCCATACCACCATCAGGCCTCGGAGGTTCTTCTACTACTATTGGAATTTCCTCAGATTCGGTAGATGACGACGACCTTCCCATTGCTACAAGGGTCACAAGATTCAGGACCCACATGACGGTATTTCCAGATGTTGAAGAGGAACCAAGTGTTAGAGACGCACCAACTACTGAGGCTGAGCCAGTTGTGGAGGCTGCAGAAAATGAACAAGTTCCCTCTGCTGTGGAAGTTGCTGTGGGTGGTCTAGTTGCTAAGGGTGCAAAGCCTCTAAACCCTGCTGATTCTATGCACTCCGACCGTTCCTTTGTCGGTGGAGATGATTTTGTCCTTAAGACCCCAAGGGAAGATCATGGCATGAGAGAGCAGCTGGAAGTTGCACCACCTTCCTTTGGAGCTACATCTGGTGGTTCCTTCCAGTCCACTGAGTCTCCATTGGTTTAACAAACCCCACTTCCAAATGTCCAAAAGGTTGAGGGGAGTGCAAGTGCAGCGATTGCTTTCACTGTTCTTGCTGTGGCCTCTCTAAACTTGGACTGACTTGCAGAGGTAGCTATCACTTTAGCCACCTACATTGTTACTGCTGTCGCTGGGACCTCTAACCCAGTTGCTTCGGCAACCTCTGAACAGCTGGCAGACTTGTATCCCACTCATTTTCCAGAGGTGCCAGCTGACCTTGGGGTATCCCAAGATTTTTATACTGGGATGGATACCACTGCTGTACCAGATCTGAACGTTGGAGACTACCAGATGGATGACCTATTTTTAAAGTGACATGATGGTGCAAGCAGCTTTGGCCTTTCTCGCGAGGCCAGTTCACCCGATCGCCAGCCAGCATCTACCCACTCTAATGCTGCTGGGCAATCATCTTCAGGGGAAGTGCGCCGCCCTTAGACCTTTGGTCGCTCTACCAATCTCCCTCCAGTGATTGAAGCTGTCGGCAGCGTGTGAGAGTCTCCTCAGTCTTCAGAGAAAGTTTATTTTCTGAGTTATTGGGTCTCTTCCGAAGTTGCTCCCACTCTTGCCCGCATCCAGGTGCTGTATCCTGGTACCTTTACTGTTTTTAATGTTCCTGGGTCTATAGTGTAGACGGCGCTGCTAGAGTCATTCGCCAGCTTCATTCGTGACCTTGTTACCAAGAAGATTCTGACAACCCCCAGCAAGTTCGTGGAAAATGCTGAGGCCAACCTGAGCGGCTTTGAGAGGAACGGTTTGGACCTATTGTGGATGAGGGATAGGCTTCAGGCAGTCAATGGTTTCCTTGAGCATGTAGACAATGTGGTAATGATTACGTCCTTGGAGGATACTATCAAGGAGTGTGAAGGTGCCTTGGAGCAGCATCGGCAGAACTTGGCTTGGTTCAAAGAGAAAGACTCTGCGTTGGTTGCCTAGCTGCCTCGAGATGTGACCCTGATAGACTCCATTTTGAAGGGTTTGATTTGATGTACCTGTGACTTTGTTATGATTTTATCCATTTTCTTTGTTTTATTTTGTTGTTTCATTACGCCTACGGCGCCTTTTATTTTCTTCTTCTCTGTCACAACTTCTTTTCAAACATTGTAATCATATTCTGGAAGTTTGACTTTAATGAAAAGTGTGGATGTTTCTGTCACGACCCAAAACCCGCCCCTATGGGTTTAACACCGTACGGCCAGTAATCCGAGATTACCGAAGGCCTGCTTAACAGTAAGACAGATAAATAGTAGTACAGGGGCATGGCGGAAGCCAAAAGTAAAATAAGCAATGTCCAATGAGCTGTGACAGTCTGTATGCAAAAAGACTTTTCATACATATGTATATATACACAGTACAGAACAGTATACACAATATTTACAGTCATTCAGAACAGGGACCAAATCCCTATTAAGAGTACAGTACAGTGTTATCCGTCAACACAATTATGCAAAATAGACACGGAAACAGACAGGGGAAATCAAACACCCCTAAGCCATAGCTTGGCAAGCTCGGAACCTCGTAGTGAGGCACAGTAGTTGGCTTGACAAAAAGGGGAGTCTAGCCCACGCTCCTAGCTCCGGTCTGGTGCCTGAACACCTACATATATATATAAACAGTGAGCTAAGGCCTAGTGAATAACATAATGCGTAAAGAGGTTAAGAATGAATGTCCTTACAGTAATGAAAACAGTTCATTAATTCAGTATATCAGTTGTTCAGTCAGTACAGTCATATGTGGTACATCCATTAGCATAACAGTACAGTAAACAGTAGGTCTTAAAAGACCGAACGATCAATGATGGCCATCAATCAGTAAACAGTAGTGGTTCCAACAAGGGAACTGACAGAGATCTCTGTAACAGTAACAGTAAACAGTAATTGCTAAGGATGCCACAATACAGTTCAGAATATAGGATATACATTCATTCAATTAACAGTATCAGTTCAGAAAACAGTACAGTTCAATTGTTCAGAAGATAATCATTTTTGAACATATCTTTACACAGTTGTTACTCATAGAGTTCTGGGCTATAGTAAAGCTAGAGCGCGTCCCCAATCGCCAACCCTACACAGTTACAGATTGAACACACACTAAGCTACACAGTTGGGAAAGATGATAACTTAATCCCTAATTGCCTCGGTGTGTTCTACATCTATATCCTTATTAATTCTAATTAACACAGAACATCAATCAATTTCTGGTTCGGCCGCCAATAAGGCCTTCAATTTGCAGTTCAAACATAAAAACATGAACAGATACTCAAACAGGCAACAGATAGAAATGAAACATGACAGATACACTTAATCAATTCAGTTTCAGATTTCAGTCAGTCAGTTCAGTATTTCGGTCAATTCAATTATCAGTCAATATCAGTCTCAGTTTAGCAATAATCGGTAATCAATCGGTAATCAGTGGTGAGGGTCATTACAGTCTCCCCTCCTTAAAAAGAGTTTAGTCCTCTAAACTCGAGTTACCTTCATTCTGGAAGAAAACAGGATTCAGTGGGAACAGTTCAGGATATCTTTTAGCCATGTCATCTTCCCTTTCCCAGGTGGCATACACGCCACCATGGTTTTGCCAGTCAACTTTCACTAACGGGATCTCTTTGTTTCTCAACTTCTTAATCCGTCTGTTCACAATCTGTATAGGCTGTTCCTCATAAGTATAGTCATCACTTAGCACTACACGGGTCGGCTCAATCACATGAAAAGGATCCCGGAGGTAGTCCCTCAACATAGAAATGTGGAAGACGTTATGCATAAGCTCCATTTTAGGAGGAAGCGCAACTTGATACTCCACCGAATTGATTTTCTCAATAATCTCATACGGTCCGACATATCTCGGCGCTAACTTGCCTTTGACTCCAAAACGAGTCTGGCCCTTCATCGGTGTCACTTTCACAAAAACGTGATCACCCACTTCATATTCTCTGTCTCGCCTTCTGACATCTACATAACTTTTCTGTTGGTTCTGTGCAGTTTTCAGTCTCTGTTGTATCAGTTTTACTTTCTCGGTCGTTTCATACACAATCTCAGGCCCAAGCAAAGGCCCATCTCCAACTTCTGCCTAGCAAATCGGAGATCTACATTTTCTGCCATACAATGCCTCGAAATGCGCCATACCAATACTTGAGTGATAGCTGTTGTTGTAGGCGAATTCAGCTAAGGGCAAATGGCTTTCCCAGTTTCCCTGAAAATCAAGGACACACATTCTCAATAGATCCTTCAGAGTCTGGATGGTCCTCTCTGACTGACTATCTGTCTGAGGATGATAGGCACTACTCAGTCTCAGTTCAGTACCCAATGCAGTCTGTAAGCTTTGCCAAAATCTCGATATAAACTTCAAATCCCTGTCAGAAACAATAGACACAGGCACTCCATGCAGTCTAACAATTTCATCAATATAGAGTATAGCCAATTTGTCCGCATTATAAATTGTCTTAACAGGTAAGAAGTGAGCAGATTTAGTCAGTCTATCAACAATAACCCAAATTGAGTCCATACCTTTACTGGAGCGAGGCAATCCCACAATAAAATCCATAGTAATATGTTCCCATTTCCACTCCGGTATCGGTAAGGGCTGCAATAAGCCTGCGGGTCATTGATGTTCAGCTTTAACTTGTTGGCAATGAAGACATTTTGATACAAAATCAGCAATTTCTTTCTTCATTCCCGGCCACCAGAAATTCAGTTTCAGGTCTTGGTACATTTTTGTATTCCCCGGATGAATAGAAAATTTTGAGTTGTGGCCCTCTTGCAGAACTCTTCTTTTCAGTTCAGTATCATTCGGTACACACAGTCTTTCTTGAAATTTCAATACATTACTTTCAAATTTGAACCCCGGTCTCGGTTTAGATTCCCTTTCTTCGATGATCTTCTTCAAGAAGTCATCCTGTTGCTGTTTCTCTTTAATTTCTTCAATCAGTGCCGGTTGAGCAGAAATAGCAGCTATTGTTCCACCTTGTTCTCTCAAAACAATTTCAATTTCAGATTTTTCAAGGTCACCAAGCAACTCTTTCTGTCCGGTGAGCAAACAAGCTAAGTTCCCAATCGATTTCCGACTCAATGCATCGGCAACGGTGTTGGCTTTTCCCGGATGATACAGGATCTGTAGGTCATAGTCTTTAATCAGTTCTAGCCATCTCCGCTATCTCATGTTCAGTTCCTTCTGTGTGAAGAAATATTTCAGACTCTTGTGGTCGGTATATACTTCACATGTCGCCCCATAAAGATAGTGACGCCAGATTTTCAATGCAAATACCACTGCGGCAAGTTCCAAGTCATGGGTCGGGTAGTTCTTTTCGTGCGGTCTCAGTTGTCGGGAACCATAGGCAATTACTCTCCCATTCTGCATTAAAACACACCCCAAACCCTTATGAGAAGCATCACTAAATACAGTATAACCATCCGTACCTGAAGGTAAGGTAAGAACTGGTGCAGTCACGAGTCGGGTTTTCAACTCTTGAAATGCTGATTCCCTTTGGTCAGTCCAGTCAAATGATATCCCCTTCTGAGTTAATTGAGTCAACGGTAAAGCAATTTTGGAGAAATCTTTGACAAATCTTCTGTAGTACCCGGCTAATCCTAAAAAGCTTCGGATTTCTGTCATATTTGTTGGTCTAGGCCAGTTTACTACTGCTTCGATTTTCTGTGGATCAACTGAAATTCCATCCTTACTAATAACATGTCCCAAAAACATAACATGGTCAAGCCAAAATTCACATTTAGACAGTTTAGCAAAAAGTTTCTGTTCTCTTAGAGTCTGTAGGGCAAGTCTTAGATGATGTTCATGTTCTTCTATACTTTTGGAATAAATCAGAATGTCATCTATGAATGCAACAATAAAGTCATCGAGGAATGGTTTAAAGATTCTGTTCATGAGGTTCATAAATGCAGCAAGTGCATTGGTAACTCCGAAAGGCATAACTAAAAATTCATAATGTCCATACCTCGTTCGAAAAGCAGTTTTATCAATGTCTTCTGGTTTAACTTTCAGCTGATGATACCCGGATCTGAGATCAATCTTAGAGAACACTTGAGCACCCTGTAACTGATCAAATAAGTCATCAATACGAGGCAATGGGTATTTATTTTTCACAGTTACCTTGTTCAGTTCACGGTAGTCAATACACAATCTCAGTGAGTCGTCTTTCTTCTTCACAAATAAGACGGGTGCGCCCCACGGTGAAGTATTGGGTCTGATGAACTTCTTATCTAACAGTTCTTGCAGTTGCACTTTCAGTTCAGTTGGAGCCATTCTGTAAGGAGCTTTCGATATAGGCTGTGTACCCGGAATCACCTCAACGGTGAACTCAATCTCCCTGTCAATCAAATCCCCTGGCAGATCATCTGGAAAAACATCTGGGAATTTTCTGACTATAGGAATACAGTTCACATCAATTTTAACATCAGTAGGTACAGTCAATACAGAACAGAAATACCCTTTACACCCCTTTCTAATCAATTTAACCGCTTTCACAGATGAAATCAAATACGGAGGAGGTACTACTCTAACCCCATCAAACACAAATTCAGGTAAACCCGATGGACAGAAAACTACTTGTTTCGTTACACAGTCTATGGTGGCATGATATTTCGTTAACCAGTCCATCCCCAATATTACGTCAAAATTGTCAATGTTCAGTGGCAGTAAGTTAATAAACAAATGTGCATCTCCAACAATAATTTCACAAGCAGGGTACATGTATGCACAAGTCATTGATCCCCCAACAGGTGATGATACAGCTAACAGATAATTCATAGGTTCTAAAGGTCTATTCAATTTTCGAGAGAAAGCATGCGATACATAAGATTGTGTAGACCCCGAATCAATCAGTACATATGCATTTTCAGTACAAATAGAGAGGATACCTGACACAACGGTCTCAGTATTTTGTACATCTCCCGGTACTAGGGCGAACACTCGGCCCTGCCTCATGGGCTCTTTCCCGGTAGCTTTGGGGTTCGGTTTTGGTGCAACAGTTGATGCTGCGGCGCTGCCTGCAGCTTTACTATTGCCCTGAGCAGTGGAAGGGCAATCTTTAACCATGTGGCCCACCTTGCCACACCTGTAACAAGCACCAGATAGTTTATAGCAAACTCCCTTATGGTTCTTACCACATTCGGAACAGGGCGGTGTGGAACCACTCCCTTGGCTAGGGCTAGTTGTTGACCCCGTATTCTGTTTCTTGTTCAATGGGTTATGCTTGCCTTTCTTGAATTTTAAACTCTGCCTTTTACCACGCCATTCAGACGCTGGTGTTTCAGTTTTCAGTGCCTCGATGTTCGCTTCAGCCATCAAGGCTCGATCAAGAACATTCACATAAGTCGGTAATTTCAGAACACTTATTCTGTCGAGTATTGCAACATTAAGGCTGCCTTCAAACCTTCAGGCCTTCGGTAATCTCGGATTACTGGCCGGTTACGGTGTTAAACCCATAGGGGCGGGTTTGGGTCGTGACAGAGTGGTATCAGAGCGATACTTACCATTAGACTGCATGGAGTGCCTGTGTCCATTGTTTCTGACAGGGATTTGAAGTTTACATCGAGATTTTGGGTTAGAATATGTTATATAATCCAAAATAATTGGGGAGTTTGAATTATTTTGTAAATGGATCCCGGAGATCTAGGCCAATTTAGGCGGTTGATTTTAAAATACGAGCCGGATATATTACTGCTGCACTGGTCCTTGTTGGTCGTCGGGGAAAACAACGCCGAAAATTTAATCCGGCTCATCAACGCCTTACAGCGGCAAAAAGACGCTCTATTCATCGGTATGAAAGCGGTTTCCGAATTAGAAACCCAGGCGACGGATCGTAGTGCAGACACACATTCTGCCGCTGATGTCTGTTACATCACCGCGCCGTCGGAGAATCAGCCTGTGTGTTCTGACTGTGGACTTAGGAATAGTGACACAATTTCCTAATTATCATAATTGTATAATTGTTACTATTCCTTAATAAATACTTTATTCAAATTTGTTGTATCTTCGGCCCATTTATATTATACTGTAATACTTGGAGGCCCATTTTAGTGTCCACTTCTTTCATAGAGCAATTTAATGGGCCTATGAAAAATCATTGTAGTTCTTTGGGCCTATTCATGTTATAAGGGCCTCTTTCATTTGGGCCTGTGAATGATTTTTCATTTTGGGTATTGTAATTGGGCCCATTCTATTATTGTTAATGATCCAAACAATAATCATATTGATTAAATATATCTTAAAATCTTTATTATTTAATCATTAAAATGTACATAAATATTTTCCCATCGCCAATCTTTTACATAATACGAAAGCTCGTCGAGTACAATAGTCAGTGCGAGACAATAATTTACAGGGCTAATAACGCCAAAGCTGGATAATGTCTTCGTCATCCTGCGTGCAATAAGCTGGGAAAATACATTCTCCGATAGGCTTCTGCGACCACTGGATGTCAGCCATGTATACATCGTCGCAGTGAACGTCCGGATTCCCAATGCTTTCCGGAGGTTGTAGTTGAACAGACATCGTATCTTGTATACGCCCTGATTCCCCGGCATTGACATGTCCACAGCTTTGAACCACATCGGGTTCGTCAAAGTGTCGTAGAAGACCCCTGATAGCATCTTCTCTCTGCAATTGATGTGGTTCGAGGCATCCGTTGGCGTGGAATATCGAACAGCCGCATTCGAAGTGGAATATCTTCCTGCGTTTGTCCTTCGTCTTGGCATTACGATGCCTCTTCTTGATTGGTTCTGGCGAACAGGGGCTCTTCGACTGTATAGAATTCTGCGTTTCTGATCGTCCACGCTTTGAGTCCGGCGTGTTCATGTTTTTCCAAAAAATCTCTGTAACTAGAACCCTCCCCGGGATTGCATAATATAATAGTTGGAATCCCGCCCTTTATTTTCTTTGGGCGGGCATATTTACAATTTGAAAAAAATTCCCGTTGGGCGCCAATAAACTCCCGCCAGTGTTTCAAAAATTGTGGGGCCACAACATCGATTATGTTGTAGAAAGCATCATCCTTGTGGTCCCTCAGATCGATATGGCCAGAATAATAATTATGGGGTCCCAAAGACCGGGCCCAACATGTTTTCCCAATTCTAGATGGGCCTTCAATTATAATGCTCTTGGGCCTGTGCGGTCTTTGGGCCTCGTCCTTTATGTTGTCATCAACCCATTGCTGTATATCTTCTGGGATGGCCATACTGTGTCTGTAAATGGATGAACATACGGCAATGGGGGATTAAATGAAATCCGATCATAATTGGATGACAACTTGTCATAATTGAGCCAGAAACATTTGGGATCGCCATTTCTTACCAGTGCCAGTGCTTCGTCCTTGGTGCCGGCAGCAAGTGCGTCGCGATATATATTTTCTTTGTTATTCTGGTTAGCGCAGCGGCCCCCCTCACGGAATTCGCCCCATTCCGTGTAGTCTCCTCGTTTGGAGATATATTCCATCACATTCTGATGGTTGACCGCCCCTTGAACATTGGGATGGAAATGGCGATTAGTTCGATCGTGAGTAATGTCGAAGAACCGTTCATTCTGGGTCTGAAAACGGTATGGAAATTGGACAAGAGCATGGAGATGTGGTTGCCCGTCCTCATGTAATTCATGTGCAACCCTCACATAATTTGGTGGTCTGGCTGTGAACAACTCCCTAATTTTCTCTAATAATCTCTCTTTAGGTATGGAACATTGGGCATATGTGAGGAAAATGTTCTTATTTTGGACTCTAAAACAACGTCGGTTTGATGCCATAACTCACTCTCTATGACGTCACTAACTCTCTCGGATGACGTCAGTCACTCTCCCAAAAACTATACTGTTGGAAGAGAGTTAGGGAGTGAGTTATATAGGTGCCCAGGAGCGTCCCACTAATATTACCTGGGACGCTCCCCCCGCGCCACGTGTCGTCCCCGGATTGGTGCTTCCTTCCGCATTTTGAGGCGTGTTGTCGGCTAGTGTCTCCGCTCCGCGCCCAGATCTTCGGCCAGGATTAAAAGTTGAAAAAGGGATGCGCCGCTCCCAGATCTGCGGACAGGATTAAAAATCGAAAAAGGCAAGCGCAGGCGGGATTTTATTATATAATCCAAAATAATTGGGGAGTTTGAATTATTTTGTAAATGGATCCCGGAGATCTAGGCCAATTTAGGCGGTTGATTTTAAAATACGAGCCGGATATATTACTGCTGCACTGGTCCTTGTTGGTCGTCGGCGAAAACACCGCCGAAAATTTAATCCGGCTCATCAACGCCTTACAACGGCAAGAAGACGCTCTATTCGCCGGTATGAAAGCGGTTTCCGAATTAGAAACCCAGGCGACGGCTCCATCCATGCAGACTATGGATCGTAGTGCAGACACACATTCTGCCGCTGATGTCTGTTACATCACCGCGCCGTCGGAGAATCAGCCTGTGTGTTCTGGCTGTGGAGTTAGGAATAGTGACACAATTTCCTAATTATCATAATTGTATAATTGTTACTATTCCTTAATAAATAATTTATTCAAATTTGTTGTATCTTCGGCCCATTTATATTATACTGTAATACTTGGAGGCCCATTTTAGTGTCCACTTCTTTCATAGAGCAATTCAATGGGCCTATGAAAAATCATTGTAGTTCATTTGGGCCTGTGAATGATTTTTCATTTTGGATATTGTAATTGGGCCCATTCTATTATTGTTAATGATCCAAACAATAATCACATTGATTAAATATATCTTAAAAATCTTTATTATTTAATCATTAAAATGTACATAAATATTTTCCCATCGCCAATCTTTTACAAAATACGAAAGCTCGTCGAGTACAATAGTCAGTGCCAGACAATAATTTACAGGGCTAATAACGCCAAAGCTGTATAATGTCTTCGTCATCCTGCATGCAATAAGCTGGGAAAATACATTCTCCGATAGGCTTCTGCGACCACTGGATGTCAGCCATGTATACATCATCGCAGTGAACGTCCGGATTCCCAATGCTTTCCGGAGGTTGTAGTTGAACAGACATCGTATCTTGTATACGCCCTGATTCCCCGGCATTGACATGTCCACAGCTTTGAACCACATCGAGTTCGTCAAAGTGTCGTAGAAGACCCCTGATAGCATCTTCTCTCTGCAATTGATGTGGTTCGAGGCATCCGTTGGCGTGGAATATTGAATAGCCGCATTCGAAGTGGAATATCTTCCTGCGTTTGTCCTTCGTCTTGGCATTACGATGCCTCTTCTTGATTGGTTCTGGCGAACAGGGGCTCTTCGACTGTATAGAAGTCTGCGTTTCTGATCGTCCACGCTTTGAGTCCGGCGTGTTCATGTTTTTCCAAAAAATCTCTGTAACTAGAACCCTCCCCGGGATTGCATAATATAATAGTTGGCCACTAGGATGAAACAATGGTACTTCTAGGAGGGTGGATGTATTTTCCCTATCATATCCATAGCCCAACCTCTAAATGGCCAAGGCTTCACAACTGCATGCAAATTAGTTATTGGCACATGTCTTATCATGCCATGTTTTTGGCATGCTTGACAACCTCTAACATATTCTATACAGTCTTTAAGGATAATTGGCCAATAATAGAAATGCCTTCGAAGCAACTATCTCATCTTCACACCAGGCTGATAGGCACCATAAATGTCTTCATGTACTTCAACCATAGCCGTCAATGCCTCATTTGGCCCTAGACATTCCAATAATAACCGATCTGCTCCCCTTTTATACAGAGCATTACCATACACTATATATTGCCTAGATTGTAATTTAATCTTTCTGCTGGCCTTCGAAGATGGGCCAGTCAAGTGCTGCATGATTGGATATCTCCAATCTTGATCTTGTAAGTCATTATGATTGACTTCCAACATAATGCCCTTTTTAACTAAAGGTGGTATTAATTTTTGATATGTTGCTTGACTTATGTTCAATTGAGTGTCATCCTTTATTCTGAAATTCGAAGCCTTCTGAGTTACATCATTGGCTTTTCCATTCATCAACTTTGGGATATAAGTCACATTTGCTATCTGAAACTGAGAAAGCAAATGTAATGCAACAACATAATATGGCAACATGCTTGCACTTTGACATTTGAAAATTCCTTTTACTTGGTTGACTACCAATTGAGAATCTCCAAATATGTCAACTGCATGAGCTTGTAATCCAATAAGTATTTCAATTCCCATTATTAAAGCTTTATATTCAGCTTGGTTATTGGAACAAGTGATTTCATCAACTCTGAAACCATGTGTGGTTTCTACCCCCTACGGTGACTTAATTACAACACCAATTCTAATCAGACTATTAGCCTTTGATCCATTGAACCACATTTGCCAGGGCTCAACATTGACCATGCCAAGATCCATTGTCTCTTGGCTTTCTGTTTGACATGGATGATCTGCCAAAAAGTTAGCCAAGACTTGCCCTTTTACTGCCTTTTAGGGGACATATTCTAAATGAAACTTTGAAAGAGCCAACATCCATTTGCCAATTCTTCCTCTTAGCATAGGTCTAGATAACAGGTATTTAACCAAGTCTGTGGTTGCAATTACCAAGACGACAGTAGGCAAAAGATAATATCTTAATTTCATTACTACAAAATACAATACGAGGCACAACTTTTCTACAGCTAAGTATTTATATTCACAAGAATTTAAAAACCTACTAAGGTAATAAATTGCTTGCTCCTTGCCTTCTTCATTGTCCTAGGCTAGGAAAACTCCCAATGAATCTTCTGCTGCAGTAATGTATAACTTCAAGGGTTTATCTCTCCTTGGTGGCATCAACACTAAAGGTTTGGCCAAGTAGGCTTTAAGTCTTTCGAAAACAGCTTGATGCTCAGCTGTCCAGACAAATTCGTCTTCATTTCTCAGCTTTAACAAAGAAGAAAATACTTTAGTTTTTCCTGCAGTGTTAGAAATAAATCTTCGAAGGAAATTAACCTGACCAAGGAACTTTTGTAATTCTTTCTTACTTAATGGAGGTTTGGCCTCAATGATGGCTTTGGCTTTATTCCGATCAATCTGTATTCCCTTTTTATGCACTACATACCCCAAGAAGTTTCCAGTTGATGCACCAAAAGCACATTTGAGAGGATTAAGCTTCAACTTGAACTTTCTTATTCTTTCGAAAGCTGCTGTCAAGTGAGCCAGGTGCTTCTTCATAGACTGGGACTTCACAACAATATCATCAATGTAACACTCTAGGTATCCTCCAATGAGATCATGGAATATAGTATTCATTGCCCTTTGATATGTTGCCCCAGCATTCTTTAAACCAAATGACATTTTAATTCATTCAAAGGTGCCAATATTCCTAGGACACCTAAATACTGTCTTATGGACATCTTCCTCTGCAATGCAAATCTGGTTATAACCAGAATGTCCATCCATCATAGACAAAATCTTATGTCTTGCTAAATTGTCCACCAGTAAATCTATTATAGGCATAGGGTATTCATCTTTTGGGGTTACTAACTTCAGATTTCTAAAATCGATGCATACCCTTATTTTACCATTTTTTTTACCACAGGCACAATGTTAGACAGCCATTCAACATATCTGGCTATTCTAATGAAGCCTACGTTAAAGAGCCTAAGAATTTCCTCTTTCACTTCTGAACCACTTTAGAACTCATCTGTCTTGGTTTCTGCTTTTATGGCTTGAAATTAGGCTTCATAGGGAGCTTATGTTCCACTAATGACCTATCCAATCCAGGCAGTTCATTGTACGACCAAGAAAAACAATCCTTATATTGTTCTACGACAACCAATAACTGGTTCTTGTCATAAGGACTTAACCAAGCACTGATGTAAGTGGGCTGCTATATTGAATCTTCGCCCAGGTTGACTTCTTCTAAAGGGTCTTATACTTGAGCACTCACTGATGCTCTCTCTTTACCTTCTTCCACCCTCGAAGCAACCCCTGTATCTTGTTCTGTTCCCACATTTTCTGGTTCAACATCTTTACTTTCTTTTTCATAGCCAAAATCTATCCATAAAGTATCTTCTTGTATTTCCTGGACTTTATTTTCAATATCTAATGCATAGTATTTACCAAGAGCCAAAGGTTTGGCAACTTGGTGCATCTGACTATAGCCAACTATTATGGCTTCTTGCTTTTTTCCCTATACTTTTTGGACTATTGCCTTTATGTCCAATGCTGAAAATTCGATTAAGGCCAATGGGTTGACTTGTTGGTCTTGATCTTTCTGCCTACAACCACGCATCATCATCATCTTTGTTGATGAACTCTTCATCATCACTTTCCTGCACTAAGTGTTTCAGGTGTGCTACTTCCTCATCAGCTATCACTTCGGCTGCTCCATCAGGTTACCTCAGCACACTGAGCGGTACAACCTTTTCAGTGTATAGCTTGACCTCAGTAAAATCAGTACAAGCAATAAAAGGCTGCGGATCCACATTGATTTTTTCTGTTTCCCCATTGCACAGAGCTATCATCATCTTCTGATGTAAAGAGAAAGGCACACACCTGTTAGTATGGATCCAGTCCCTGCTAAGCAAAGCATTATACTTGGCATTACTATCTATAACAAAGAATGCTATCATGCAATCTCTGATTCCCACACTTAGGTTGATGGGTAAAATATCCTAAGCCATTTGCTTGTCCCCAGCAAAACCAGTAGTAGTTGTATTGGTGGGGATCAACCTAGGATTTCTCTTTCCTAGCTTCTTTAAAGAGGACTTCGGAAGCAGGTTTACTGCTGCGCCATTGTCCACTAGCACCCTGTTTATCTCTATCCCATCAAAGTAAGCTCTGATATACAAGGGCTTAACGTGCTAGTTCATAGATATTGTGGGGTACTCGAAGGGATATGAGAGGTTAATGGTCACCTCCTCACCTTCTTCGTCAGTTTCCATTGGCTTGGCCACTTCTAACTCATCTTAAATCATACTGACCTACGAATCTTCATTAGAAATTAGAATGGGGTTATCTTCCTGACCTTCCTAGTCTCCTTCTTCAGCTTGGAATTCTTGTGGCAATACATATACCATGTTCATCGGTACTAAAGGGAATGTGCCAAACTGTACTACTGGTTACAATTGCTCTTCTCCTGTTTGGGCTGTTCTAAAGCTTGAGAGGCATCCTCTATGCTACACTCTAGTATCTCACTGCTGGTGGTTTCCTTCGAATCAACTCATTTGTGATCTGCTCCTATTGACTTTTTGACCAAAAAGGTCTGTTCAGCCATGAAGGCTTTAAACATCTCATCTTCGGCCAATTCTTTCCTTTGGCCTAGTTTACTTCTCCTTCTGTCTCACTGTCGTTTTCCATTAAGGCCTTTTTAAGACCTGCTAAGCTGGACCTTTCCTTGGCTTTCAGTTCAATGTGAACCTTAGCCAACTACTCTCTGCTGACTCTTCTTTTGATCTGAGGAGCCAACTTTGGACTTTCTTTTTTCTCTGTCTAGCCTTTTGACTGGGCCAATGAGGAACTCTCTCCACTTTCCTTCAGATCTGTTTGGTACTGAGTGTACTTTCACTGGATCTTCCTCATTTGAGACCTAGAAATTACTAGAACCATATCTGGTTCCTTTGTCTTTGGGTGTTTGAGTAATACCTAATTATTTGGAGCGACCATGGGAGGTTTAATCATTCTGCCCTTGTCTCCAAAAATATTTCTCTAGGCAGGTATTTCCTTAGGCTTGTTCTACATGACAAACCAGTCTGGAACTCCAAATACCCATGAACTCACTAGCTCAGTTGCTGAACTTGCTTTCCCAGTCTTTGAAGCCACCTTCGAAGCTAACTATTGAGGCCAATCACTGGCTCTAGCACCCTGTCTCGAGCCTAATTCAGGCCTTCTTTCAAGGTAATTACCTTGCATCTTGTTCGAAGTTAACTTTGGAGGCTAATCACTGGCTCTATTTCCCTGACTTGAGCCTAACTCATGCCTTCTCTGAGGATAATTACCTTCCATCCTGTAGTAATTGGGTGGCTTAAACTCATTTAGAGTTTAGATTGCATTCTATTGGCTGATAGTCCAGCCAAAAATGGCTGCTATCTAGGACCAGTTGGGTATGGCCTTCTGTTGTAGACATTGGTTGGCTTAGGGCGTCTCTGTACATCCTTGTAATGCTGCTTACCATTAATTGGGAGCCCTCTCAGCCATTTGTAACTTAACCTGTACTTGGGACACATCATTTGCATGACAGCTGCCTCTAAAGAGTCATCATCCAGTGCATCCTCACTAGAGTCATCCTTTTGGTCTGCAAAGCTCTGTCCATTTGTTGGTGCATTTCTAGTATCTTTTTTGAAAGCAGTCTGGCTGGCAACATCCATCTGCACATTAACCTCCTCCAATTCTTTCAAGGATAGGTTTTGAAATCTGGCACGCCAACATTGGCTACAGCCTCCCCAATCTCTAGAAATGAATTAGTGTCAATTCCCATAACTTTCTCTACCTTAGCTAGAAACTTTAGCCTCCCTTTTCAAATATGTTCTTGGATCTTGTTGTGAAAAACAATACAATTTTTAGTTGAATGGGACTAAGAATTGTGCCATTTACAGTATATTTTTCCTTTAAGTTCTTGGGGTAGGGATCTTAACTCCCTTTGGTAACTTTAGGAAATTTGCTGCAAGCAAATGATCAAAAATGCCACATGCTTTTGTTAAATCAAAAGAATATTTCCTAGGAAGGTCTTTTTTTTAAACTGCTGGTCTATTGTACTGTCATTCTGAATTAATGCCTCATAGGTCATAGGTTTTTTTCCTACGATTTCTACCGCATGGATTTCATAATTAGGGTCCCTATAATAGGTCTTATATGATGCATTACTTTGATCCTGTTCTTCCTGAAGTAAAGATTCATAGCTAGACACCTTATAAGTTAATTCCACTAAGTCTCGAAACTTAGTTGAATCGAACTTCTTTCGAAGCCTAAACTCCAAACCATTTTGAGCCAATCTCATAAATTCAGGTTCTGGTAGAATGACCCTACACTTATTTCCTGCTCTTTTGAATCTGCAATGAATTGAGCAGCCTTCTTATCAGGCCTTTGGCTTAGCCTTGCCAAAACTACCATGGAAACCTCAGGCTATGTTTGGAAGAATTAGGTATGGAATGCCTCTTCCATTTGCTGCCAAGTTTGGATAGAGTTAGGTGTAAGGTTAATATACCATGCAAAGGCTGCCCCAGTTAAAGAATTTGAAAAGAGTCTCAATTTCATATAATCATTATTGGTGAATTCACCACATTAGCCTGTAAACCTGGCAATGTGTTCTACTGTTGACTGGTTTCTATTTCCATAAAAGAGAGCAAAATCTGGTATTCTAAACCCCCTTGGGTATTCATGTACCCTATCCACCCATTTTGGGTATGGCTTTCTATATACAGGAGTTTGGACCCCCTAAGCCTTGGGTCCACACATCTCCCTGACAATATCATCAATTTGGTCCCTAGGAACCATATTTTGTGCTTGTTGGACTACTACTAGAGGAACAAACGCAGGTTTTGGCGGAACTCCATGTGCTTGAGGTCCTCTTGGTCCATAGAGCGGTATATTTAGAACTGGCTGTCCCTGTGGTATTGGTTGCTGTTGAGGGTATGGTAGACCTCTTTGGGCCTGTCCTGCGAAAGGACCTGCGAAAGGTGCTACAAGAGAAGGAATAGGTGTTGTTTCTCTCCCAGCCGTAGGAAACCCTTACAACCCCCCGAGTGTGAATTCAAACAGAGGGTTAGTGAACCCCCCTGTACCAGGCATGGTTTCGAACATGGGATTTTGAAACATTCTCATGCCATTTTCTTATGTTGGCCCAGATCCACCAATTTGTATGGCTTCACTGTTAGGTAATGGTATATTTTGATTTACCAAAGACCTCGAAGGAGACTCATACCATGACTGAGGTACAGGCGATGGTCTTTCATAATTTTGATTACTAGTCTGACAATTAGCATGTCCATTAATTTGCATGTCCATTAATTTGCATAGGCTGTTTATCTCTAGCCAATCTTTGTTGAAGAATATTTGAATTTTCCTCCATATGCCTTGTGATAGTTGGTTGATGGGAATTCATTCGATCCATGAATGATGTTGCCCATCTTTCCATTGTATACATTAACTGCTATCCCATGGCATCTACTAAGCCTCCTCATAGATTCATTGGCTGGGTAGACAGAATAGTAGATGGTCCAATTCCATGCCCTCGTCTAATATTCTGAACATGTGGTGCATGTTCCAAGGTGCTGGTCTGTTCGACCATAGGTTCTGATGAGATAGGTGCTTCCATAGGATGTGTTATTACATTATCCTCTGGATCAGGTGCTTCTACCTCTCCCTCCACACCTTCTTCTAGGCGTTCATTTTCTCCTTGTCTCCTACGTCTAGCCATTTTAGAGTCCTACTAGGTGTGCTAAAAATATATATGTTGGCTTTCGAGGGTTAATAGTGTAAATTTAAGCGTGCCAGCAAGGATCAATTAGTTCTTACAGAATTTATAATTGCCAACCAATTATCAAGTGATTGTGTTGAAGTTCTTTTAGCCTTAATGAAGAGGAATTTTACTGGTGGCTTGTTTAAGAGAAAATTATGAATAGTAACAAGTAAATATAATTCTGAAATCGAATTTCATTAAGCAAATGAAAACTTACAATGAATTTACAATGGCCTAGCCTCGACGAGATTCACAGCAACAAACTACTGAAAAATTACTGCTAGGAATTGAAGTGCAATACAGGAATTGAAGTGCTGGAAATATAAAGAACTGGAAATGTAAAAAAGAAATATGATATAAATAAACTGGTTTCTGGATCTGAGTCTGGGTCCTTCATTCTGGGGCCTTCCTTGCTATTTATACTTCCCAGTGGTAACCGTCGAAGTGGCTTCCAACCATCGAAACGTCCTCATATGATTGCTGAACATGCTCTCTCATAGTCAGTCCCACTATGCCACTCTTGCAGTTAGGCTTCCCTTCTGATTTTGAATTTAAATTTATGAGTAACCGTTAGGCCACATCATCTTGTGTCTCTTGACTGTTCCAGTGCTACGCAGATCTATTATTACCAATACGAACTACCATGTATCCGACTTTGATTGGCAACTTATATTAACTCCCCAAATTGCCCTTCTTGTGCCACGTGTTAAGTTATGATTGGCTTATATAAAATATGTAGCCAACAGATTTGTTGTTGCCCTAGAAGGCCCTGTTTTGGCTACAATGCTGGTAAGGATAGACTGACATTTCTTTTGTTGTTTCTTAAATTTATTTAAACTTTCATGTAATGATGCCATCTGATAAAAAAAACACTTTTTATTCAACATTGAATATTCCGAATTGAACATAAAATGGAACAAAAAAAAACAGAAAACAAAAATAAAAATAAGAAACTCAAATCCTAGATGAAAAATGTAGGCATTGGTAAAAGTTAGTCTCTCCATTCATTACTATAAAAATGGAAATTCATGTTTTCATGTGAAACACTAAAAGGAATGAACATTAATGACATAGGTATAATATACAAAACAATTATAGATGCATTCATATTTGCAGCATGCACAGTTTTATTGCAGCAGCACCATTTGAAAAAAATGATGGAAATCATATTGGATAAGTGCATTGCTACTAGTAGTACATCTGATGAATCAAAGTTGCTACCTGTGAATAGCCACAGTTCTCCACTTCTGCATAAAACTCTGTAAATAGATTTTTATTTATTTTTATTTTTTTTAAAAATATTTTTGGGGTGCTATACATTTAGCTCATTTGAGGAAAATGTTTTGAACTCAAACCCCGAAGGACTCAGAAAAACACGCTCCAAGATCATCAACCCTCACCTAATAAGGTAAGGAACACACGGGGCTAGCATACAAAATGAATCCACTCACATCCAAAGAGGCTAGGATACAAAACATAAAACAACCGCTCATATCCTGAGATACTTGGACACCAAATGAAGATACTAAGGAGGCATATGATCTGCAAATTTTTGTCTTCCCATTCAAAATACGGCTTAAATTCCACTCAAAACTAGAAAATCTCTAGATGCTATGTCCCTAAATTTTATGTAATTGCAGGTATACCGGGCACTTGCCTTACCAACTTAACCACCTGGTGTTATCAACTTACCTACCTGGTGTTATAACCATGAAATGCTTTTCCAGTGCCATTGAAAAGAGGGAGAAGAGTGTCCGGCTTGCAACTCAACTTCTTGGCGAAACTGAAGAGATTTTGAAATTTTTTGAACAACATGAACTACTGTCTGCATAATGATGATCAATTTGCAAGTATTGATGAGTGGCGTGCAAAAATGGGGCAAGCAAATCCCTTTGCTTCCCTCTCTTCATCTCCTAATGACTCCACTCCTTTTGGCTTAAATGAGTTGGCTATAGACGTTGAGTCCAAGGCCTAATTAAGTCTATGTTCTATTTGTTTTTATATTATTTAAATTTCAACTGCATAAGACATATATTCTAATATCATTTGGATTTCAAGTGTGTAATAAGAACTACATTTGGATATTATTCAAATTTCTGAATATATTGCATATGCAAAATTTTAATATGTACTTCTAGTTATGTTATTTTCTTTTTTAGTTATGATCAATTTTCTTCTTTAGTTATGACATTATTTTAATTATAACTCATGAGTTCTTTAGTTATGCCTCATGTTGTGTTTACTTTGATTTGGTGCTAAATTTAAATTCTGTTAGCAGAAATTTTCATGACATGCTAATGTATGCAGTGTAAAGTTATGATATATTATGACGTAAAATGCATGTTGTCGTAAGTGTAAATATTTCAAGGCAAGTTTTTGCAAGTCGTAAAAAATATAACTTTTTTACGGCATATTTTTGAATGCCGTAAATACATGAATTAACGACTTTCATGGTATGTATGTCGTTTTTAACAAAGTATTAATAGCTTGCATAAAAAAAATGTTGTAAAATACATTAACCACGACATGCATTTGATGCATGCTGTAAACATAAAGCCGTAAATAGTTAATTTTATTGTAGTGTGAGTTGTTATGATGCTTCAAGCTTCGATTCACCACTTGAGCTAATACTCTTATCAGTTTGTCATGATCTATTTGGTCATTGTTACCTTCATAATCGAGAAGAAGAGTTTTGCTGATTCTGTATGACATGGATAGGCCCACAAGGACCACAGCCCACAGTGAACAAACCCAAGCCCACCATTTAGACTCCATTGCATAACCCGGGTAGTAAAACCGAGGACAGCTGGAGCCCAACTAAGCAGGGAAGGCCAATGATACTCGGACACATGGCAGGTGCAGAACAGGACACGTCAGCAGACAAAGATCTGCAAAGTTATTGCCACAATACATCACCATTAATGCAGCCCATCACAGCATTTATTACGACAACACTCCCCGTCGGAACAGCGCCACCTTACCCTGTACAAGACAAGCTACAACACAGACTTTCGGTGTGAGAGGCACGTCGGAAGGGACAGTGAAATGATTACCAAAGGATATAAGCAAGCATGGAAGACAAGAAGAAGGTTAAGCTTTTCTATCTCCAATCCCTCTCTACATACATCATCTCCATTCGCTAACTTGCTCGTCGGAGGGTTCGCTGGGGGACTACCCCGTTCCCCATTGGACTTATTTGCAGGTCATCTGGTGGGCTTCGCCACTCGGACGTGTACTCGAGGAGCTTGGATTGGTCCAGTCCATCCACCGGGAACGAACTGTATCATCAGTTGGCGCCGTCTGTGGGAACTGGTTTGTCCGTGCGCCAGTTGTGTTCATTGCCGCCGGAGACCCTGTTCCAGTAACCTTTTCACCTCACCCGTCAAGTGTATGGTCACGACCAGATCCATGGCTTCCCACCATAATGCTACCGATCACCAAACCGACCCTCCCAATCCAAACAACCCACCACAGTACTTCATAGAGCTTACCAACAGCATCAACCGCATGGCCGAACAAAATCAGGCCCTAATCAATGCTCTTCTACAAAGAAACCTCCCTATTCCTCCACCGTCACCTCCAGGTATTCCACCCCATCCGGAACAAACTCCGGGCCACACTGTCCCACAACCCAACCCTTTCAACTCGAGGGGTTTGCAGCCTCCTCACCCACATATAAATCCACCACCTCCACCCCCACACCCATCGGTTATAGCACCAGCCCCAGAGGGAGAGGCCAGCAGCATCCAACACCCGTCTCCCTCTGGTGGTGACAACATCCCCCTTTGGGACGCTGAACTCCGAGCCATGAAACTTCAGCTCCAAGGGGTCATGCAGAATATCCAGCATAAGCCTTCCACTACGGCCACCTCACCATTTGTTGCCTCCATCCGAGACAAACCTTTGCCCCCCAAGTTCAAAATGCCCTCCATCGACTCCTTTGACGGTACGACAGACCCAGTCGACCATCTGGAGACCTACCGCACCCTCATGATTCTCAATGCTTTCCCAGATGAGATTATGTGCCGAGCTTTTCCCGTGACACTGAAGGGGTCAGCTCGGCTGTGGTTCAGCTAGTTACCACCAGACTCTGTATCCACCTTTCAACATCTCAGTGACTCTTTCCTGAGCCACTTTATCGGAGCTCAGCGCCAGCGACGCCCGGCAACCCAACTTCTCAACATTCGTCAGACCGAGGGGGAGTCACTCCGCAGCTTCGTTACTCGCTTCAACACACGCAAAGCTCTGCAAGTTGCAAAAATGACAACAAGGTCATCCTCACAGCTTTCATGGCCGGTCTGCGGTCGTCTGATTTCCTTTTCTCCCTCTCTAAAAACCCCCGACCTCAATGGCCGTCCTACTCTCCAAAGCCCAAAAATACATGAATGCCGAGGACTCACTCGCCGCTCGCAGGAATCCAACAGCTAAAAACCTGACCCCAAGAAAGAAGAGAAAAGACTCTGAACCCAAAAACACCTAGTATCATAGCCAAACACCCCACTATACAGACCGACCCCCTCGTGCAGACCGGACGGCACCAGTCCGACCGCCCGGTCGGTTCGAGCGATATACACCCCTCAACTCTCCCATGGAACATGTCCTCAACCAGATCCAACGGGACTACCCCCTCAAATGGCCTCCGCCTCCACGGAACCCTTCCAACCGGAAAGACCAGTCCAAATATTGCCGTTTCCATTAGGACCATGGCCATAACACTGATGACTGCATCAACCTCAGGGATCAGGTGGAGACCCTCATTCGCCAGGGACGCCTAAGCCGATTCACCGACTCTCGCCCTCAGCAACGGCCAAAAACCGAACCCCACAGAGACAATCGCCGGCACACCCCACCGCGGCGGCCGGGTCAACCAAATCTAGGCCATGACCGACCTCCACAACAGCCTCGGCCACCAGGTAACCCACCCCCGCCTGTTGGTGAAATCAGAGTTATTTCAGGTGGCCTCGCCTGCGGAGGACCATCCCGTTGGGCTCAGAGGGCGGAATTGAGAAAAATAAGGCAGGGCTCAGACATGGCAGTCGCTACTGTAGACCAACCCTCCAAACAACCCAAACAGTGGACAGAGCCCATCACTTTTACGGATGCCGACTGCACAGGCATCCATTACCCACATGATGACCCCCTTGTCATTTCGGCTATCCTCTCCAACTACAAGGTCAGACGAGTTCTCATCGACAACGGTAGCTCTTCAAACATCATCTTCCTCAACTGCTTTCGCCAGCTCAAGATTGGGGAAGAAAGCTTGTCTCCACTCCAAACCCCCCTGGTCGGCTTCACTGGTGACCGTGTAACCTCCATTGGCTCCATTGACCTTCCCATCTCTATTGGTGAATACCCACGGCAGGCCACAAAGTTGCTCACCTTCCTTGTGGTCGATTGCCCATCTGCCTACAACATCATCCTTGGCCGCACCGCCCTAAACGCTTTCCAAGCCATCACGTCCACCTATCATCTTGCCCTCAAGTTTCCCACCGACCTCGGGGTCGACACAGTCAGAGGAGAGCAGACCGTGGCCAGGGAGTGTTATGTTGCTTCACTTAAAGAAGTCAAGCTGAAGGAGGCCATGATTATCGAAGGACTTGATGTCCAAAACGAAGATGAGCTGATCAGAGGAGAGCCTATTGAGAGGTTCCCATCGACCCCACCAACCCAACGAAAACTGCAAAGATCGGCAGCCAGCTATCCCCCCAAGCGAAATCCGATCTCACTGCCCTTTTGACCGAGCACAATGACGTCTTTGCTTGGACCCATTCAGACATGCCAGGCATTGACCCCGCCTTCATAACCCACCGCCTCAGCATCGAACCTCATTTCCGACCTTACAGACAAAAGCAGCATATTTTCCATCCAGAGTGCAACAATCTCATAGCCGCAGAAGTTGACAAACTCCTTGAGGCTCAGTTCATCCGAAATGTGGACTATCCTAAGTGGCTGTCCAATGTGGTTCTGGTCCGCAAGAACAATAGCAAGTGGCGACTCTGCATCGATTACTCCGACCTAAACCGCGCTTTCCCCAAAGATAGCTATCCACTCCCCCGCATTGATCTGCTGGTCGACGCCACGGCCGGTCACCAAATGCTCAGCTTCATGGATGCTTTCTCTGGGTACAACCAAATCATAATGCACTCATCCGATCGAGAACACACATCCTTCATTACCGACCGAGGTACCTACCACTACTGTGTGATGCCGTTCGGACTAAAGAATGCTGGGGCCACCTATCAACGGTTAGTCAATGTTGTTTTCCACGATCAGATCGGTCGGAACATGGAAGTATATGTGGACGACATGCTAGTCAAAAGCAAACTTTCCACTGACCATCTGACCGACCTACGGGAGACCTTTGCCACCCTTCGCAAGCATCAGATGAAGCTCAACCCCGAGAAGTGCGCCTTCGGCGTAGGATCTGGAAAGTTCTTGGGTTTTATGGTTAGTCAGCGCGGCATCGAAGCCAACCCTGAGAAAATCAAGGCCTTGATTGAGATGCAGTCACCCAAAATTGTCAAAGAAGTTCAAAGACTCACTGGCAGAGTGGCGGCTCTCAACTGCTTCATTTCCCGCGTAACAGATAAGTGCCTACCGTTCTTCAAAGTCCTCCGGCAGACTTTTGAATGGACAACTGAATCCGAAGAAGCCTTTCAGCAGTTAAAGCAATGTATGGCCAATCCTCCCTCTTTCACAAGCAATCACAGGCGAGCCCCTCTTCCTCTACTTAGCAGTATCGAACACCGCCGTCAGTGCAGCTCTCATCAGGGAAGACGGCTCAGTCCAGCGGCCAGTCTACTACATCAGCCGAGCCTTCAGGGGGCAGAGCAGAATTATCCACTGCTGGAGAAACTCTCCCTGGCTTTGGTCACCGCTCCAGACGACTTCGTCCTTACTTCCAGGCCCATTCCATAGTGGTCCTCACCGACCAACCCCTGAAGAAGATCACCAACAGCCAGAGCTTTCTAGCCGACTTATGCAATGGTCAGTGGAACTCAGCCAGTTTGACATCTCCTACCGCCCGCACAGCAATCAAGGGGCAAGCTGTGGCGACTTCATCCTGGAATTCACCAACACCACCCCAAACCACTACTCCTCCACCTCCACCAACCCTTCCTGAACCAGAAGACCCCCATTCTTGGACTCTCAACGTCGACGGCTCATCTCGGAGGGAAGGTAGTGGGGCGGGCCTCATCCTCACCTCCTTGAGGGTGGTTACTTCAATGCGCTCTCCGTCTCTTGTTTGAGGCCAGCAATAATGAGGCCGAATATGAAGCGTTGATAGCAGGCCTCCGCCTGGCCAAAGACATTGGTGTTAGCCATCCGCGTCTTCAAGTGACTCCCAGCTCATCGTCGGTCAGATCACGGGGGAATTCGATGCCAAGGATGGCACAATGCGGGCTTACAGGGACATGGCACTCCCCCTTGTTCGCCTCTTCAATACTTTCCAGATCAAACACATACCTCGGGCAGAAAATTCCAAAGCAGATGAGATGGCTCAGTTGGCCTCTGCCGACCAGTCTGACCTCAGCCACGGAGTCCGCCTCGAATACCTAACTCATCCTGCCATCACACCCGACCTGCACGAAGTACAGTTCCTCCAGATTGAACCCATCCCTTGGGCGTCCGACATCATCCTATTTCTGACGACAGGGGCCCTCCCAGAAGATAAACAGCAGGCCGCCAAAGTAAGGGCTCGGTCGTCCAATTATCTTCTCAATGATGGCATCCTGTACAAACGTGGTTTTTCACGACCATACCTGCGATGCCTCAACTCCACGCAAGCAACCTACGTCATGCAGGAAATCCATGAGGGAATTTGTGGCAACCACTCGGGCGGCAGGTCCCTAGCACACAAAATACTCCGTACTGGTTACTTTTGGCCAACTCTTAATCAAGACGCGACTGATTTTGTCCTCAAGTGCGATAAGTGTCAGCGCTTTGCCAACATCCCCCATGCGCCGCCTACAGAGTTGATCACACTTTGCAGCCCCTATCCATTCGCCAAATGGGGGATCGACCTGATCGGTCCACTTCCCACTGGCCGAGGCCAGACCAAGTTCGCAGTCGTCGCCATTGACTACTTCACCAAGTGGGTAGAGGCTGAACCCTTAGCCACCATTACCGAGCGGAACACAACCAAGTTCATCTGGCAATCTATCGTTTGCAGGTTTGGCATCCCTCAGGCCATTGTGTCAGACAACGGCAAGCAATTCAACAATGCTAAGTACAGAATTTCTATACAGATCTCCAGATTCAACCATGTTTCTCCTCCCCGGTCATCCCCAAGCCAATGGCCAGGTTGAGGTCACCAATCGGTCTCTTTTGAAGATCATCAAGGCTAAGCTGGAGGCTGCTAAGGGACTCTGGGCTGAGGAACCCAAATGTACTCTGGGCCTACCGAACTACAGCTCGGACTCCTACCGGGGAAACCCCTTCCGCCTAACATACGGCGCTGAGGCGGTCATCCCAGTAGAAGTCGGTCTGCCAACCCCCAGGGTTCTACATCCCGACCCAACACTGACTGAAGAGCTCCGTCGCGCGGACCTAGACCTGATTGAAGAACTCAGGGAGACCACTGCGGTCAGATTAGCCTCATACCAACAAAAAATGAGAACACATTACAATCGCAAGGTCCGACCAAGGGAATTTGCTGTGGGGACTTAGTGTTGAGAGAAGCAACCCTTGCCACCAAGAATCCGACTGAGGGCAAATTGGCAGCCAAATGGGAGGGACCCTATATTGTGAAAGCCAGACCGCGTCCAGGCACTTACCGACTTCAAGATATGGAAGGTCGCGACCTTCCCCACCCATGGAACGCTGAACACTTGAAATGCTACTTTCAATAAGCTGTTGCTTTTGTATCACTCAATTGTTGTACTTTCTTTTTAACGCAATATAAATTTTGATCATTGGAATACACTTCCAGCTACACTGTCGTCTCAACAACATTTTTACTTGCAGTCCTTACATTTCAAAAGCCTCAGCCAGACTGAGCACCTCCAAAGCCTCAGCCAGACTGAGCACTCCAGAAGCCTCAGCCAGACTGAGCACCCTAAAGCCTCAGCCAGACTGAGCACTCAAAGCCTCAGCCAGACGAGCACTCCAAGCCTCAGCCAGACTGAGCACTCAAAGCCTCAGCCAGACTGAGCACTAAAGCCTCAGCCAGACTGAGCACTCAAAAGCCTCGGCCAGACCGAGCACTCCAAAGCCTCAGCCAGACTGAGCACTCAAAAGCCTCGGCCAGACCGAGCACTTCCAAAGCCTCAGCCAGACTGAGCACTCAAAGCCTCAGCCAGACTGAGCACTCAAAAGCCTCGGCCAGACCGAGCACTCCAAAAGCCTCATCCAGACCGAGCACTCAAAGCCTCAGCCGGACTGAGCCCCCAAAGCATCAGCTAGACTGACTGCCACCATTGCTGGTCCAGAACAAGTTACTTGCAGCTCTACTTCCAGGTCCACACTGAGATCATTCTATCAATGAAATTTCAAAAGTAGGACACTCAGTCACAATCTGACGCTTAGTCACAACCCCTGGACCACATTTTTACTTAGTCAAATTCCAATGGTGTTCTCACGTACTTCATTTACTAACCAGATTACCTTCTCCACCATCTAGCCTATTTCTCAACTTTCTTCTTTACAGGCTTTCAGTTGAACATTTAATTACGATTTGAAAACCTATGGAAGTGTTAATCCGATTCAAACATCATGTCCCACAATTTCACACAACTTCTCAACAATCAACCATTCTCATTCTTTGAATATTTTATACAAGTCCAATCTCACTCTGCATGAAGACATTTTACCAGTTCACTCTTACCCTGCGTGACGGAATTTTTAACCTAACTCTGCATGAAGTTTTCATTACAAGTTGACCTCTACTCAACATCATCACTAGTTCAAGTTCACTTAGTTCACTTAGTTCAAGTTCACCCTGTCTTGTAATTGAATTTTTTCATAAGTTCATCACCAGTTTTCATTACAAGCATTCGTCCATTTCAAACGCACAAAAAAAACCAACACAGTCAATTACAAGACATAAAGGGAGTTTTATTCATTCACAAAATGTGTACACCAGTCCATTGTGGTACTTCAAAAAAAAAAAAAAACAAAACAAAACAACAACTCTTAAAGTACAAAAATCTTCAATCACTCATCTTCGTCGCTGGAGGCGAGATCCGCTTCTTCAACCCCCTCATCCAGGGGGGTCTGGGCCACATCATCTTCCCCAATAGTCACACTACTAAGGTCGAGTTCTGGGAACAGCTCTTCAGCCCTCCGTTTGAACATTTTCCACCCACTGTCCCAGTACTCTGTCATTTTGTGTTTGTAGAAATCTGACTGCTGGAAGCTTGCAATGACTTCAGATTCAATTCTTCCCCCAGCGGTCACCCTTGATGGGCCAGCCCCCCCAGATTCCTCCCTTGCTAAGCTGATGGCGACCGCAGCATCGACCGCCATCTGAAATTCAGGCGACCCTTTGAATTGGTCAACTGCTGCAATGTACAGATCGGGGTAGGCAGCCCTCTCAGAGGCTGCCTTCGCCCTTTCCTCATCCAGCTCTTTCTGCAGGGTCGCCTTTTTAGCAGAAGCTTTGGCCCTCTCAGCTTCCAATTCCTTTTGCAGGGCCTCCCTCTCAGTAATTGCCCTGCCCCTCTCCACCTCCAACTCCTTCAGGAGAACCTCCTTCTCAACGGTCGCCTTGGCCCTCCCCGCTTCCAACTCCTTACGAAGTGTCTCTTTCTCCTCCTCCACCTTGGCGCGTTCGCCCTCCAACTCCTTTTACAGAGCCTCAACCTTGGCATCCGCCTCATCCTTCTGCCTGACCAGCTCTTCATTGCCTTTCATGGCCTCTTCGTGCCGCTCGACCGCGATGGCACAGGCCTTTTGGGACTCCTCCAACTTTTTCTGCTCACCAGCCAACTAGAACTCGAGCGACACAACCTTGCGACGCGTGTCCTCCAGCTCCAACTTGACTGAATGCAGCTCAATATGGGCAGTCTTCCACTCAGCGCTCTCCTTCTTCAACTTGGCCAGCTCAGCCTTGGCCTCTTCAGCCTTGAGTTTGGCCCCCCCAGCTTTCCTCAGCAGGGCCCCTGCCAGGGTAGTTACCTCCATTTGAGCGGACCATAAGCCACTGAACAGGTCGGCCTCGTTGAATCCAGAGGCCGAGCGCAGAGCCGTTTCTTCCACGATCTTCACTAGACGGTCTGCCCTCGCCCTGGCTGGGATCTCTTCCCCCTCCAGCCTTCCAGCCACAGCGCGCGCGTGATAAATGGCTGCACCCAGACCAACTCCTCTTTCCTGGGGTGCAAGCCCCCTTTGGGTCTACTCTCCCCCACTTGGCTCAGCCCCAGTCGACCCAACTCCTACTTGCATCGTTGGGGCGACCTCCACAGCCTCCAGTGTGGGGGTGACCCCTACTACTTCTGGGGTGTCCCTGACCACAGGGGTCTCCACCACAACTGGGGTCTCCTTCATCTTCTTGGGCCCAGACTCCTCTACAGCCCCTTCTGAGGCACTTCTCTTCTTCTTCTTCCTCTTCAGAGCTTCTCCCTCTTTTCTGGCCTTCTCCATCACAGGATCTACAGGGGGCCTTCGCGGCTCAAAAGTGCTCAAGTCCTTCCCTCCCAGCGGCTTTGGGCGTGGTCGGATCCTCTCTTTCGCAATCGGTTGCGTCGCTCAGTCATCCTGCGCTTTCTTAAATTGTGTGGCTTTGGCAAGGATGGCTTGATCCCCTATCTCCTGTGCTTTTCTTCTCGCTTCCAGCTCAGCTCGGTCAAGATCCTCACCGATTGGCTGTGGGCCCAGCCCTGCCTGAAACAACGCAGACGGCTGAACAAGGTCGTCCCATTTGGCATTCTCTTTCTCTCTCCACTCCTTCACCCTCTTCACCCTCTCCTCAGCCTCCGCCCCCAGTCTTGCCTCCATCGACCTGGTGGGCACCTTCCAGATGGTCCGCGCGCCAAGCCCCCCATTGGCAGAAACGTAAAACCACCGTGCTCTCCATCCCTTGATCGACGTTGGCAGCCCCGCCACCAACTCCTTCCCCATTACTGCTTACAGGGTGACCCACGTTTCTTGCTGCCCTGCGGCCTTGTAACAGGCAAAGAACTCTTCCACCGACATGGCCTCCCCTCCATTTGCCTTCGGCCATGCACTTGCACAAGCCAGCAAGATCTTCCACGCATTGGGCATTAGTTGCCCTGGCGCCACCTCTAGATAGTTGAGCACATCCACCACTATTTGCGGGAGTGGCAGCCTCAGACCGCCCTTCAGCGATTCCTCATAGAGGGAGAACTCCCCTGGCCTGATGTCGGATGGCCTTTCCGTCGATGTTGGCAGCAACAACTCCACCTTCACCGGAATCTGGTATTTCTCGCGAATAGCCTCCAACTCCGCCCTAGTTATTGTCGACTTGTCTGGTTTCGTGTGCCAATGATCAGGCTCCGCCTGACTGATAGGTTTCGGAGCTGCAATCATGGTGAAACCATGGAAGTGTATCGCCGTCCCTCCCACCCTCTCTGTTCTGTACTGCGCTGCTAATTCCACTGCATCATCATCTCCCAGTGGATCCACCCTCACACCCTCGGTTCCTTCTCGTGCCATCTCTGAGGTATGTCTGCGAATCGCTTCTGATGCAGGTGCTAGGAAGTTGAAGAAACGCTCCAATGGGGTATCGTGAGCAACAAAGGAAGTAAGACTTGGAATGTTTTGGTTTTTTTGTAAACAAGTAAGTGAATCGCACAACGCCAAAAGCCCACGGTTTGCCCGTATTCCAAGGATCCCAATTAATGTTCGCCAGTTTGAAAACTTTTCAAATCATCCGCCAAAACTGTCTTTTCAAACCCGTAATGACCTATCGTTTCATCTTTGCTCCAACGCCTCACTTGCCCCCCACGATACTGCCACGTGTATGATCACGATGCCCTGACTCCTCCCCTTACCTTGTCTTTTCCACTTCAAATCACCACGTGACACGCCGCCTTTTGAGCCCCGTGCCCCTCCGCTCGGCCACCTTCGTGGTCGGCCACCCTCACGGTCGGCCTCTCCCGCTCGGCCATCCTCATAGTCGGCCCCTCCCGCTCGGCTAACCTCACGGTCGGCCTCTCCCGCTCGGCCACCCTCACAGTCGGCCTCTCCCGCTCGGCCACCCTCACAGTCGTCGGCCCCTCCCGCTCGGCCAACCTCACGGTCGGCCCCTCCCGCTCGGCCAACCTCACGGTCGGCCTCTCCCGCTCGGCCACCCTCACGGTCGGCCTCTCCCGCTCGGCCACCCTCACGGTCGGCCCCTCCCGCTCGGCCAACCTCACGGTCGGCCTCTCCCGCTCGGCCACCCTCACGGTCGGACTCCTCTGCTCGACACCCTCGCGGTCGACCTCTCCCTGCCGGTCGGACTCCTCTTCCTCGTTACTATTCCCTTCGTTGGACTGAAGCTGCACTCGGGAATGGGGGACTACTGACATGGATAGGCCCACAAGGACCACAGCCCACAGTGAACAAACCCAAGCCCACCATTTAGACTCCATTGCATAACCCGGGTAGTAAAACCGAGGACAGCTGGAGCCCAACTAAGCAGGGAAGGCCAATGATACTCGGACACATGGCAGGTGCAGAACAGGACACGTCAGCAGACAAAGATCTGCAAAGTTATTGCCACAATACATCACCATTAATGCAGCCCATCACAGTATTTATTACGACAACACCTCCCCGTCGGAATAGCGCCACCTTACCCTGTACAAGACAAGCTACAACACAGACTTTCGGCGTGAGGGGCACATCGGAAGGGACAGTGAAATGATTACCAAAGGATATAAGCAAGCATGGAAGACAAGAAGAAGGTTAAGCTTTTCTATCTCCAATCCCTCTCTACATACTTCATCTCCATTCGCTAACTTGCTCGTCGGAGGGTTCGCTGGGGGACTACCCCGTTCCCCATTGGACTTCTTTGCAGGTCATCTGGTGGGCTTCGCCACTCGGACGTGTACTCGAGGAGCTTGGATTGGTCCAGTCCATCCACCGGGAACGAACTGTATCATCACTGTACATGGAATTAGCTACTACAACATTGATGGGCCAATTGATAGGGTTCATGTCAGGGCCTCCATTGGTATCTGCCTTGTATTTTACAACAATTTCCTCAGCAAAATCAATGAGCATTTGAAAAGTCTCTCTGCAAGATTTTCCTTTGACAACCATTTTGGTGAGATCCTCATCAAACCACTTGCGATAAAGTTCGACTCCTAACCACACTTTATCTGCTGCATTTCTGATGTTTGTAAGGTTCCCTTTGACATCCATGCTTTTGTCAACATATCTGATATACGAGAGGCCTTTGCTCATGCTGTATGCAAGCCTATCAGCGATGCTCTTCTTGATTTTAGGAATTGCAATGGTAATGCAAGTTAGAGTCACCAATGGCAGAGCCCAGCAATTAGGAGGTTTTTGAGAATCTAGTGATGAAACTTGGTACTCTATTATGCGTTCAAAGACACCTATTAATTTCTGTAAAAGAAGCTCGGTTAGATTTTTGGGCTGCTGTTTCTTGGCCTTGACAATGAAACAATCTGTTGCATCACTAATGTTCTTGGCTTCCAGTCTTCAGATTATAAGTGGTCAACAAATTTTATTTATCAGATTCAGACTTGTGCGGTGGTCGTGGGGATTATTTGTCCAGTATTTAGATGGTTCACTGCCATAAAATTCTAGTGCTTCAAGAAAAGGACCAAAGGCTGCAGAAAAGAACTCAAACTAGAGACTTATTGGATTGAGAGGCTGGTAGAATGGACGAAGAACCCCATAGTTCTTCAAATTCGGGTCCCGATATTCAGAAAACTTGTCCGGCGCACAAAAAATTTAGTTCTGAACATGTGTATAATGGTTCAGATTGTGATTATGATTGCATGCAAATTAAATCTTTTCATTTCTGTTTTCTTCATTCGCCGGTGTTTGTCATGTTACCAATTAACGTAACCTAACTTTACTTCAAAAACACAATGCCCAACAAAAATCGCATATGCAACAAGCCAATTTATTTTTCAACCAAAGCTAATTTATTATTTTTAGACACCAATTTTTGCCGTGCTCTATCTTTCCGTAAAACTACTACCGCAAACCAAAAACAACATAGAAAAACATGCTTACTTGCCGACATGAATCTAAAAAATCGACAGCACCAATGCCATGGATCGGAATGTATGTTGCAGCAGCTTCTCTAGTTTGCTTCTTAGCAATTCTTGCCGATTTCATCTTTGCATTCCAAAGCAAAAAATTTTGATTCTTGTATAAATTATTCACTATCAATGCCGCTATGCTGACATTGTTGGATGTAACAATGAAGATGCTACTGGATTTGACTACCGACATGTATGGAACTCCTTATCAACTCACAAAACTTAGCAGCACGGTCTTGATGTGTTTTACAATAGGTAATTTTATGCCATCTTTAGGCCCTATGGATGACAAAGATGTCTTCACCAACATAACAACCTTGGGTATTCTTGTAATCACTATGATCGGGAATGTCTGCATGCAATTAGGTACTTGTTCAATTCACTCTCAAATACTAGTAGAACATGTCGTATTCAATTGTTTTATGCCTTTTGATATTTGTAATATCAACTTTCTCAACGGTTACTATTGTTACCGCTAAAAAATATCTAGAATTAAAGTACAAAGAAATACACAAAATAGCACTAATGAAGCAAACTAGAAAGCAAATTACAGTTGAGAAATTGAAGGAAAATGTCAACAAGTATTGGATGATAGCAGAAACCGGGGGGCCCGAGTTTGTGATGGCATGTTTAGTGACATGCTTCGCTTCAGGGGTGATATGTCTTTTGACTGCTCTAATTTTAGCAGAAACCGAGGTCCAGTTGTGGGTTTCTCATAAGGTACTTTGGGGAAGTTCCTCTTCACCTTTAATAAGCAAAACATAATTGCCAAGAAGCTGCTCTCAATTCTTACATTTGCAAAGCTGTATCCAAATCAACCGGTGGAGCCTTGTATTCAACAAGCAAACGTTCTCTGAATTCATTAAATCCAAATTCAAAAGGTGTATAACCTTAGTAAAGTTAAACCATATGCTCCCAATTCATTAAATCCAAATTCAGATGATCTACCCGAGGCCAAAAATAATACTTCATGAAATAAAAACCTTTATTATGGTTAAAAAGAAAAAATACAATGAGCGAATTGTATTGCTGAAGTCTTTCGATATGAGTTGATGTGCATCTGTAGCAGTCATGTCGCATTACACACTATCCTTGTACTTGTATCCAACAGAAAATGAATTTGAAGGTTGTTTTGTGAATTAATTCTAAAGGATTGATTGAGCGATAAAAATTTATTGAGAATAAGATCTAAAATCTCAAATTTAAGTTATTCCAAATAGCTATCGGAGGTTTACCTTTTACTTGTTTTTAAATTTTTTATTAAAAAATATATATATATATATATATAATAGAAAGAATAGTTGACTTCTTAACTAAAATTATGACTTTCCAAAATAAGCCTAATACTGTATCAACAAAGTTGCCTTGCTGCCTTTTTTAAAGCCAAGATGACTTATAGGGGTTCAGATGTTTCCCTATTCTCAGTCATAACTTTTGGACAACTTCCTTCGAAATCAATAACAAGGCAACGCAGTTTCTCCCGTCAATTAGGAGTGGATAAACATCGAGCAGGTAGACTATATAATAAAAGTATATGTGTCATTTTAAATTTGGTTTGATTAGACATTGAGCTTAATCTAACCATGTCAAGTTGGGTCGTAAAAGAATGATAAAATTTCAAGTAACTTAATCCAATAAATATGAGTTATTAATTTAATTTAATTTATTTTTTATCATCTTGAAGGGCTATTAAATTATTTAGACATTTTTAATAATTATTTGAATTTATAATGTTAACAAAATTTAATTGTGAAATAAATATGATTTTTTAAAAAGTGTTTTAAGTTTAAACTCTAGAAAGAAATACATATATGTATTTTTATTTATTTATTTATTATTTTTTTAGTTTATTTTCTAAATAATAATATAAAAGCTCAAATTAATATTTTATAAATAGAAAAGTCGGGTTAGATATTAAATGGTCGACTTTTCAAGTCGTAAATATTTTTTCAAGTCCTAAAAATATTGAGTTGAAATAAGTAAATTAGATGGACTATTAGACTAATGACCAACCCGACCGCCAATAGA
The DNA here is from genome assembly GCA_030407325.1 of Camellia japonica. Classification (NCBI taxonomy): domain Eukaryota; kingdom Viridiplantae; phylum Streptophyta; class Magnoliopsida; order Ericales; family Theaceae; genus Camellia; species Camellia japonica. The sequence goes on along the minus strand of JAPPVO010000036.1, from coordinate 34,618,058 downwards.
GGAAATATAGGTGCCGTATGGGAAGGAAAGGTTGGGCTATTTTAGTCACTACGGGACAAAAAAGGCTTAATTAGCCAAATGAAGACAAAAACTTGTCAGGTGCTTTGTAACTCACAATGCCAAGGTAAATTTATGAACTACCCCCACATGAAAGAGGGGCATCGTCTCAGCACACACAAAGTAAAAAAAAAAAAATCTTTTCCCAAAAAAAACAAAAAAAGTTGAAAAAAAAAAATTAAAAACAAAAATTAGCATTTGCGATGTAATTTAAAAATACAAAAAACACATGAAAAACCATTTTTGAAAAATAAAAATAAATTAAGTAAAAAACGTAAATTAAAAAAAAAAAGAACCAGAAAAATACGCCTCATCCAAAAAATAAAAAATAAAAACAGAAATTAGCATTTTCCACGTAATTTAAAAATAAATAAAATACATGAAAAACTATTTTTGAAAAATAAAAACAAATTAATGTATACAAATAAAAATAAATTAAGTCAAAAACGTAAATTAAAAAAAAAGAACCACAAAAATACGCCTCATCCAAAAAATAAAAACAGAAATTAGCATTTGCCACGTAATTTTAAAATAAATAAAACACATGAAAAATCATTTTTGAAAAATAAAAGAAAATTAATGTATACAAAAAGGAAAAGAAGACAAAAACATAAATTAAAAAAAAATTCCAATTTAATACGCCTCATCCAAAAAAAAAAAGTACAATGACGCTGACGTTGAGGAAGGAGCTGGCTGGGAGTGAAAAACTAAAAACCACAAAAAAAAGCCTTTTCAAAAAAAATAACCAAGGTCAAACAAATAAAAAAAAAAAAAAAAAAATTATCATGTGCATTGGTAAGTACATTATGATTTTTGACATCATTTTAAATAAATTACATGAGAAAACATTTTTCCAAAAAAAAACAAACAAGTACAAAATAAAAAAAAATTAAAAACATAAATTAGCAGTTGCCACATAATTTAAAAATAAAGAAAACACATGAAAAACCAATTTTGAAAACGGAAAAGAAATTAATGTATACAAATAAAAAGAAATTGACAAAAGCGTAAATGGAAAAAAAAAAAAGAACCATAAAAGTAATCCTCAACCAAAAAAAAAAAAATTACAAACAGAAATTACCATTTGCCACGTAATTTGAAAAAAAATGAAACACAAGAAAACCCCTTTTTGAAAAATGAAAACAAATTAATGTATAGAAATAAAAAAGAAATGACAAATACGTAAATTAAAAAAAAAGAACCAAAAAAATAAGCCTCACCCACAAAAATAAGAAATAAAAAAATAAAAACATAATTTAGCATTTGCCATGTAATTTAAAAATAAATTAAACACATGAAAATCCATTTTTCAAAAATAAAAACAAATTAATGTATACCAATAAAAATAAAAATGACAAAAACGTAGATTCAAAAAAAAGAACAAAATAATGTATACAAAACCCAAAAAAAAAAAAGACAAAAACATAAATTTAAAAAGAAATAAAACCATCAAAAGACGCCTTATACAAAAACATAAATTAAAAAAAATGATAAAAAGAAGCCTAATACAAAAAATAAATAAAGAAAGAAAGAAAAAAAAATGAAAAGGGGCAAAATGATGCTCACGTGAGCACAGATCCTTCCCTTGCACTCTCTCCTTGCATTCCCTCTTTGTAGGGCTTTCGGGCCTACTTTTAAGCCCAATTTTGATAATCCGAACCGTTCATAGTTTAAGATTTATTCAGTATATCATACCTGTAAAAAATTAAGTTGATCGGATATCAGAAAGCATGTGTTCGGAAAAATCGAACTAAAAACTATTTTTTTAAAGAATTTAATAAACAGTTTTCCGAACACATGCTTTCTGATATCCGATCAATTTGATTTTTTACAGGTATGATATACTGAATAAATCTTAAAATATGAACGGTTCGGATTATTAAAATTGGGCCTAAAAGTGGGCCCGAAGGCCCTGCAAGGAAGGAGTGCAAGGGGAGGATCCCAATTCGGAGTTGAAATGGGCAAATTACTTGAAGGGAGTTTGGTAATTTAACAGGAAGACACCTTACAAAAAAGTCAAAAAGTCCTTCTCAAATCAAACTTTTTAACTTCAGGTTAAAATAGTCAAAAAAATCAAAAATTCAAAAAAACTAACCCACTTTCCCAAACGGAGGTTGAAAGATGTTATTACACGGTCAATCATAATTGGCAGCCTTTCTGGGAAGTAAAACAAACCCTTCAAATCACTGGTAAAGGACCATCTTCATCACATTGCAAGAGCTAATCGTTGTTATCATCATCTATATTAAACTATGGATCTTGATTATCAGCCACCTGTTAATTGGCACATTCTTTACTGTCCATGAACAAGTCTTTACCATAACAAACACCCTTTTTGCAATCCTCTGTTTTGTGTTCTGTCGAACTATACTAAAAACGGTGGGTGGAACATGAAGAACTATAATTTGGAATCGAAACGAAACAATGTTTTAAATAGAAAATGTTTTTCGCTGAAAGAAACGGAGGTTTATTTGGAAATCCAGATATGTTTTCATTTTCTAAGAAAAACAAAAGTATGACCTATTATTCAAATCTAAAGCAGCAGTTATTGAGAGCATGATATCATGCGAATTTTAAACAAATCATTATGGAGAGCAAAGCTTTCAGGCTACCTATAGAAACCTCCTCCTCCTCCCTCTTTTCATTAAAGTCAATTCAGACTTTGCTTCTCTTTTTTTTTTTTTTTTGTGATTTTGTGTGTGTGTGTGTGTGTTGGGGGGGGGGGGGGGGGGGGGGTTTAATTGCAATAAGGGATGACAGAGGAAGAAGATAAATAATAAAAATTAATAGGAACAACCAACATAGTTTGTGAATAAAAAAAAAAATTGTGGCAATTAAACATAAATTAAAAGGATTTCTTACCCAATGCACACTTGCAAATATATAGTTGGTAACTAATTACTGATTTACCTTTAAATTTTCATGTTGAAGATAATTGGACTTACAAAATTGGTTATGGTTATTTTCATATTTTAGGCTAATAAGTCATTTCCTGGTTATCACTTCAAGTTGTTAAATAAAAAACGAAAATGCCTCGTAGCTCGAAAGTTTCGAGCTCGAAACGGCTCGAAAATGGAAGAAGAGGGGAGAAAGAGAGGGAAGAGGAGGAGAGAGGGAGAAAGAGAGAGGAGAGGGCTCGTCGCCGTGGGTCGTCGCCGATCGTCGCAGCAGACCATCGCCTCGCCCAGCCCCGGTCGTCTGTCCAGCCCCGCCGACGTTGCAGCACCACCGTCGTCTGCCCAGCCTCCCCTCCTCCTCCCTCATCCTCCTCCTCCTCCCTCCTCCTCCTCCTCCTCCTCCCTTCTCTTCTTCTCCCTTCTTCTTCTTCTTCTTCGTTCTGCAACAAAACCAGGGAAGAAAGAAAGGAAAAAAAAAAAATTCGACACCAAAACGACGTCGTTTTGGTGTCGAGCCGCGTTTCGAGCCACGGTTTCGAGCTACGTAGCATGGTCGAATAAAAAAATGGGGCTAGTTTTGTGGTATTATCTAATTGTTATGCATGAAACCACGAATGAGCAATGGTAACAATGAAACAAAAAGAAAAAATATTTTAAAAAAACTTCACTTTTTTGAATTTTAAAAAGTAACTTCTGAAATTTCACATTTTTTTTTTAATTTCATATAGCTTCTTAATGGATTTTTTTTTTAAAATTTAAATTTCTAAAAGTGTGAAATTTTACATATTTGAATTGTAAAAAAATAAAGATAATTTTCACACTTGTTATGAATAGAAATAATGTGAATTTTTAAAAAAATGAGAATATTCACACCAACTTTTATATTTAAAAATTCACAATATTTTATTTATACTGTGTTTGGTTGGGAGATTTGAAGTGGGAGAAAAAAAAAAAAGAAATGAAAAGGGAAGGGGAAAAGGTAGATGAAATATGAATAAAATATACTTATATTTCATTTACTTTCACACACATTTTCTCTTTTTCTTTCTAAATCCCTTCCCAAATCCCCAACTAAACACAACGTTAGGGAAAATTAGTGAAACATCCCTCTCAAACTGTGTAATAGAAGAGGTCCAAGATATTTTTTTTATTAGTTAAAGTTTCTCGATGAAAATTTCTCTGTAATCATGCCAAATAAATTTCTTTGTGAAAATTTAAATTTCTATGTGTTGGGTTGAAATTTTTTCGAGTCAAGCGAAATTTCTCTAAATCGAATTTTCTTTGTAAAAATATTAAGGGACCTTAACTAATATGAAAATATTATATATCATTTATCTTATATAATTTTAATATTAGAAACCTTTAAAAAAATTATCCTTTTATTTATTGAAAGTGTGAATATTCACATTTATAATTATTATATTCGTTGAAAATTCACACTAAAGAGATTCACATATTAACTATGGTGTTTTTTCCCCTAAAATATAGATTTTGATAATATTATGTATATATATATATATATAATATAAAATAAATTAAATTAGAAAATATCTCCTAGAATTAAGCAACACATTAAATTGGGATTCCATTGTCAAATTGAGAGATACATTAAAAAGAATTATTTTGATCATTTCAAAAGTCATGTGATTAAATAAAATGGTAAGTTATAAATATAATTAAATAAAATATAAATTTTAGATATGAGATTTATGAGTAAAAATCCTTTTAAAAATGAAAACAATGGGCCGATGGTATAACCAAAAAACAACAAATGTTATGAAAAGAGTGATAATGAGCCGACGGTGTCAATATTTTTTTAAGGGGGAACTTACCAATAAGTCCTATATACAAAGTTCAAGACCTATCTAATCCTCAAACAAAATACTTGTATCAATTAGTTCTATATATTTTTAATTGTGACCAAAAAATCCTTTTTTTTTTTTTTTAATTTACAGACAATGTTACATCATACTACCGTTGGACTTCCGTCAAACAGTCACTGGAGACTCGTCGGAATGTTCAACATCACCGAGAAGTCGCAGGAGTATCGCCGAAAGTTCATCGGAGTGTCAAGAACATTAATGGAAGTCACCGGAATGTTCAGAACGTTCACTGGACGTTAAGAACATCATTGGAGACTCACCGAAATGTCTAGAATATTGCCGGAAAAAAAAAAAAGAATAAATGGAGAAATTAGAGCGAAAAAACATAGTAAAATGTGCTAAATATTGATAAACTAAAAGGGAAAAAAATGAAACGACAAAAACCAGCAATAATGGGAAAAACATAGCTATTTTTCAATTTTTGTAAGGTTTAAGCATATAATCTCTAATATTGATCAAACTGAAAAGTAAGTTTTGAGACTGTAAAATGTTACAGTTTCAAAGTAAAAATCTATTAAGCATTTATCCTTATTAATCAAACTGAAAAACATGTTATGAAATTGCAAAATTTTACAATTTTATACCATGATTCATTCCAGCACCAAAAAAATTTGAAACTGCAAAATTTTACAGGTTTCACGGCCTGTAACTAAAACTTGAAAACAACTTATTCAGAATTTGAAAATTTTCTCCATTAGAACAAAAAAAGAGAAGTGTATAGTAGAGAAAATGTAGAAAAAAAAAATAACAGATCGAATGAGAAAGGCGGATATAGAAAGAGGATTGTACTCCGGTAACTATTTTTTGTTTAGATCTAGCCAAATCTGATGTAGATCTACATCAGATTTAAGTAGATCTACTCATCTTCTTCGTCGGAAACAAATCTTCTTTATCTTTGATGAGGGTGAAGTAAGGAGTTGGCGGTCGGTGGTTGCCGGTGAATCCCAATCGATGGTAATCATCGGTTGCCAGTAACTGTATATCAGAAAGAGAAAGAGAAGAAGCAAGATATGGTTACCCGTCAACGATCACCGGAAATCACAAAGAGTAAAAGAGGCAGAGAAGAAGAGAGACAGAGAAGAAGAATAACGTTATAGGACTTTTGCGTATAAACAAAAGGTTATGGGACTAAATAGACTACATATTTTTCAAAAAAGACTTCTTGATAATTTTTCCTTTTTAAAGTAACAACGAAACATTACATGAAAAACAATGGGCCGATTGTTTAACCAAGCAATCACGTGGTGTTTTAGAATATCCTCCTCAGTCCTCATTCAGTGTGTTGCGTGTATGTGTGGAAGCTTCCATCGTTCTTCTACTGCTTGGGCTTTCTACTTCTGCTTCTACATACTTCTTTTACTATTTTTGTATTTTGTTTTTTTTTTTTTTTTTTTTTGATGTGGGACAGAGAGGAGGAGAGAAGCTTTTGAACCGCGTCACTGAGGGCCCTTTACTTTCAATTCATTTGAACCTTGTGTGTATGTGAAAAATGTTTTGGAATTCTAGTTTTTCAATAACTCTAATGAGTTGGTAGTGGACCTTCCCTACTGTAATGTGATATTTTGATCTTGGTTTGTTTGTTATTTATTTATTTTTTTTTCTCCTTATCATGTCATTAGTGCTCCATTAGAGTATTAAAATTAGTGCTCCATTAGAGTATCAAAATTAGTATTATGAATCATTAGTATGTATATATACAGAGACATAGATAGAATATGAAGGGAAGTAGGTTGGTTGACTCGACTTTTGAATTCAAAAAAATGACCGAGGTATATTATGTTAGGTTTAGATACACTCAGAAATTAATCACACATAGAAAAGAGACAAGATATTTACGTGGTTCGACAACAGCCTACGTCCACGGGAGAAATATCTACTATAGAATTTTTTGGGAGGGAGTTTACAACACTTACACCTCACTTTCTCTCTATAGAACTCTCTCACTCACAGATTACACTCTCTGCTCTGTCTTTCACTTTCTAACGATCTATCTCAACTCACAGCTCTTCCCATTTTATACACAAACGGGACAGCCTTTGCTTGCCAACCTCCAACAACCAACTATAAAAATAAATGGCAAACTTACTACACAATCACCCTAGGTTTGAAAAACTTTCAGAAAATCTATATTTATAGCCTCCATACTTGACTTCCATAGCCAAGTTCACATTGGTATGGATACTCAACAATTCTCTCCCTTCACACCTATGGCGAGTAGAATCCTTACTGAAAGTCCATCCCAACAATGTCCCTGCATACTTCGAGTTTGTCTCTCGAGACCATCTTTGTAAGCATATCAGCTGGATTCTTATTTGTGTGGATCTTGACCAGTTCCAATAACTATTTTTCCATCACTTCGTGTATCCAATGATACGGAACATCAATGTGCCTTGTGCGAGAATGGTACATAAAATTCTTGCTTAGGTCTATGGCACTCTGGCTATCACAATATACCATGAACTTTTTCTACTTTAGTCTCAGTTCTTGGAGAAACCGCTTTGACCACAACATTTCTTTCCTAGCTTCTGCTGCAGCAATATAGTCTATCTCGGTTGTGGATAAAGCAACACACTTCTGCAGCTTGGATTGCCAAGACACAGCTCCCCCTGCAAAAGTAAATAGAAATCCTAATGTAGATTTCCTACCATCAAGATCGCCTGCCATATCTGAATCAGTATAGCCTTCCAAGACTGGTTTAGCTCATCCAAAGCACAAACACATTTTAGATGTACCCTTAAGGTACCTCAGAATCTACTTGACTGCTTCCTAATGCTCTTTCCCTGGATTGAAAAGAAATCTGCTTACTACTCCAACAACATGAGCAATATCTGGTCGAGTGGACACCATTGCATACATCAAACTCCCTATTGCAGATGAGTAAGGAATTGCCTCCATCTTTTCTCTTTCATTTCTAGATGAGGGACAAGAACTCTTGCTCACCTTGAAATGGTTAGCCAGCGGAGTATTGACTGCTTTGGCATCTTTCACGTTGAACCTTTCAATCACCCATTCAACATATTTTTCCTATGACAGCCATATCTTCTTAGCTTTCCTGTCACGAACAATCTTCATACCCAAAATTTACTGTGCTGGGCCTAAATTCTTCATGTCAAAACACTGCGACAAGTCCTTTTTCAACTTATTGATCATAATAGTATCTTGTCCGATGATCAGTATATCATCGACATACAATAGTAAGATGATGAAGTTTTCATCCGAAAACCTTCGCAAATATACACACTGATCTGCTACCGTTCTTGTGTACTCGTAATCCACCATGAATGAATCAAACTTCTTGCACCATTGTCTCAGCGCCTGTTTCAGGCTATAGAGACTCTTCTTCAGTTTGCAGACTAGATTTTCTTTTCCTTTAACTTCAAATTTTTCTAGCTGCTCCATATAGATCTCTTCCTCAAAGTCACCATGGAGAAAGGCAGTCTTAACATCCATCTGTTCTACCTCTAGATTCAAGCGAGCTGCTAATCCTAGAGCTACTCGAATGGAAGTCATTTTCACAACTGGAGAGAAGATCTCATCAAAATTAATTTCCTTTTTCTGCCTAAAACCTTTGACCACCAAGCGAGCTTTATATTGCAGTATTTTATCGTTGCCATCTTTCTTCAATTTGTACACCCATTTGTTTTCCAATGCCTTCTTATCCTTTGGAAGTGAAACAAGCTCATAAGTGTGGTTCTTCTGCAAAGAACTCAACTCCTCCTTCACGGCTAGCATCCAACAATCTTTCTCTGTATGACTCTTTGCTTCCGAAAAACTCTCAGCCTCCCCCTCATCAGTAATTAGAATATACTGAGAAGCAGGATATTTGGTTGATGGCACGGCAGCTCTTCCAGATCTCCGCAAATGAGGCTCAGTTGCCTTTGGTTAAGGGGGTTACTTCCCCTGCTCAACACTTTCTTCATCTGAGTCTTCATCTCTTTCCTCTTGATCCTCATCTTCTGGCATTGGATCTTGCAACTCTGGAACTTTTTGTTGCACCTCATCAACTCTAGCATTTTGTGATGGCTCGGGAGATGGGAACAAGTCTGAAGTGATGACATCTCTAGACTTTGCAAACTTCTCAAAATCTGCTACTGTCTGGTCTTCTTGGAACACAATATCTCTGCTCCTAAACATCTTCTTGTTCACTGGGTCCCACAACTTGTACCCAAATGTTGTATCTGATTAGCCTGCAAATATACATGGAGTGGACTTATCATCAAGCTTCTGTCTATTTTCCTTGGAGATGTGTGCGAACGCCTTACACTCGAAGACTATCAATTGAGAATATGATATCTTTCTTCTGGACCAGAGCTCCTCACGTATTGCAAAATTCAACGGAACTGAAGGGGACCTGTTGATGAGGTAACAGGCTGTACGAGGCGGCTTCAGCCCAAAATGACTTTGGCAACTTTGTCATTCTGAGCATGCATCTGACTCTTTCAATAATAGTGCGGTTCATCCTCTCTGCCACACCATTGTGTTGTAGGGTACCGAGAACTGTTATGTCGTGCCGGATACCTCTGCTAGCACAATATGCTTCAAAAGCATTGGAAGTGTACTTGCCACCATTGTCTGTGCGAAGACACTTCAACTTTTTCCCGGTTTGTCTTTCTACCATTGCATGGAACTCCTGAAAGTGCTGGAATACCTCATCATTCATCTTCAGGAAATACACCCACAACTTCCTTGATGCATCATCAATAAAGGTCAAAAAATACTTGCGGCCACCAAGTGACTCCACTTCGATTGGGCCACAAACATCCGAGTATACCATACTGAGCACTTCTGTTTTCCTCTTGCTCGTTGAACTAAATGATACTCGGTGCTGCTTTCCATAAAGGCAATGATCATACAGTTTCAAGGCACTTCCTGTGGATAAGGGTATCCTGGATTATTTTGCCAACAGATGCAATCCCTTCTCACTCATATGAGCCAGTCTTCTGTGCCATAAGTCTGGTGACTCCTTGTCATCTACTGCATTAAGACTTTCCAGACAGATCTTCGTTTGAGTCTTGTACAGTCTTGAAGACATCTTTCCTCTGGCGATTATCAAAGCTCCTCTTGTCAGCTTCCAACAGCCATTTCCGAATGTACTTGTATAGCTCTATCGATCCAGGGCACTTCCTAAGATAAGATTGAGGTGCAAATTTGGAACATGCCTCACATCTTTGAGAACCAGCTTGTGTCGACAATAGTCTGAATACTAATGTCTCCAATACCCACAATCTTCGAATAGTTAGAATTCCCTATTCGAACAGTGCCAAAATCTCCAGCGTTATACGAGCTGAAGAGTTCTCTATGAGAAGTGGCGTGATAGGATGCAGCTGTGTCTATCACCCATTCTGTGTAGCTATGGTCAGCTACGTGAAGGAAATCTTCTTCTTCACCAACTACAAGAAGTATTTCATCAGTTGTTGTGGCCGTTACGTTCTCTTCTCCTTTTGACTTACTATTTTGGCCTTTATCTTTCCGGCTTGGGTAGTTCTTCTTTATGTGACCCTCCTGGCTACAGTGAAAGCAAGTGAAGCTAGAGTTACCTTGACTTTTACTGTCCCTGGATTTACTCCTATTGTTCTATCTGCCTCTACTCTTGCTTCTTCCTCTTTCTCTTCCTCTTCCTCTTCCTCTATCTCTGTCTCTGCCTCTATCTTCTGTGATAAGAGCATAGGACTGATTACCTCCCATGTCTTTCCTCCTTGTCTCTTCATTGTACATGGCATCTGCGACCATGCTCATGGTCAGCTTCCCCTTTGGTGTAGAGTTGTTGAGAGAAACCACCAGCGTCTCCCAGCTGTTTGGTAAAGAGCTGAGTAATAGTACGGCTTGCATTTCATCGTCCAAGGACATCTTCACGGTTGCAAGTTGATTCACCAGATTCTTGAATTCACTAGTGTGCTTGGTGACAGACACACAATTCTTCAACTTCAAATTTACGAGCCTTCTCATTACCAAGGCTTTGTTTCGGGTGGTCTTTGACTGGTACATTCCCTCTAACATTGCCCAGAGGACATATGCATGTGTCTCTTGGGTGACATGGTGGAACACACTATGGTCTATCTATTGGCTGATACAATTGACAATCTGTCGATTCATCTTTATCTAGTCTTCATCATTTACTTCTTCCGATTTAACCCTTTTTAGAGCAATGGGGTCAAACATGTCTTTATAATATAGGATGTCTTCCATCCGGGGCTTCCAGATTGCATAATTGGTAGGATTTAACTTTATCATCGATCCTGAAGTTGATGTGGATTCCTTCACCGTCTTCTTACTTTTGACAAAAACTCTGATTCAAAAATTTGAACGTACAGATCTCTCCGGAATACTCCAAATAGTTGGAAACCACTATTGGCTCGCCAAAATCGGACTTCAAATGGCTCAGATCTAGCCAAAATAAGTTTGATGGTTCATATTTACGGATGTACCTTAGCTGCGTGGCACTGGATAGCTCTATGGCTTTGGGTCGAGTCAAGTCAACCTAACGGGTTGACTAGTTAGCTGCGGGTGATGACGTATCAGACATGTGGCGCTAACCTAGCACTGATGTGTAATGACGTGGCAGCCACGTGGCTTGGCACAGTGCTAACCTGGCGATGACGTGACAGACACGTGGCGATGACCTATCAATGACGTAGCAGCCACGTGGTTTGACACGGTGCTAACCTAGCGATGACGTGGCAGACACGTAGCTGACAGGTGCGTTTGACGTGGCACAGACACGTGGCAGTGACGGTGTCACGTGCAGTTCACTCACCTTTCTCCTTCAGCCACTGGTGTGAAGCGCCGACACTCTCAATGGCGCGTATGGCGCATGGATGAGACTGGGACTCACTCACCTTTTTCAGGTGGCACGTAAAGGTGCGTTGAGGCTCATCAAGGGCTGTAACGCCCTCAAAATAAACCCACAATCAAACATTCAAGACATGCTTAGACATAAGAGAAGTAAGCATAATTACGTTTCATTAGAGTATTCATTACAAAATGTATTACATGTTGACAACAAAAGTAAATGCCCTATAGGCTTACAACTTTTCAAGTCAACACTTGGTTACAAAGAGAGAGTACTAACTCTATACAAAATGAGCCCTTGGCTTGATATACATGTAATACAAAAAGGAAATCACAAAAAGATGTCCCAGCCACTAAGCCTCTCAAGCTACGTCCTTGGAGGTGGCATGCTACCTATACCTGAAAATGATGTCCCATATAGAGTGAGCCAACGCCCAGTAGAGATATGCTAAACATAATATAAGCAATAACTAAAACATTGGCCATTGATAAATGTTTAACTCATATGAATCAATTCATAAACCATTTCGATTACATGACAAAAGTGCCCATGTTTCATTCCATTTTCCATTTCTTATCCAATTCCCAATTCATAACTATGGCTCAGAACCTGGCCAAACAATTTGATTGAGATCACATCTCATATCAACAGTATTTCTATTTCAAATGAGATAATAACTCATATTAAACATTTCACACTTCATAACAGATACACATGTTTGCTGTATCAATAACACGTAAGAACACTTTCATACTTCATAACAGATACACATATTTGCTGTATCAACACTTCAATAGATACACATACTTGCTGTATCAATACTTCAATAGATACACAGATTTGCTGTATTAATGGAGTACATCCCCTATCTCCTCCCAAACAATATCCGGTTTAGGGGTCCATCCCCTATCTTCCCCTAAACCGTGGAGTACATCCCCTATCTCCTCCCACACAACACAATGTATATAAACACATATCATATACAAGATCAATCAATACATAAGTTTGATGTATTAACCCAACCGTCATATTCGATGACATATTCAATTGATTAGTTTTAGTTTGCCTAATCATCATGCATTGTCTACAACAATCAAGACTATCCTCCACCGATAGCCCAAAGCAATTATTTCTAAACAGATAATAAATGCATCAACAGATAATTCATCAACGTTTTCAAAAGTGAGCGATTAATAAATCCAACTTCACTATTCCATCTCATATTGAGCCAATTTCAATATTTCCAACTCAATTTCATAATTCCATAATAATTGTCATTAATTGCACTAATGACCCAAATATACCCAAACATGGCATTTTCTCCATTTTTCTCAATATTGACCCAAAGGTCCAAATATTATCAATAACATCAATAATCTCTTTTTAAGACCCACAATATACATATATGAGTCAAAAGGACAAAACCCCTCTTTTCAAAATAATACTTCAAACCCTAACTTCCCAAATCAAACCATCTATGCAAATAGTTCAACATTTATGTTAAAGCTCATAAGAATGAGTAGGAATCCCTACCTCAAAATTAGAAGCCCAAAGGAGAAGATGACCAAAATCCAAAGTGCTCCAAATCTACTATTTTTCAGATTAAAAGGAAGCTCTCAACACCCTCTATCTTTCTTACAAAGGGCCTAGGTTAGTAACTCACTAGAAGTAGATCAATCCCTAGAGAGAAGTTGTTTAGAGAGAGAGGGAGCTCAGATCTAGGGTTTTTGAAAAAGAAGGAGATGAAAAAGTGAAGTGTAATCCCGCTGCTGTCTACTGATATACGTATGACCCGCTCGAGCGGAGAATAGGACGCTCAAGCGTCAAGCACAAAAACTGGACCCGCTCGAGCGCAAAGGGAAAGCCGCTCGAGCGTAAATTTCCCCCTTCCAGTACTTTTACAGACAATGAACTACCCGCTCGAGCGCCAAGCTACCTGCTCGAGCGCGACCCGCTCAAGCGTAAGAAAATCTAATCGAGCGTGAAAAACACACTTGCAGAAGTTTTGCAGAGGCACGAAATGCTGAGAGTGCGTAAACCCCGCTTGAGCGCAAGAAGGCCCGCTCGAGCGGACAACCAAAAATCAAAATCCGCTCGAGCGCAAAGGGACCCGCTCGAGCGTACCACCAAAATTCTGGGCAACAAGGAATAGGACTAAAGCTCAACCAACCTGTTCGAAACACGCCCAATACATCCTAAAACTCAAACACACGGAATTTAAAGGATAACAACAAGATATACAACCACCAACTCCACGGAACCTAAGTCCGGAATACAACAATCAAAGGAAGAGAAACCGGGATCGCTATAAGGGCTCTGCTTTACAGTTCTGGACTCATTTCATCGAGAACTTCCTCTCGGTATGCTCAAAAGTGAATTTTGAGTAACTTAATTTCTGGGTAATTTTGAAAAACACACCCTGTTTTTTTGAAAATCGACCAACAAGGCTCTGATATCACTTGTTAAGTTTAGGCACACCTAGAAATTAATTACACACAGAAAAGAGACAAGATATTTACATGGTTCGGCAATAACTTACGTCCACGGGAGAGATATCCACTATAGAATTTTCCTAGAGGGAGTTTACAACACTCACACCTCACTTTCTCTCTATAGAACTCTTTTACTCACAGATTACACTCTTTGCTCTGTCTTTCACTTTCTGATGATCTATCTCAGCTCACAACTCTTCCCATTTTTTACACAAACGGGACAGCCTCTGCTTGCCAACCTCTAACAACCAACTATAAAAATAAATGGCAAGCTTACTACACAACCACCCTAGATTTGAAAAACTTTCAGAAAATCTATATTTATAGCCTCTATACTTGACTTTCATAGCCAAGTTCACATTGGTGTGGGTACTCAACATATTATACCATTGATGACGACGAAGACGATGATGATAAATATGGCTATTTTCCTGATAAATTCAGGATATATAAAGAGACTGAATTGTCTTGTGTGCAAGATGATAAGACTTTTTGGTGGTGTTTGTTTTGATGGATTGAGCCATGTGATTGGACTAATAGTCTATTTGGATTAATAGTTCATTGTTTGGTTCAAAAATTTTACACTGGATTAATAGTCTCTCTAGATTATTAGTCCCAAATCTATTGGACTATTGTGTCCCATTGGGGGTTGAGACACAAATGAGGGATAAGGGGATATGGGATTAAGTGGTGAAATGACCATTTTAATCATCTACTATTTAATTATGTATTATATTTAGTAAAATTCAATAAAATTTAAATGTCTCAATTTAAAAATAAAACAATTTTATTTAATTTTTATTGATGTTTTATTTATTTAATTTTTTAAAATAATTTATTTTGGTGTTTTATTTTAAAATTTTGTTTATATTTATTTAATTTCATTAGTTAAATTTTAATAGATGTTTTATTTAATTTCATTATTTAATTATTATTATTTTTTTAAATAAATTGATTTAAAATTTTAATTAAAAAATAACATATATTTTTATTGATATTTTATTTATTTAATTTTTAAAAAATAAATTTATTTAATTGTGTAAAAAATAAAATAAATTTTTATTTAATCTAACCAAAAATAATTAAAATATTAAAGATATGTTTAATATTACTATTACTTAGTAAATAATTGAAAATGATAAAATAGTCATTTGAGCATTTATCCTTCTCCATAATATCCCAAACAAACATAGGATTCATATCATATCTAACCAAATAGTCATTTCCTAATATCTAATCCCATGACTAAACAAACATGGGATACAAATCCAATCCAACCAAATAGTCTGGAAACAATGTATCCCAGGATTAATAGTCCGGTGGATTCTAATCCCCTTATCCAATCTGTCTAAACAAACACACCCTTTATGAATCGCATTTATGGGTTTTTTGGAACCGATATGACAACGTATCCAAACTTCCCCCTCTTTCCATTGTAAGGGGTGGTTTAGAATGTTCTAAATAAGTGTACTTTTTGACTTTTTATGAAATATGGGTTGAATTTGGGTTGGGTTTGAAGTGATGTGGTAGAGAAGTGATGTGACATAAATAAAATGATGTGGCTTAAATAAGATAGTGACTTTTTGACTTTTTTAATATATGACAAACAAGGCCTAAGTTTCCCCTCTCTCTCACTCTCTCCATGGTTGCGATTGTGTCTCCAATTCATTACCATTGGTCCGATTCGATATTTGTTTGTAGTAAATTACACTGACACTTCGAGGTTTGATCTAATTATATTTTACTCCTAATTTATTTAGAAATTACATTCTTACTCATGTGATTAATAGTCTCATTTTACAAATTTCTTACTTACATAAAAGGTAACAATTCATATTAAAAAAAGAGAGGAAATCATATTTAAAAAAAATCAAGCAAAAGAAATAAAAAATTCCTTATTTATATGTAAAAGGTAACAACTCATATTAAAAAAAAGAGAAGGAATTATATTGAAAAAAAAAATTAAAGCAAAGAAAGAAAAAAAAAAAAAAAAAAAAAAGCAAGAAAAGTGATAATGTATGAGTTCAATATTTTTATTTTGTCTAAATAATTATAATTATAGAGAATTAGTGCAATTTTTCAAATGATGATATGTATTAAACCTAAACCTAAATGGAATTTACCCTTATTTGTATTTAGGTCTATTTTGGCTAAATTTATTACTTTCCGATTTGATGATAAAAAGAGTTGAAACTCCTTCCCCATTTCACATAGCTTATAGATGAAGGGAAATGGCCCTATGCATTGTTAATGTTATAAATTGTTTTAAAAATATATTAATTTTAGTAAAGTGTATTGAATTTAATGAAAAATATATTTCAATTTATTTATTTATTTTTATTTTTTCTTTAGCAAGACCCATAGATGAATGCCATAAATGCTTTCCCCGTTTATTCTCTCTATCTTTCTTCTTCTTATTATTATTTTTTTTATTTTTTTATTTTTATTTTTTTCAATTTCTCCTTTGCAATAACAATTACCTTCTATGCACTTCATTTATGGAAATGTATCAGACATTATATTGCAATTATGTATGAATTCTGTTACACATATAGGCAGTGTCGATTTGGATCTTTGATTTCAGTTAAGATTTGTGCGGGAAAATTGGAAGAGAATTCCGTTGTTTAGTTTTGATTCATTTTCTAAAAATTGAATTTTTTTGCTTTTCATGATTTTTTTATTTTCAGTGAATTTTTTAATATTTTAAGCAAACTTTTAACTTTTTAAATGGATATAATATATCTAAACAGTAAAATATTTACGAAAAAATATTAAAAAATTCAATAAATACACAATAATATTTGTATTTTTTGTGTTTGATGATTTTTTTTAAAAAAAATTTCATAAATGTTTTATACTATATCTAGGTGCATCTAAAAAAATAAAAAATTTCTGAAAATATTAAAATTTTTGACTGAAAATAAAAAAAATATTAGAAAAAAAAAAAAAACTCAATTTTCTGAAACCAAAGGTGAATTTTTGTTGTTTTTTCGCTTCATACACGGCCTTGTGTTTGTTCTCCTTGGAATATGTCTTGTCTGAATTTGAGTATGTTTTGCTGCAAATGTTACTATTTTTGTCAACACAGCTGATCTTTAGTCGTCTTCTTCTTCATCTTTACATATATATATATATATATATAAATTTTAAATTTTGTAAGTGTGTGTTTTATCTTATGGGACATTGCTCCTTTTTTGGCACCGAGCTAAGAGTAGCTAGCTTATTGATATGTTAGTTGGATGTTTATTAATTCGACAAGACTTGTAAATATTGAAATAATATATAGGTAATTCCATCTCAGAAAGCTGGATCACCAATTGGGGCATCAGAGATAAGATCAAATTTGTACTTCAAACTTTATCATTTAATTGCCTACCAACTCTGGCTCAATTTTGGGCACCTGTAACAATTCAGAACACCCACAGGGCAGTCATGCTGTACATTGCAATGTCGCGCAATCGTTGGCTTTACCGGTGTTCGATCCTTCTAGCCAGAGCTGTGTTGGTGTACTTGAGCTAGTAACACATGATGCTGATGAACTTCTCATTAAGATGGAAGATCAAATCTCTGAGGCTCTTCAGGTTTAAGATGTAAGTAACACCAATTAAAGTCATAATCGAATGTCATTTTTTGTTGTAACCAAAGTTATTATAATAAGTTGTAATGAATACCGATTTGAGACATAACCAAAATCATAATAGGACACAAATAATTTTGACTTAATAATTTTCTAATCTCACCACCATAATGGCTCAGAACTAAACACCACAATTGTTAATATATCATATACTTTAGTTCATTACTTTAGCTGTATACTTTCGTTCTGTAAAGGCAACCACACCCACTACCACCTTTCCGCTTTAGTTTAGTGTGTATATTATTTAATGTAAATTATATGCTTTCGGTGCTCCATTGATTGCTCCATTGTATCCCCATTCTCTCTATAAAAGAGAGCTCATTCTCCATTGTAAACATACACACAATAACAGATATACAGAGCCATTCAGTTGCTCTTTCTCTCTCTCTCTCTCTCAAATTATTGTTTCATGGTATCAGAGCCCAGTGTTACATTTTTGGTAATTTTCGATTTTGGTGTTTAGTCCCGTACACAGTGGCACTACACCAAACCGCTCGGAATTTCCTCACGATTCCAACGGCACCAAGCCCGTCCTCAGAAACCCTTTCACGCGCCTATACGCGCCGTCTTTGTCCTCGGCGCGTCACCAATTCCGCCACCACTCTCACACGCGCCTGCACGCGCCATCTGTTGCTGCACACATCCGCCACGCGCCCACACAGTCGCAGTTGACGTCAGCCCTGCCACTTCCGTGCGCCGCGCCTGCTACTGTGCGCCCCTCGTGCGCCGCTTCACTAGTGTGCACCCGCGTGCGCCAAAACTGCTACCGTGCGCTGCGCCTGCGCCAGTCCGCTACCGTGCGCCGCCGCCTTCCTGCTAACGTGCTCCTCTCTGCACTATGCTAACGTGCGCCGCTGACATCATTGCTGACATCCTCTCTGTCCAACATACCTTTCCTAGCTATTTTCGACCTTTTCGGACTCACTGATACACTCTGTTTTACCTAATTTTGCTCCTATAGGTCTATTCCTCTTGATTTAGCCCTATTCAACCTTTATTATGGATCGTCATGATGCCTCCATCCCATTTCTGTTATTTTGAATGGTTCCAACTATGTTCTGTGGGCCCAAGCCATGTCTTCCTTCCTCAAAGGAAAGAAGCTCTGGCGAATTATCACCGGGGATGTGACCCATCCAGTGAAAGACACTGCTGAAACTACTGTTTCCATTGCTACTACTACATATGAAGACCGACTTGAGGACTGGGACAGTAAAAATTACCAAATCATTATCTGGTTTCGAAATACATCTGTTACCTCTATCAGTCTTCAGTTTGGTCGCTTTCAGCTTGACTCTGTCACTACTCTTGCAAAGGACATCTGGGATTTTTTGAAAGAACAATACCAGACTACTGGTCTTGCTCATCAATATCAACTTCAGAGCCAACTTCATCGGATGCGCCAAGAATCTAGTCAGTCCATCAATGACTTCCTTTCTCAAATGTACTCCGTTTGGGACCAGCTTGCTCTTTCCGAGCCGACTTGGCCTCACCGAGAAGATGCTGTCTTATTTACTGCCTATCGTAATCAGCAAAGGTTGGTGCACTTTCTCATGGCTCTCACTTTATCTTTTGAGCCCGTACGTGTCTCTCTTCTTCATCGCCATCCTTTGCCCACTCTGGAACAAGCCATTTCTGAGCTACTATCAGAAGAGACTCGGCTTGGCACTCTCCAAACTCATCATGTGGACTCTGTTCTTGCCACTCCTCCGTACCGGCCAT
Organism: Camellia japonica; assembly: GCA_030407325.1. Taxonomy (NCBI): domain Eukaryota; kingdom Viridiplantae; phylum Streptophyta; class Magnoliopsida; order Ericales; family Theaceae; genus Camellia; species Camellia japonica. The sequence continues at coordinate 34,598,583 of JAPPVO010000036.1, read as the reverse complement.
CATTTACCCAGCGGACCACTGCTTGCCTCTATTGTCAGAATCGGGGCCTTCCTTCAACATATCTCCTGGTCAATTGCCTTGTCAGAACCTGCCAATACTGCAACAAACTTAGTCCTGGTCATTTGCAACAGGATTGTTTTCGCAATCCATCCAACTCCTCCTCCAACAACCACTCTTCTCGCGGTGGTTCTTCCGGGGGGAGCTTTTATCGTTCCGGGAATCAGTCTCATTTTGGGAATCAGTCTCATCACACTGTTGCTGCTGCCTCTGCTGCTGCCTCTGAGGGTTTTTTTGGGTCTCCTGCTCCATCTACCCCTCTCTTTTCTCCAACGGATGTAGAGGCTATGTTCAAACACCTTCTCTCCCCTTCCGGTACACCTCCTCCTACTGCTTTGTCTGTGATTCCAGGTAATTCTTCTTGGTATTTTGACTCTGCCTGTTGTAATCATATGACCTCCAGTTCTACTATATTTTCTTCTATCTCTTCATCTCCTCATATTCCCTCAATTCAAACTGTTGATGGTTCTCTCATGATTGTCCATCATATTGGTACTGTTTCCACATCTTCTTTATCTTTGCCTTAAGTTTATCATATCCCTGCTCTCACTTTAAACTTATTTCTATTGGTCAATTATGTGAACTTGGTCTAACTGTCACATTTTCTGCTACTCATTGTTTGGTGCAGGACCCTCAGACGGGGCAGACTATTGGGATTGGCCGTAAGCACGGACGTCTCTATGAGCTCATTCACCTTCATGTTCCTGACTCTCCTCAGATCGCTGCTCCTGCATCTGCTTCCTCCTTATCTCCTTTTCATCTTTGGCATTGTCGGTTAGGGCATATTTCTATTAATCGCTTACAGTCTTTGGTTTCTAGTGGACAATTGGGTCATGTACTTCCGGATACTTTCGATTGTATACCCTGTCAACTTGCCAAGCAACCTGCTTTATCATTCAATAAAAGTACTTCTGTTTCCTGTGCACCTTTTGATCTTATACATTCGGATATTTGGGGCCCCTCCCCTACTCCTACTATGGGGGGATCTCGTTATTTTGTTGTTTTTATTGATGATTTTTCACGGTTTACTTGGATTTTTCTCATGAAAACTCGGTCTGAACTCAAAACCCTTTATTATAACTTTGCCCAAATGATCCACACCCAATTTTCCAAAACCATCAAACTTTTTCGCTTTGACAATGCTATGAAATATCGGGACTCAGATTTCCTTTCTTTTCTTTAGAGTCATGGTACACTGCCTCATCGTTCCTGTGCTGGAACGTCCCAGCAAAATGGTCGTGCTGAACGGAAACTATAGGCATATTCTTGACACTACTCGCGCTTCTTTCTCTCTTCTTCTTCTTCCTGCCCTGAAAACTTTTGGGGGGAAGCTGCCCTCACTGCTGTCTATACTATCAATTGTGCTCCGACCCTGTCATCCATAATCAAACTTCCTTTGAACGTCTGCATGGCACTCCCCCTCCATATACTAATCTTCAGGTTTTTGGCTCTGCCTGCTTTGTTCTACTTCAATCTCATGAACACACCAAGCTTGAACCTCGTTCTCGTGTTGTTGCTTTCTTGGGTATGGAATTAAACATAAAGGCTTTCGCTGTTGGGATCCTCTCTCTAAACGTCTTCGTATCTCCAGCCATGTCGTTTTCTGGGAGCACAAAATGTTTTCCTCCCTATCCTCCTTTCACTTACCCGCACTTTCCACTAATGTATTGTTTACTAATCCTCCTCACTGATATGGGTGTTTCCTCTTCTGGCGCTATCTCTCTTTATTGTGACAATCAGAGCGCCATTTAGATTGCTCACAATGATGTGTTTCATGATCGCACAAAGCATATTGAGATTGATTGTCATTTCATTCGACAGCATGTTACACGTGGTACTGTTCATCTTCTCCCTATTGCTTCTGCCGATCAACCTGCTGATATTTTCACCAAGGCTCATCCTCCTGGGTGCTTCCGTGATCTTGTTTCCAAACTCAACTTGGTCGATGCTTACCCTCCTTGAGTTTGCGGGGGGCTATTACTATATCATATACTTTAGTTCATTACTTTAGTTCATTATAGCTGTATACTTTAGTTCATTATAACTGTATACTTTCGTTCTGTAAAGGCAACCACACCCACTACCACCTTTCCGCTTTAGTTTAGTACGTATATTATTTAATGTAAATTATATGCTTTCGGTGCTCCATTGATTGCTCCATTGTATCCCCATTCTCTCTATAAAAGAGAGCTCATTCTCCATTGTAAACATACACACAATAATAGATATACAGAGCCATTCAGTTGCTCTTTCTCTCTCTCTCTCTCTCTCTCTCCCTCACACTCTCTCAAATTATTGTTTCAACAATAATTCATAACTAACATTAATTTAGATTATAACTTACGTATGCCACGATCCTAATTAAATGCTTCAAATAAATGGAGAGGGGAGGAAATATTGAGATTTGGAGTGGCCAATTTTTAATAGTAGGAATTCAACGACACAGATGTAGTATATTAGTTAAGATTTTGGGAATGGATGCAGGGGCAGTGGTCCTCCCTAGCCACCCCCTGCATCTGCCACAGCGTGAATGTTAAGGATGAAAGTTAAAGGACATATAAACACATCATAGTGAGTTCAAAGTTCACAGGAGTCAGCTAAGGATGGTGGAGGTGGTAGTTTGTGTGGATGGATTGTTAGGAAGGATGTGATGTTTGGTTGTGAGCTAAGAAGCATAAACATTTTGTTAGAAGGTTGTCAGACACGGACGCCAACATGACACGGCTCTTCACTCTTCGGACGCTTCCATTAGGGAAGGTCCGTGTAATTATCCCTTTATTTCAAATGTTTTTAGTTTTTCCTGTTTTCAACTACTAGAATTCGACCTAATTTCAAGTGTGGCCTGTTTTTGATACCACTAGTCCACAAAGGCTTTTGGGGTCTTATTGGCTCCTACCACGATGGGGTCTTATTGGGTGAAGTCATAACAAAGGTAGCTGTAGGGGAACTTGTGGCTGGATTGAATCCTTCGTGATGGAAATGGCCTCTTCCCCCCTAAAAACATAAAAAATTAGGATATGGGTATAACCAAGATACGTTTATTAAATGAAAAAAATTATTTGAAGTATTGTATTATATGTAATGTAAACTCAAAGAATAATTTCACAATTTTTTAGGAATTAGGTATTAATTTAAGAGTAGATAGTCAACTTATTTTTTGATTTTGCTCCTATAAAAATTTATTTAAGTATCAATTCTAAACTGTTTACATTCTATGCTTTTTCCCTTTCAACTTAAAAATGTTATATGCAAAAGTGTCGTACTTAATTTTATTTAATTGTCGACATTCAATTTTTTATCGGGAATATTTTTCATTTAGAAGCTTTCAAGATTCCTTAGTGACATTATTTTCATTTCCCCTGCAGAAGGTGGAACTGGAATATTCAGATCCATATTTTCATTGTGACATCCTTGTAAGTGCCAAACTGCTGCCTTAAATGTCAAGTTTGATAGATACAAATTTTTTTCTTAATTAATGTTGCTAGAACTTTATACTCACAAACATCTATTGGTGACAATACTGTTAGAACCAGACCAACAGCAAGAATGATGCTTTTCAATATGCGCTGAATAAAATCAAGGATGTGTTGAAGGTGGTGTGTCAAGTTCATTGTTTACGTTTAGCTCAAACATGGGTCCCATGCTGGTTTTGCAGCAATGGGATCCATGGTGGTACCTTTGATGTGAGCAGCGAAGGACGAGCCTTGTGCACAATTAAGACAGCGTCCTATTTGGCAGGGGAAGGGGAGTGGCCGTATGGGGAGGATTATACTTTCTTGGATGCCTGTCAATCTCATCACCTATGAAAGGGGCAAGGGGTTGTTGGGAGGGTGCTTTCATCTCATAAATTGTTATTCTGCTCAGATATAACAAGATTCAGCATAGCCGACTATCCCCTAGCACATTATGCATGCAAGTTTGGATTGACCGGTTGTTTTGCAATTTGCTTGCGGAGTCCTTACACTAGAAATTGAGTACATACTAGAGTTCTTTCTGCCCCAAATCAACAAAGACCATGGAGACCTGCCAACCTCATTGAGCACGATATTGGGAACAATGAAAGCATTATTGAAAGGTTTTAAGCTTGCTACTGGAGAAAAACTGAGACAAGATTTATCTATTGAAGCAATTGATTTTTGCAATGATGAGAAATATGATTCTATGCAGACACCTCAAACTAATAGATATTCCCCTACGCTCGATGCCTTGCAAAATATAAGAGAGATGACGCAGCTGGGTTCCTCAAATGAGGAATCTATGGATGCCATAAACAAGGGAAGGCATGTTGTTAGTGTGGAGCAAAGCAACATACATGGTACTGATGTACAGAAGAAAAGCAAAACAAAAACGTCAGAGAGGGAAGGGAGCACAGAAAAGCTGGAATTCCAATTAGTTTGGAGGAGCTCCAACGCCATTCTGGAATGAAAGTTGAAGATGCTGCGAATAGCCTTGGCAGTAAGTTTACACACTCCAAAAATGATATTATTGTTTGTGATCTTGCTCATTTTATTATCAATTAACTCACTATGTAGAAAGATTTTTGTTTGGCTGTAGGTAACAGACAATAGTGTTTCTAATCCAGAATGTGTTTTTTTTCCCCTTCCTGTTTTGTAGTTAGTCAATCTACATTTAAGCGTGTTTGTAGGGAATATGGTATCAACAGGTGGCCACCTCGCAAGGTACTCGAGAATAATCATTCCCCCTCTGATAAAACTGTCCGAGGTGTTGATCAACATGGAATTTCAGAATCCAGTAAGAGAGACTGTCCGAGTTCTAATCAAGCCGCGACTACTACTGTTGGTTGAACCAAGCAACATATTAAGGCAACCCAAGACGCATCTAATGTGACAGTAAAGGCAAAATATGTCCAAAAAACAATGAAGTTTCAGCTCTCTTCGTCATCAGGAATTGAAGAGTTGCAGCAGCAAGTGGCAAAGAGGCTGAACCTGAAGGCCGGAACTTACATTATCAAGTATAAAGATGACGACGATGATTCAGTTTTAATATGCTGTGATGACGACCTGCATGATTGTATGCGTACTTCAAGTTCCCTTGGAAGTACTTTGATCACTATTTGACTTCAACCCATTTGAACATTTTGAATCATTGCTGATTATTCATTTATCCTTTCACTAGGTGTTGTCACTTTTTTTGTTTTTTGGTTCTGACAGCACATGTTTCTCTCTTTGTACTTCTTCAATGGCAACATGCATTCAGAATAGCTAATTAAGTAAGGAAAACTAATTGAGTAAGAGAACCATTAACCTATTTTTTAAAAATATCCATAAAATAAATATATAAATAAATAAATAAATAAAGAACCACACTGTGGGACAGACTCATGCTCGTCAATCCACACTTTCTTTTTTCTTTTTTCTTTTATAATTGAAATTATTGGGTTTATTTTTTTATTTATTTTATTTTTCTGAATACACTCGTTCAAAATCCAAAGATTGAACTGGTGGATGGGTACTCTCTCGGGTTGTAAGGAGTGCCGCCGAGCCAAGACAACATTTTGTCCTATTCTCATCATGCAAAATTAAGTAAAAAAATAAAAAAGGCGAAAAAGTTACCACACACACAGAGGAAGTCCAAGCCATTTTCAAGAAAATTTGAGTTTATAATAATTACTATCAAGGAAATATGGAAAAATTACAACAAAAAAAAAATCTAATAAAGTAAATTCTGAATCTTTAATTTTATAAATTTAAATTTAGATTTTTTAATTTATTTTCAATTTAACTCATCTATTTCATATATTTTTGTTAAAATTCAATCAAATAAATTTTATGTTGAACATGCATTAGCTATGAACACAAATGACAATGTAGATATGTTAAAGGGATAAAAAAAATTGTGAATATCCATACTTTTAACCACACCCAATCATAATAGTCAGCCTTGTGAGAAGTAAAATAAGTTTGCTTCGTTTGTTTGGACGGAAAATATTTTGTAATAAAAAATATTGTCTATAGAAATTTTTTTTTTGGAAAATATTTTTCTATATTTGGTGATGATAGTGGTGGTATGAATAAAATTTTAATTCAGAAAATATTTTTCACTTTCTAAAAGTGAAAAATATTTTCTGTCTAAATAGACTTATTTCCGATTCACCATTAAAAATATTTTCAATTGACTTTCATTTTTCATTATACCAAATACTAAAAAATATGTAAAAACTCTTCAAATCACTAGTGAAGGACCCATCATCATCACCTTGCAAGAGCTCATCATAGTTATCATCATCTATATTAAACTATGGATCTTCCTTATCACCCATCTCTTTATTGGCACACTCGTTATTGTCCATGAACAAGCCTTTACCATAACAAACACCCTTTTTTGCAATCATCTGTTTTGTTTTGTGCCCTGCCTAACTATACTTAAAACAGTGTGGAACATGAACAACTACAATTTAAAATGGAAACGAAACAATGTTTTAAGTAGAAAAAATGTTCTCTGCTGAAAGAAACAGAGGTTCATTTCAAAATCGAGAAATGCTTTCATTAAAAAAGAAAAAGAAAAAGTTTGACCTATTGTTCAAAATGTAATTTTTTTGCCACTATTCCTATGAAATGCAATTTTCCTTAAAAATTAAATATTAGAATGATGGGTGAAATAGTCATTGATAGTATGACATCATGCCAATTTTTAACAAATCATTCTGGAGAGCAAAAGCTTTCAGCCTACCTGTGAAAACCTCCTCCTCCCTGCCCTCTTTTCCTTAAAGTCAATTCGACTTTGCTTTTAACTCTAACAGCGATTTTTTTTTTTTTTTTTTTTTTTGGGGGGGGGGGGGGTATTAATTGCATAAGAGGTGACAGAGGAAGAATACTATAAAGTAAAAATTAAAAGGAACAACCAACATAGTTTGGCAAAGAAATTAATTTCCTAATAGAACAATCATTAATTGAAAGGATTGTCTTGCCCAATGCACGCTTGCAGCCATGAACAATTCTCATGTTGAAAATAATTTGGTTAAGAAGTTTTTTTTTTTTTTTGAACGAAACTTGGTTAAGAGGTTGGTTATGGTTATTTTAACATATAAAATTCAAGAACAGTGTTTATTTATAGTTACAACTATGCAATGTAACCAGAAATTCAACTATCAAAATCAAATTCTTACACATTTGAAATCTGAATAATATCAAAATTAAGACAACACAAACTTAAAACTACAAAGCTTATTAAAACTAGCCAGTGATGAATGAATTAGGCTTCCAACTCAATCTCTATAGCCAACTCATCTGAACCAGAAGCAACCGAATTGTTTTTGGATGAAGAGTGGGAAGCAGAGGGTTTTGCTTGCCCCATTTTCACACGCCACTCATCAATACTTGCAAATTGATCAGCATTATGCAGACAGAGTAGTTCATGTTGTTCAAAAATTTTCAGAATCTCTTCAGTTTCGCCGAGAAGTTGAGCTGCGAGCCGGACACTCTCCTCCCTCTTTTCAATGGCACTGGAAAAGCACTTCATGGTTATAACACCAGGTAAGTTGGTAAGGCAAGCGCCCAGTATACCTGCAATCACATAACACCACGCAGGTAAGTTGATAACACAAGTACCAAGTTAAGTCGTGATAAGTGTCTGATGAAGCGTAGGTCACGAGTTCATCAAATCCCCTATAAACTGCTTGATTCTATTGAGGCCACCCTCAGAGTTTGTGCTCAGTAATTGCCAAGTATGCATGGGTCGGGTGACTATAAAAGTACAAGGAAAAGCCTCAGATACCCTCTGTTAAAAAAAGAGAAGAAAAAGAAGAAGCATATACCTGCGGTCATGTCAAATAATTTCTTGAACAGTTTGTCTTGATTTATCTGGTGATTGTTACCTTCATCATCCAACAATAGAGATTTGCAAATTTTGTACATGGAATTAGCTGCTATAACATTAATGGGCCAACTAGTAGGGTTCCCGTCGGGGCTTCCATTGATATCTGTCTTGTATTTTATGACAATTTTCTGAGCACAATCAGCAAGTATTTGAAAAGTCTTTCTGCAAGATGTTTCTTTGGAAGCTATTTTGGTGAGATCTTCATCAAGCCATTTGCCATCAAGTTCGACTCCTAACCACACTTTATCAGCTGCATCTCTACTGTTTGTGAGGTTCCCTTTGGTATCCATGGTTTTGTCAACATGTCTGACGTACGAGAGGCCTTCACTCACGCTGCACACAAGCCTATTAGAGTTGTTCTTATTGATTTTGGGAATCGCAATGGCAATGCATGTTAGAGTCACCAATGGCAGAGCCCAGCAATTAGGAGGTTCTTGAGAATCTAATGATGGAACTTTGTCGCTGTGAAAGTCTGATATGCATTCGAAGCCACCTGTAGATTTCTGTTGAAGAAGCTTGATTAAATTTTTGGGCTGCTGTTTTCTGGCCTTGACGATGAAACGATCTGCTGCTTTACTAATGTTTTTCAAGGTACTTTGAGTAAGTTCCTCTTCACCTTCAAGAAGCAAAATATAATTGCCAATATCTGACTTCATAGGGGATGTTGAGTTATATGGAAGCTTCTTTAACAACTTGTGGAAACAATGGTAACATGACATGAGCGGGCGAATGAAAAAAACGGAAATGAAAATAGTTAATTTGCTTGCTACCACAATCATAACCTGAACTATCATACACAAGTTCAAAACTAAATTTTTTGTGCGCTGGACAAGTTTTCTAAATTTCGGACCACGGATTTGAAAAACTATGGAGCTCTTCTTCCATTCTACCAACCTCTTAATCCAATAACTCTCTGGTTTGAGCTCAGTTTTGAAGCCTTTGGTACTTTTCTTGGAGCATTTGAATTTTATAACAGTAAACCATCTACATACCGGACCAATAATCCCCACGCCCACTGTAGCAGTCTGAATTACAAAAATAACAAATGTTGACCCTGCATATTCTGAACCCCAAATTGCAGCAATACCCCACACTTGGTACTCAACTTCTGCTAAAATTAGAGCAGCCATAAGACAGATCACCCCTGAAGCGGAGCAAGTCACAGAACGTGCCATCACAAACTGGGGGCTCCCAGTTTCTGCCATCATCCAATACTTGTTGACATTTTCTTTCATTTTTTCAACTGTAATTTTCTTTCCATTTTGTTCTCTTAATGTTTTTTTGTGTACTTCACTATACTTCAATTCCAGATATTTTTTAGTGATAGCAACACTAATCGCCGAGAAAGCTGATACTACCAACAACAGAAGCATGAAAAAATTAACTAGAACATGTTCTACTAGTATTTCATTGGGAATTGAACAAATACCTAATTGGATGCAGACGTTCACAATCACGGTGATTATAAGAATACCCAAGGCTATTATGTTGGTGAATATATCTTTATCATCCATGGGGCCAAAAGATGGCATAAAATTACCTATTACAATACACATCATGACCGTGCTGCTAAGTTTTGCAAGTATATCACTTCCTCCATAGTACATGTCGCTACTCAAATCCAGTGGCATCTTCATTGCTACACTTAACAATGTCAGGGTCGTGGCATTGATAGTGAAGAATTTGCACGGGAACCAAAGTTTTTTGTTTCGGAACGCAGAGAAAACATCAGCAACGATTGCTAAGAAGCAAATTAGAGATGCTGCTGCAACATACATTCCGATCCATGGCATTGGTGCTTTTGATTTATAGGAGTCATGCTGGCAGGAAAGCATGTTTTTCCTATGTTGTTTTTGGTTTGCGGTGGTACTTTTACGGAAAGTGAGCTGCGCAAAAAAATTGATACTATTTTTAGTGTAATTTTCAGTTTACCTATACATTTTATAATATAATAAGGGAGAACTGCTCTTTAAATAGTAACTTTGAGTTTGTTTGGCATCTACACTTATTTAGACACTTATTTAGCTCATATTACTTTTTTTTTTATTTTTCTATATATATATTTTTTTTAAAATTAAAAAATTTCCTTATTTAAATCATTCCCAGCCCTTCATTTTGGAGTCCGGATCTTCTACCATACTTTCCTGTCGTGGTCCCTGCCGTGGTAAAAAACGACGTCGTTTTTGACCATTTTTTTTTTTTTTCTCTTTCTTTGCTTTTGAGCCTCTTTTTCTTCTATCTTAGCTCTCAAATCAGAGAGACGAAGATGGACGACGATGATGTTCCTCAAGTTCCTCACTTCAACAATGGGTGGAACAATGTTTCTTCATTATCTTCATCAACAATGGGTTCTGCTGGGTTCATCATCAACAATGGGTTCATCAACATCAACAAAAAAAAAATCTTCAGATCTAGAAATTTTCTGCAGATTTTTCATCATCATCAACAATGCGTTTTTCATCAACAATGCGTTCTTCAGATCTGGGTTCATCATCAACAATGCGTTTTTCTGCAGATTTAGAAAAAATTTGATTCAAATCTTCAAACAAATCTTCTGCAGATCCACAGATTTTTCACCAAAAATTTGAAAAAAAAAAATTTAGATCAACAATACTTATATGAGGCTTTGTTTCAAATCTACACAGATTAATTGTATTATTTTTTCAAATCTGGAAAAAGCCAAATAGAAATGTTAAAATATATATATATATATATATATTTTGTTCATCATCTGGATTGAAGATGATGGTGATCTGGATCTGCATCTGCAAAATCAAATGGCCTTTGTCAACATTGTTCATCATATATTTTGTTCGAAAGTACAAAATTTTGTTCATCACAGATTAATTGATCATATATTTTGTTCATCTCTACTTTATGTACAATCATTGAACAAAACCCATTTGGTCGGTTAGAATATATATATATATATATTCTTCTTCCTCCTCACTTTCCCATTGTTGATGAAGATGATGAAGCTGATGATGATGTTGAAGATGATGATGATGTTCAAAATCTGAAGATGATGATGATGATTTTGAGGATTTTTGTTTTTAAATTTTTTTTTTTCATGTAAATAAATGTAAATCTTATATGAGGCTTTGTTTTTTTTGGGGTGAAGAGAGGCCGGAGTTTGTGGTCAGCTTCCATGTCTGCAAGAATGTGTTCTACTTGATGTGGGTTTTGCTTAGAGAGAGAGAGAGAGAGATGATGACTGAAACAGGATGACTGAAACAGGGCCTTCTGTGGCGGCGTTATTTCTTCTTCCTCCTCTCTGGTTCTGATCTGCAATTTTTTTTTTTTGAAATTTTGCCCCAAAACGACGTCGTTTTGGGGCACTGCAGGGTGCGCCGTAGGAAAGAACGGCAGAGGATCCAGACTCTTCATTTTGTACAGAGGAGAGTGCCATGTCTCCCCACTTCTATACACCACACAATTTTCTTCCTATCACAGTCTCAGTGTTTCTCTGAGGTGATTAAAGTTTATTCCTCTGCAGAGCTACACTAACGGTGACACAGTCCAACCATGTTTGTTTGGGTGGATATATGCTTGGGATTAAATTAATAGTCTAATAAAATTATTAATCCGATATTTGGTTAAAAAATTGAAATACGGAATAACAATTCATCTGAATATAGTATCTCACATATGATGGATTATTCAATCCCACATAGAGAGTGTGATATAAAATGAGAGACTAAAAGTCTTGACTAACTTATCAAATGACCATAATAAATGTATTGTTGTTAATATTGGATGTCCCATGTCCTATCCATTCCAATCCCCTTAAACAAAAATCAGATTAGATAATATTTTATTAATCTCTCCTTATAATCCTAACTCAATCCAAACATAAGATAGGATACACAATCCAAAAGATTCGTAATCCTAAAACTATTAGTCATGGTAATACTAATCTAACCTAATCCAGTCTGCCTCACTGTTTTTGGACACCTAACAGTCAACGTGTGTAGTATTCAAATCAACTGCCATCTACATTACTACAACTAAAAACTAAAAAATCATACTTATATTTTTTACAGAAGTGATTGAGACCACTAAAAAAACACACCACTAAAAGTTCTAATGAGATGAAAAAAAAAAACAGCCATCACATCAAAGGGGAGCCACCCCATTAGTATAGCGATCCTGGTTCTTCCTCTGGTTGTTGTATCCGAACTTGGTTCCGTGGATGCCGGTTGTTGTTTTTATCTTGTTTCTGTCCTTCAATTCTTTTAATTTGAGTTTTAGGATGTTTTGGGCAGGTTCGTTTCAGGTTGGTTGTGATTGGAAGCATATGGTTGCTGTCCAGTTTTTAGCCTCTTCACTCGAGCCAAGACTTTGTCGCTCGAGCGAGCCTTGTGTTGTTGCTTCTTCACTCGAGCGAGGGTTTGTACGCTTGAGCGAGCTTTTCGTGTCTTCAGGTTTTGTTCAGATGCAGCCTTGGCTCGAGCGAGCGAGCTGTATGTTTTGGGGTTCTTCGCTCGAGCGAGCGTTTTGTCGCTCGAGCGTGCTTCTGGGTTGCAGACCTGAAACTTCGTGTTGTTTGCTCGAGCGAGGCTTTGTGCGCTCGAGCAAGGTGTTTTGTTGTGTCTGGTCGCTCGAGCGACCACTCCTTCGCTCAAGCGAGCATCGCTTATATCAGTTCGCAGCAGGGGTCTTCTCCTTCATTTTTGATCTTCTTCTTTTTCAAAACCCTAGATCGGCTGCACCCTCTCTCTCTACATATCTTCTCTCTAAAAATCCATCTAGCTCTAGTGTGTTCCTAGCCTAGTGCCTTTGTAAGAAAGGTGGGGTTTGGCGTGGCCTTCGTGTTGATCCGCAAAAGTTTGAGTTTGAAGCACTTCCGAGTTTTGCTCTTCTTCTCCTTGGGTTCTACATTTGAGGTAGGGATTCTCTTTGCTCTTTTTCAATACTTCGTCTATAGATAGACATGTGGTAAATTTGTATTGCATGAAAATCATATCATGTTGAATTTCTTTGAAAACCATGTGAGGGAACCTAGGGTTGGTTGTTTGAGAATGGTTATTTTATCATTGATAGTACTTTGGGCTAATTGGAATATAAACTAGCATGCTATTGTTGATAGAGGAAAAAGCCCTAAATTACATTTTGATTTGGTAAATTGAAAAGGGTAATGGTTGAACAGTGTTTGTAAATCTCTATTGTTAATATGAGTTTTGTAATTGAGTTAATGGCTAAGAGATTAACTATGGCATTGGGGTTATTTTGAAATGAGTACATTGAACGGAGATGGGTTATGGCTTTATTATCCATGGAATTGGTTTGGGAAAAATGAAATGAATGGAATTGATTTTGTGAAATGAAAAAGAGTGTTTTTTTTTGGAAAATCATGAAAATCGATCTTGGAAATGAGAAATGAAGTGTTAACTCTATGTGAGTCCCGGAAAATGAATATGGAAATTGAACTATTATGTCATGAGTGTTGAGTACCCACATTTGGGGTTTTACCTTTACCTATCGTACTAGCATTATTGTTGGGTTTAAGATCTCATGGTAGTTGAGCCTTCCAATAGGTGTACTGAATATATGCATCTAGAGGTTTTGTCCTTGGTCATCGGTGGAGGATGACATGGTTGTGTTGAATTGTCGGGTATGCATTACACCTGTGTTGATTGAACATTGTATGTAGTGAAGTGCTATGATACATTTTATATGTATAATTGTTAGGGAGGAGATATGTGATGTGCTCCAGTGTATGGGAGGAGATAGGAGATGTACTCCACACACCTATGTATTCATATACTTTAACACGTTGCTTATGTATCTTGATAGTTCATGTGTATGTATTACACTTGTTGGTTATTGTGATACCTTTGTTCCGTAATTTGTTAATTGGTCCTTAATACGAGTATGATTATGTGTCTAATATGATTTTGTGTGCCATTATGTGAAAATATGTGGTTTTGAATTTCTATCTGTTCACCGTAGGAATATCTGTTTAATTATCTGCTTTGGAAATTAAATTGAAGGCCTTATCGGCCATAAAACCCGAAATTAATTGCGCCATTGTGATTGGCATAATTTATAGAGCCTACGGTGAAGTTTAATTGAAAAATTGATTCGGACCAGATTAAGTTGATTAATTGGCGAGTTAGTGCCCAATTATTCCTTATTATTAAATTGTGGCTAGTAGGAATTTATGTAAAAAGGCACTTACACTCAATTTCCTCCTTTTATCTTCATTTGGGCTGATTAACTCTCTAGAAAGAGAGAAGGCCAGCTATTAGAGGGAAAAAGGGAGAGACTTGTGAATTTTTTATTCAAGCTTTGGATATTGAAGCCTAGTTCAAGAATTAACCATAGATTGGGCTTCTAGGTAAGCAATTAATTCTTGAATTCATGAGTTTAAGGTGTAATTTTGTGTGTTCAAAGCTAATTGATGGTCAAGAGCATGTTTTGAGTTTATTTTGTTGAATTGGAAGACCATATATGCATGTATGTATGTAATTGTTTAGAATTTACATAATTGAGCTTGAAATCCATGTAAATTTGTAGTTAAAGCTCATGTATAATCACCATTGGTATCATCTAAGTTGAGAATGGGAGCTAGACATCACATGCATGTACAATCTATGAAGATAAGAGCTTTGAATGCTTGAATGTGTATGTTAGAATTGAGTTTGGTGTCAATTTGAGCCATGCATGTGTTAAATTGTGAAATTGAGCTCTATTGTGATGTAGTTTGGTGTTTATACCAAGTTAGTACATAAATATATGAAGTTTGAGTCATAAACATGCATTTGGAACCTTTGAACATCGAATTGAAGCTCAAGAACTTGGTCTGGAATTTCCAGAATTTTGATGTCCGCTCGAGCGGGGAAATCGCCGCTCGAGCGTGAATTTTGTGCTCCCAGCACTTTTTGCAGACATGGTGTACGCTCGAGCGGAGGAATCCCACGCTCGAGCGGGGAGCCATGTAGAGAGGCGTTCCGCTCGAGCGCCAGAGTTCGTGATTGAGCGTAATTTTGATGCATCCAGTACTTTTGCAGGCCTTAAGGGTCCGCTCGAGCGGGGAAGTCTACGCTCGAGTGGGGACCTTGTTTTCTGAAATTTTGAAAATGCACTCTGTGTTCTGTTTTCCGTTCCCTTTCACTTCTAAGCACTCTTAGGCATGCATTGAGCATTGTAATTGAGTTAAAGAGATAAGAATGAAGCCTAAAGAGGAATATGTGAATGAATGAACGGATTGAACTAATTGTGACCCATATGTGTTACATGATATGTAGGGTCAAGCTCCAGGGCAACTCCACAAGCCGATCACTGTGAGTAATATCTGACATATGTTATTGTCCAATTGCTACTTATATGTAAGTTTTGTAAAGTTCATTAATTTGAATGGTGGACATAGTTTGATATGAAAGTTTGAAAGGCTTATGTGCCAGTTTGATATAAAAGTTTGAAGGGCCTATGTGCCAGTTTGTTATGAAAGTTTGAAAGGCCTATGTGCCAGTTTGATATGAAAGTTTGAAGGGCCTATGTGCCAGTTTGATATGAAAATTTGAAAGGCCTATGAGCCAGTTTGATCTGAAAAGTTTAAAGGGCCTAAGAGCCAATTTGATATAAGGGCCTAGGAGCCATTCTGATATAAGGGCCTAAGAGCTAGTCTGATATAAGGGCCTAAGAGCCAGTTTGATATACAGGCCTAAGAGCCAGTCCGATATGAAAGTTTGGAAAGGCCAAGGGCCAGTTGACATGAATGAATTGGGCCCCAAGCCGTCTGTTGTATAATGTTTTAATGCATTTCCCTTACTTGATATTAATCACTGGACTTTTGCTCACGCTCATTCATGTGTTTGTAGGTGAGCCAAGGGAGGTCCAGACCCAGCCCCAGTAAAGCCTAAGTGGATCAACATAGGTTTTGGAAAGTCAGCCCTCGTGTCTCACGCACGAGACCCATCTTCGCCCTTTTGTTATGTAGTTATATTTTGCCATGTTGGCGAAGTTTTGTATATGTTTGTATATAGTTTCACGGGTTGACATAGTTTTGAATGATCCTGTCTGTACAGAACTTTTGATACTTTAATTCTATTGTGAGTTATTAATATTTATATGTGTAGCACGTCCGCGGGGGACCTCGGCTACAGCTCGGACTCCCTTTGTTTGTTGCTGTTCTAAATCTGAACCAAAGAGTCCGAATCCGGCAAATCGTTTTGAAGAAAAACAGATTTTTGAAAAAGTAGTGCCAAACATGGACTGCTTTGCCAGATTACAGAGTCGCCACCTAAATATTTTTTAAAATGGGAAATTTAGGAAACCCTGACTCGGTGCCGAAGGCCACGTGTCCGTCATCACCAAAGTGACTTGGCTCGGGAGCTTGGGTACGATCGGGGAAGGTCAGCTATGAGCACCCCCTTTCGCCCGGTCCGAAGACCGGCCTCTACTAACCGTGATATCCGTTTTTGAAAACTTTATGCGTTCTTATTCCAGTTATTAGCCTAGAATTACTATGTGATGCGCACAACACAAAAGTATAGACTAGATTGCCTAATTTGGAAATACACATTGCGTATCCGTTTTGTCTCGAAAAACGTGTTGGTTTTTGTGCTACTCGCGAGTAGGCTAAAATTCGGATTTCAACGAGTTGTTCCAACTCAGGCAATCCAACCTCCACCCACAGCATTCAAACAGTAATATCACATATAAGCATTTAGCCGCATGGCAATCCTATTGTCATGGCGAACATTCACACGCATGCGATATGCTAAAGCAATAAAAACTTACATCGTACTCCTGCCAAAACAGTAAACTAGTTAGCAAACATGCATGACCTAGTTCAATGTTAAGTGGCTAATGTAACACATACAGGAGTGTAATCTAAACAGGCTCGGCTAACCCTAAACATGGCGCGTGAGATGCAACAACTATCACGTATTCAATTTTGAATTGAAATTACGATGCAGTTTGCATGATGTGCCGAGCCCGATGCATGTAAACAAATGCATGAATGCACGCATGCATTGCATAAGGTATGCTAAATTAGACGTGCCCTAATCTACCATCGTAAGCAGGTAATAAAAGGGGTAGAAAGAATGGAGGTTGGGAGACATACATGCCCACGCACCCACGCTTATTACATTTTGCCCTCACTCGGAGGGACCGAATAAATAAATAATACAGACCCGAAAGAAATAACGAATAAATTAATTATTACAAAATTCTGAATATTAAAATTAAGCAATAACTAAAAGAAATGGGGCCTCAGCCCTGCCTTGGGATGTGCAGTGATGCGTGCTCGATCCGTCTTGCCCGGAAAACCGTGCCATGGCACTGTTGCTTCTGCTTTTTGCTACCCTGCCCCTCCAAAAATTCCCAAAGTTCCATAGTACCTTCCTTGCATGTCATTGAATGTCACCGGCTGGAGAGAGAGTTCACCGGCTGTCTACAAATTCCACCGGCCACTTACATGGTTTATCGGCACAAAAATAGTGCCGGTCGGCACTATTTACTGCCGGTCGGCAGAAAGTCCCTGCAGCAGACAGATTGACAGCAGCAGCAAGACAGCAATGCATGGCATGGGTTTTGGGGGACATGTAAGCATGGTCATTGCCTCCTATCATGCTTGGGGACTCAAGGAGGTTTGACCCTTGGTTCTAGGGCCATCAATGATGCATTTGATGCATGATAGCCTAAGGAACCAAGGTTGCATGTTTTAATTGAAATGCATGCAACACAAAAGATGAAGACTAAGTCCCCATCATGTGGAGGTCAAGGGCCTTAGTGACATGGGAGTTGAGGTGTGTTTAGTCACTTGGAGTACAAACACCCCTCAACTTCCATACTTGGTTTGACACCCCAAACCAAGTGATGAAATGCAACTATGCAAAACATGCAAACATGCAAACATGCAAACATGCAAACTAGGATGTTAGCAAATTAAGTACCACACAACTAACACATTAATCATGCAAAATGTTAGAATGTAAAAGGGGCTAGTGTGATAGAGAAATGAGCTAAGTATGCAATGGGATCAACCAAGTATGCAACTAGCATGTGATGAGCATATAATGATGGTCTTAACCACCATGGGGGAGGCCTCAAACCTCCCCAAAACAGTGGCAAAGTGTACCCCAAAACATAGATAAAATGCTATGCAAGCATGCTAGTCAATGGACCTAAGTCTAAGGCACCAAAGAGAGTAACTTGACACCACTTACACAACCACTCATGGCATGCATCTAACAACCAAAAACAGGCTTTTAGCATGTGAAATGACACCCAAACCCCATATAGGGCAACCCCAAAAATGCATCAAACATAGAAGCATGCACAATGCTTATTCCTAGACATACTAGAGCACACCCTTATGGCATGAAATAGGCTACACATGCATATATACAAGCATGATTTATGGACTGAAAAATGTCCCTAGATGATGCCAAATCATGGGATCAAGACAAGTTAAGCATGCTAGGAGCCAAAACATACAAGGCTTACAAGCCTAAAGTACAAAACAACCATGTGAAGCACACCAAATGGGACTAAAACAGTGGCTCACAGCCCTCTAACATGGCAAAATAATGCTAGCATCTCCATGAAACTAAGCTAAAAACATGCTAAAATCAAGGTCTCAAAGTATGGCATGCTTTTAAGCATAAGAAGGCATTTCAAAGCAAGTATGAGAGACATATTAGAGGTGACAAATCCGACCAAAAACAGAATTTAGACATGCTCCAAAACACTCAAAAAAACTCTTAAATGAAGCCAAACAAGACTATGCATACATGCTATTCTTTGAACCCAAAACAAAGGCAAACAAGGACCAAGGGAAGAGGGTGTCTCTCCCTTAAATGAGGCTCGAAAATAACATCCTCACCACTGAAAACCCACTGGTTTTCAGTGGTGAGAAGGCCAAAGGACACCAAGCAAACAAGGCCTCCAAGAAAAGGCACAAAAGGACCAAAACAAAGCCTAAAAGAGTGAGGCTTCACTCAAATAGACAAATGACCTTAAAGAATGTTCTTGGGCTAGTAAAAACAAGACTTTTTTTATCTTAAACACAAACTCAAAAACACAAAGCAAAGAGGGTAAAAAAGGTTGCAAGAATGGGGAATATAAAGTGATGTTCTTACCCTTGAAGATCCCTTGAAGATCAAATGGTGCAGCCCCTCCCTAGTGCTCAAAACCAGTCCAAAACCAACACAAATAACCTTCCAAGCCTCTCAAACTCAAGCTAAGGTGTAATGGTGTGTGTAAAGGAGCAAAACTAGGACAAAATCACACTTTTTGGCCTTAGATCACACACACAAAGGGAGGGAGATCTTGATATAGATATATGACAGAGGTATATGTATATAAGCTCTGGTTTTGACTCTCAAGAAGCTAACCCTTAGCCAAGAAGACAAGGCTTCCTCTTATAGGCATTGTAAAGCTTGTCAAACAAGCTTGGAAGGAGTGTATCCCCTCCATACACGTGTATGGAGGGGAGCAAAAGCTACAAAGTTGTCTGAAAAAATCCCAGAAAGAAAGTGCACAGTAGTCGGCAGGGCAAAATGGTCATTTCGCCAAAAAGAGTGCCGACCGGCACAAAATAGTGCCGACCGGCACAATATAGTGCCGATGGCAACTCTAGCCAGCCGGTGGCCTCTAGCCCCAGCCGGTGGTGTGTAGGGATGCCTCATAAAGCATTCCCTGCCCTCCTAAGGCAAAACACAAGTGTTTGGTGCAAAACCAAACACAAACGGTCGAGTCCGGAGGTCCTGAGGCACGGCGCGCGCAGCCGAGAACTCCAGGAACTCCAAACGAACACAAACATGGATAATCACCGAGTGTTCCAACGGTGACGTCCAAGTCTTGAGGACGGTCAAAAATGGGGTGTCTACAGTTGCCCCTCTTTGACAGAACTCGAAAGTCATAAGAATGACGGGAGTGAATGTCAAAGCCCAGAGACGACCCATTTTTGACAAGGCCGAAGACTTGGACAGACATACAAAGCGCAAATGGTTGAACTCGCAAGCTGCCTACGTATCCCTTAGGGAATCAAACCAGCGTAGTTCAGGCAGGATGCAAAGTGATGCACAATGCAAGGGCATAACTTATGATCATGCAAAGGATGCTGTAATGAAGCAATTATGCAAAATAAATGCAACATTTTAAGCGAATGCTATGCAAGCAAGTAAACGTGAACCAACCTACATCTCATGCAGAAAGGATGTAAGAGAATTATGCAATTCTCACGAACATGTGCGTTAGATACACAAAAGTGAACGAAGTGTGATGGATACACTAAGTGGACAAACATGTGTGATGGATACACCAAAGTGAAGAGAGTGTGATGGATACACTATATGAATAAAGTGTGGTTGATACACTAAGTGAAGCAAAGTGTGACAGATACACAAAGCAAAACGAGTGTGATGGATACACTAAGCAAATATGTGATAGATATACTAAGCAAATGTGTGTGGTGGATACACAAAGGGAGCATGTGATAGATACAAAAAGTGAACGTGTGTGGTAGATACACAAAGTGAAGCGAGTGTGATTGATACGTAAAGTGAGCACGTGATAGATACACTACATGAAGCATAATGTGATAGATACAGTAGCTGAGTGCGGTGAGCACAGTGTGATGGATACACAAAGGGTGAACACAAAGTGTGATAGATGCACTAAGTGAACAAAGTGTGATGGATACACAAAAGGTGAACACAGAGTGTGATAGATGCACTAAGTGAACAAAGTATGATTGATATACTAAATGTGAACACGAAGTGTGATAGATGCACTTAGTGAACAAAGTATGATGGATATACTAAAAGTGAATACAAAGTGTGATAGATGCACTTAGTGAACAAGTATGATGGATATACTGAAGGTGAACACAAAGTGTGATAGATGCACTTAGTGAACGGGAGTATGATTGATATACTAAATGTGAACACAAAGTGTGATAGATGCACTTAGTGAACGGGAGTATGATTGATATACTAAATGTGAACACAAAGTGTGATAGATGCACTTAGTGAACAAGTATGATTGATATACTAAATGTGAACACAAAGTGTGATAGATGCACTTAGTGAACAGGAGTATGATTGATATACTGAATGTGAACACAAAGTGTGATAGATGCACTTAGTGAACAAGTATGATTGATATACTAAATGTGAACACGAAGTGTGATAGATGCACTTAGTGAACGGGAGTATGATTGATATACTAAATGTGAACACAAAGTGTGATAGATGCACTTAGTGAACAGGAGTATGATTGATATACTAAATGTGAACACAAAGTGTGATAGATGCACTTAGTGAACGGGAGTATGATGGATATACTGGATATATGAAGTGTGATTGATACACTAAGGGAATAAAGTGGGTATGTGCGTGATAGATACACAAAAGGTAATGAAGTGTGATGGATACACTAAAGTAATTGAAGTGAACATGTGTGTGATAGATACAGAAAATGAGAATGTGTGTGATAGATACACTAAGTGAAGAGAGTGTGATTGATACACGGAATGCAATGAAGTGTGTGATTGATACACTTGATGAAATGAAACGTGTGATTGATACACTGAATGCAATGAAGTGTGTGATTGATACACTTGCAATGAAGTGTGTGATTGATACACTGAATGCAATAAAGTGTGTGATTGATACACTAAAGTGAGAATGGGTGTGATAGATACATAAAATGAGAATGTGTGTGATTGATACACAAAATGAGAGAAGTGTGATTGATACACTAAATAAACATGTGACAGATACATGAAGCAAATAGAGTGTGATTGATACACAAAGCAAACATGTGATATGAAGAGAAAAATGGTGTGATAGATACACAAAGTGAGTGAAGTGTGATTGATACACTGAGTGAGAGTGTAATAGATACACAAAAGTGAATATGTGCGTGATGGATACACAAAACAAGAATGTGTGTGATAGATACACAAAATAGGAATGTGCGTGATAGATACACAAAATGAAAGAAATGTGATTGATACACCAAGGCAAATGGAGTGTGTTAGATACACTAAGTGGAGCAAATGACTATGTGTGATAGATACACGAAGTGAATGGAGTGTGATTGATACACTAAAGCAAATAAAGGGCGCTAGATACACTGAATGAATGAAGTGTGATTGATACACTAAGTGAATGAAGTGTGATTGATACACTATGGGAATGAGGTGCGATTGATACACTATTCTGGCTTGAAGCAGACTTGATCTTGAGCTTGAGGTAGAGGTACACTCATACTTCGGAGCACTGGCAAGGCCTGAAGAGGTACACACGGGATGTAGTCTCGGAACTTACTGAAGTTGAAACAAACTCAGATACCCGACGTTTTCCTCTTTTGCTTTTACTTTGCAGTCTGGAACCACATAGCTTCAAATAGGTCCTGGTTTTACTGTTCACACTTATCGGGGGTAGGCCCTGCAGTTTTATGAAAGAACGAATCTGTTTTGCACAAATGTGGAGAATGGCACGGCACTCTGAGCACAAGATGATTTGATTTCTTTTTGAAATTAAGAAATGAGTTCTTAACCGGGTATTAAGCCTACAACTGAACACAGCGAAAAAGACTCAACAAAAGAAAACAAAGGTAAACAACCTAAACACATCTATTGACACTCGAAACGACTCAAAACAAGAATCGAGGCAGACAAAACAAAACACAAGACTCAAATGTGCACAGGGAGCCTGTTTCACCGGGTATTATTCCCCACCCTTTCTCATTTGTGATTCTCACATCACTCGGCCCTCAAGCTCTGTTTTTCTGAAAAAGCCCTTTTCTCACTTTTTCTCTCAACGCACATCTCTCTATTCTTTAATCTCTCATTTTTTATCCCTCCCCAGAGTGGTTGGTAGATAGACAAGAAGTTGCGGGCTCTTGCCCCTAGCATTCTGCTAGATTTTTTTTCTTCCGCACACAGCAGTGAACTTTCCCACAGAGGGGTTGCGATGCGGCTAGATGTGCGGCAGACCTACAGCTGACATCGGTTAATGATGCTTTGCTGGGGAGTTTGGACGTGATTAGATCCGTCTAGATGAGGGAGTGGAATATCCTGATCTATTCTAATCTGTGCTTCGCACTTGGCTTGATACCTTGTTGCTTGGAGGATGAAAGAGCTTTCAGCCCTTTGTTGTTAACTTCAGTTGTGCCTTTTCTGGCAAGTAGAGTGCCCTTCTGGCAAGTATGTTGGCGACGGGGGAAAGACAAGAAGCCTGACTCAACTGTGCCCCTAGTTCATCATTTCGACCATTTTTTGTTTTAAAATAATTTTGACCAACATGAGAGTTAGATTAACATGCTTGTTCGATTTTTGATTTGAAATCATGCAAGTCAGGCTATGAGCACTGAAAATTTTCCTTTTTCGGGTCCAAGAAAATGGTCCAGTTTTGGAAAAATGGAATGATTTTTGAGAGAATAGTCAACCTCAGTAAAAATTCTCAAAAACTGTTTTTGCAAACGGCCACCGCTCAACAAGCAGGGAACCTACTCTTGAGATGCGCAACCTCGGATCCATAAGCAATGGAAAATTGCCCCTTGTCTGAAGGTCACTGCATGGCAACGGAAAGTTGCCCCTTGTTTGAAGTGACACCGCGATGTTTTGAATGGCAACGGAAAGTTGCCCCTTGTTTGGATGGCACCGCAGCGCATTATAGTCAGTCCTCAGAGTGACGATCACAACCGAACTCTCGGATACAGAGAAGGCAAAGATGATCAAAACCATTTCATGGACACAATTGAATTTGAAGTGTTTTAGGGCTGGACTTCAGAGTGAAGTTGCCTACGTATCCCAAACATGGGAATCAAGCCTTACGTAGTTCGGGGTTAAGGTACACTCGGGTATTTAACCTCTCCTTTTTATGCTCTAACTTTTGCCAAGGCGCCTGTTGCAGGTTTTCGACCTTGCGAGCTTTGTTCTTCTTTCTTTTCTTTCTTTTTCATTTTTTTTTCTCTTTTTCTTTTTTTCTTTTAGGCTCTAACTTTTGCCAAGGCGCCCGATGCGGGTTTTCGACCTTGCGAGCTTCTTTTTCTTTTCTTTTCTTTTTCTTCTTCCTTTGTTCTTCTTTTTTTTCTGTATTTTTCTTTCCTTTTGTATGTATTTTTTGCTTGCTCTAACTTTTGCCTGGGTCGCCCTTCCGGGTTTTCGACCCAGCGAGCCTCTCAAAGGGTAAAAGTGTAGCAAGTCCATGCCAAATGGTTTTAGGGTTTTGATGCCATCCGTATCCAGGAGAGTGGCTGTTGATTCGCAAGAGAACTCATCTTCGGCTCTTCGGGCACATCTGACATCTTTGCCCCTAGTTTGAGGGGGGGCTTCTGATCTAGCTTCCCAAGCCTCTCTTGACGACATCTGATCTTCTTGATTTGACTTTCTTGCCTCTTGTTCGAGGGCTGCTTCAAAGCTGGCCACACAGGCCTCACATCATGATTGTCCTTTGAACGTTCTGAATCCAAGTTCAAGGTTTGAAAGCAAAGGGGTTGAGTCTCGAGGCCGAGAGCGATCCTAAGCTGCACAATCTCAAAAGCGATTCCACACATGTCTTTGCAGGACCGCGCAAAACATTTTTTTGAAAGTTTTTAAGAAAGCGACAAATCGCTCGCGCTGAAGACAGTGTAGAACCAATCTGGATCAAAGCTAGGGTCCTTCTCAGTACTCACACTAACAAGCATGATTTCATTCATTAATGGCTTAGCACGCCTCTCTTTCTCTCAATTTGATCAAAGTTTTGCAAATCCCGAGGAATTCCTCCCTCTTTGTTTTCACCGCAGTGTTCAAAAAGGTTTTGAAAAACTTAGGTCAATGCAATAATTTCAAGGCATAGAAAAGACAGAGTTCTTATCAAATATTTCCATCTTATTTAGAATTTCTGGCACAACTGGCACACGGCAGAAGCAAACACAAGAGTGTGAAAATCACTGTTGTTCCATTCAAATCTGTTGGCACAACTAGCTCCCTGGCAGAAACAGACTCAAAAGAAAGCAAAAAGAAAAATATAAAACAAAATGGTGATGCCCGAGGTAACACCCCCGGAATCACCCGACCTTTGTACAACAGGACTGACTCGATACAACAAGACAGACCCTTAATCAAAAAGACTGACTCAAGACCAAGAGACAGACTCAAAACAAAACCACAGAATTGACTCAACACCCAAGTCAGAAACTACAAAATTAGCATTCGCAAATGCTCAAAACAGTGTGTGCCATTCCCACGTCTGAAGTAAACTAAGTGCCGCCCGCAGGTGGTTTGTCCCCCGATCACATACTTGTACTATCCCCCAAGTTTGCTGATCCAGTGACAATAGACCTTATTGAGCTGGTGCGGTGATGACGTTGTTGTCAAACAAATCTTGTACATCATGGCGCAGACGAAAGCAGCTATCGGTCTCATGACCGGTTTGTTGATGGTACGCACAGTACTTAGTCCGCTCATGCTTTGAAGGGAGAGGATCAGGTAAAGGCCGTTGTTCCAATGGTTTCAGATGTCCTTTCCGGATTAAAACCTCTAGAGCCTTTGACAAAGGCATATGAAGTGGGGTGAAAACCCTCTTGACTCGAGGTGGATATTTGGTTTTCTGTGAGCTACTTCCGGACGCACCGGTGAATGGGGTAGCTGTTTTTGATGTAGTGGTGGTGACCATGCCCACTTCAGAAGGTCTTGCAGTTGCATCACCACTGGTGGTCGTATTCGAACTGCGGGTAAACGCCCTCCTGGGCTGCTCCTTCTCCTGGTCAATGAGGCCTTGCTTTATAGCATCCTCGATTTGTACCCCAATCTCATGGAGGTCTGCAAAGGTGGGTAGGGGGAGGACAATCATCTTCTGCATCAGCCTGGGTTGGAGATTGCGCACAATCATCCGTATCTGGTCCTTGTCGACCGGCCTGGTGGTCATCGAAGAAGCTTTGGCTCTCCAACGGGTTACAAAGTCAGAGAAGCCCTCTTTCGGCTCTTGCCTGGTTGTCTCAAGATCACGGGTTGTGATCTCGATCTGGGTATTGTATGAATATTGTGCGACGAAGGCCTCGGACATCTCCTCCCAGCTTCGTTTCACTGAGTCCTCTAATTTGGTGTACCAGATGGCCGCGATACCGACAGGGTCCTGCTAAAGAGGGAGAGCTTCTGTAATCTTGTCAAGCCCATCGGGCGCAGGACATCTGAAAACAAACTCAGGTGGACCATGGGATCTCCTGACCCGTCAAAACGATCGATGTGAGGCATCTTGAACCTGTCTGGCAATGTCACAGCTGTGTCCGTGTATCCATCTTCAATGTCAGGGATGGTCTTGACTCCCTGGGATTTCTTGAACAGCTTTTCAAGCTTGCTCAACTTCAGTGCTGTGGGATCCGTCTCGAACTCAAAGGGAGAGTCCGGTACATTGATAGGCGTGGGCGCCTTGGATAGTTGCGGTAGAATCGGGGGCGGAGCTGGCCCGTTGGAAGGCCTGTATCCTCTTGGACATTTTGGACATTTGGCGTCTCCTCGGGTATCGGATCCCTTGGTGGGGGAGGAGCCTGATGCGAAGCAGATGCCCCGGCTTGCTGCTCTAACCTGGCAATTGTCTCTGCCTGTTGGGCTATGACCACAGCCTGTTGCTTGGTGAATTCAGATTGACGGACAGCATCTTGCTGCATGGCTTTCATACTATCCTGGAGTTGGCGCACCATTTCTTCCAGACTCGACATATTGTCCTGATTCGACTGAGCAACCGGTATATATGTGTCTGTTGTAGGCTTGGAAATCTCAACCCGACCGCTCAAAGATCACTGATCTGGTAGCTGTTGTACTGGTGGTCTGTGCCTGACTGGCCCTCTCTGGCCCTGATTACCCTTGAACTGAGTCTCTGACCCGACAAAGTCTGTCAACACAAATCCAATGTTCCTGGGGGATAGTGGAGCCTTCTGAAGCTATGATTCCAGGACTACCCTAGCAAAAGAGAAAACAGACAGCATCTCAGCTCAACTTCACTGGAACTGATACGAGCAAAGCTGAACGACTGTATTCTATTACTGATCACTGTTTCCCGAAACCACTGCCCCAAATCTGAATCTGATACCCGCAGATATAACTGTTTCTTAAAATACTGATACTGGTGCCCGCAGGCCGGATACCCAGACTCGCAAACTGGTATATGCATTCCCTGTAGAGATACACTCTAAAAGCACATAGCAAGTAAAAGAGAGCCAATACACCCCTATGTTGGGGCATGGTTTCCCTGTCCTATTTTGTCAGGAGCTAGGGTTTCACTACACACACAGCGGTTTCAAACAACCTAACATCGGGTAAGCAACCTGTCCTAGTTTGGAATGGTCACTATGGATTCTGAATATGCACTAGGTCGAATGGTCAAAAAGGGTGCCCCGGTAAAAACCGGGGTTTGTGTTCCCATACTGGCAGAGCCCGCAACCGGTCAGCCTTATGGACATGCCTTGACAAGACAAGCCTCCGGCAAACCGCTCAGGAATAGCAGATGGCCAACACGGTGTCCTAGGCGCACCAATGCACATGCAATGCAAAGAAACACATAAGTGTAGTCAAAACAGGATATCACGAGTTCGAGTAAAGCTCTCTAAAATTCCCCAGCAGAGTCGCCAGAAACTGTAGCACGTCCGCGGGGGACCTCGGCTACAGCTCGGACTCCCTTTGTTTGTTGCTGTTCTAAATCTGAACCAAAGAGTCCGAATCCGGCAAATCGTTTTGAAGAAAAACAGATTTTTGAAAAAGTAGTGCCAAACATGGACTGCTTTGCCAGATTACAGAGTCGCCACCTAAATATTTTTTAAAATGGGAAATTTAGGAAACCCTGACTCGGTGCCGAAGGCCACGTGTCCGTCATCACCAAAGTGACTTGGCTCGAGAGCTTGGGTACGATCGGGGAAGGTCAGCTATGAGCACCCCCTTTCGCCCGGTCCGAAGACCGGCCTCTACTAACCGTGATATCCGTTTTTGAAAACTTTATGCGTTCTTATTCCAGTTATTAGCCTAGAATTACTATGTGATGCGCACAACACAAAAGTATAGACTAGATTGCCTAATTTGGAAATACACATTGCGTATCCGTTTTGTCTCGAAAAACGTGTTGGTTTTTGTGCTACTCGCGAGTAGGCTAAAATTCGGATTTCAACGAGTTGTTCCAACTCAGGCAATCCAACCTCCACCCACAGGCATTCAAAGTAATATCACATATAAGCATTTAGCCGCATGGCAATCCTATTGTCATGGCGAACATTCACACGCATGCGATATGCTAAAGCAATAAAAACTTACATCGTACTCCGTGCCAAAACAGTAAACTAGTTAGCAAACATGCATGACCTAGTTAATGTTAAGTGGCTAATGTAACACATAAGGAGTGTAATCTAAACAGGCTCGGCTAACCCTAAACATGGCGCGTGAGATGCAACAACTATCACGTATTCAATTTGAATTGAAATTACGATGCAGTTTGCATGATGTGCCGAGCCGATGCATGTAAACAAATGCATGAATGCACGCATGCATTGCATAAGGTATGCTAAATTAGACGTGCCTAATCTACCATCGTAAGCAGGTAAATAAAAGGGGTAGAAAGAATGGAGGTTGGGAGACATACATGCCGCACCACGCTTATTACATTTTTGCCCTCACTCGGAGGGACCGAATAAATAAATAATACAGACCCTGAAAGAAATAACGAATAAATTAATTATTACAAAATTCTGAATATTAAAATTAAAGCAAATAACTAAAAGAAATGGGGCTCAGCCCTGCCTTGGGATGTGCGGTGATGCGTGCTCGATCCGTCTTGCCCGGAAAACCCGTGCCATGGCACTGTTGCTTCTGCTTTTGCTGCCCTGCCCCTCCAAAAATTCCCAAAGTTCCATAGTACCTTCCTTGCATGTCATTGAATGTCACCGGCTGGAGAGAGTTCACCGGCTGTCTACAAATTCCCGGCCACTTACATGGTTTATCGGCACAAAAAGTGCCGGTCGGCACTATTTATTGCCGGTCGGCAGAAAGTTCCTGCAGCAGATTGACAGCAGCAGCAGCGAATGCATGGCATGGGTTTTGGGGGACATGTAAGCATGGTCATTGCCTCCTTCATGCTTGGGGACTCAAGGAGGTTTGACCCTTGGTTCTAGGGCATCAATGAATGCATTTGATGCATGATAGCCTAAGGAACCAAGGTTGCATGTTTTAATTGAAATGCATGCAACACAAAAGATGAAGACTAAGTCCCCATCATGTGGAGGTCAATGGGCTTAGTGACATGGGAGTTGAGGTGTGTTTAGTCACTTGGAGTACAAACACCCCTCAACTTCCATACTTGGTTTGACACCCCAAACCAAGTGATGAAATGCAACTATGCAAAACATGCAAACATGCAACATGCAAACATGCAAACTAGGATGTTAGCAAATTAGTACCACACAACTAACACATTAATCATGCAAATGTTAGAATGTAAAGGGGCTAGTGTGATAGAGAAATGAGCTAAGTATGCATGGATCAACCAAGTATGCAACTAGCATGTGATGAGCATATAATGATGGTCTTAACCACCATGGGGGAGGCCTCAAACTCCCCAAAACAGTGGCAAAGTGTACCCCAAAATAGATAAAATGCTATGCAAGCATGCTAGTCAATGGACCTAAGTCTAAGGCACCAAAGAGAGTAACTTGACACCACTTCACAACCACTCATGGCATGCATCTAACAACCAAAACAGGCTTTTAGCATGTGATGACACCCAAACCCCATATAGGGCAACCCCAAAAATGCATCAAACATAGAAGCATGCACATGCTTATTCCTAGACATACTAGAGCAACCCTTATGGCATGAAATAGGCTACACATGCATATATACAAGCTGATTTATGGACTGAAAAATGTCCCTAGATGATGCAAATCATGGGATCAAGACAAGTTAAGCATGCTAGAGCCAAAACATACAAGGCTTACAAGCCTAAGTACAAACAACCAATGTGAAGCACACCAAATGGGACTAAAACAGTGGCTCACAGCCCTCTAACATGGCAAAATAATGCTAGCATCTCATGAAAACTAAGCTAAAAACATGCTAAAATCAAGGTCTCAAAGTATGGCATGCTTTTAAGCATAAGAGGCATTTCAAAGCAAGTATGAGAGACATATTAGAGGTGACAAATCCGACCAAAAACAGAATTTAGACATGCTCCAAAACACTCAAAAAACTCTTAAATGAAGCCAAAATATGCATACATGCTATTCTTTGAACCCAAAACAAGGCAACAAGGACCAAGGGAAGAGGGGTGTCTCTCCTTAAATGAGGCTCGAAAATACATCCTCACCACTGAAAACCCCTGTTTTCAGTGGTGAGAAGGCCAAAGGAACACAAGCAAACGGATCCAAGAAAAGGCACAAAGGACCAACAAAGCCTAAAAGAGTGAGGCTTCACTCAAATAGACAAATGACCTTAAAGAATGTTCTTGGGCTAGTAAACAAGACTTTTTTATCTAAAACAAACTCAAAACCAAAGCAAAGAGGGTAAAAAAAGGTTGCAAGAATGGGGAATATAAAGTGATGTTCTTACCTTGAAGATCCTTGAAGATCAAATGGTGCAGCCCCTCCTAGTGCTCAAAACCAGTCCAAAACCAACACAATAACTCCAGCCTCTCAACTCAAGCTAAGGTGTATGGTGTGTGTAAAGGAGCAAAACAGGACAAAATCACACTTTTTGGCCTTAGATCACACACAAAGGGAGGAGATCTTGATATAGACTATGACAGAGGTATATGTTATAAGCTCTGGTTTTGACTCTCAGAAGCTAACCCTTAGCCAGAAGACAAGGCTTCCTCTATAGGCATTGTAAAGCTTGTCAAACAGCTTGGAGGAGTGTATCCCCTCCATACACGTGTATGGAGGGGAGCAAAGCTACAAGTTGTCTGAAAAATCCCAGAAAGAAAGTGCACAGTAGTCGGCCAGGGCAAAATGGTCATTTCGCCAAAAAGAGTGCCGACCGGCACAAAATAGTGCCGACCGGCACAATATAGTGCCGATGGCAACTCTAGCCAGCCGGTGGCCTCTAGCCCCAGCCGGTGGTGTGTAGGGATGCCTCATAAAGCATTCCCTGCCCTCCTAAGGCAAAACACAAGTGTTTGGTGCAAAACCAAACACAAACGGTCGAGTCCGGAGGTCCTGAGGCACGGCGCGCGCAGCTGAGAACTCCGGGAACTCCAAACGAACACAAACATGGATAATCACCGAGTGTTCCAACGGTGACGTCCAAGTCTTGAGGACGGTCAAAAATGGGGTGTCTACAATATGTATGACTTGTTTGACGTGCCATGTAAGCACAGCTCTAAGGACAAAGTTTTTAAATTGCTTCCGTTTGGCCCCCATTAACTCTGTTAAATTACAGTCGGTATGGTTTGAGGCCGTAGGTAATCTCATGATTACTGGCCGGTTATGTCCTTAACCCACGGGGGCGGGTTTGGGTCATGACAGTTATGCTCTGTTGTATTGTGATTATTAGTGTTATACACTGCGCTTATAATCAAAGGTACCGTTACTTTCCAGTTAGCGCCTGGAGAACTGACAGCGCTTATAATCAAAGGTACCGTTACCTTCCAACTAGCGCCTGGAGAACTGACTTAGCCAGTAGAGTAGAGCTTTATTGTTATTGTTTCAGTGTATCTGAGCATATCATGGATTGCGATGGTTACGGTTTTGGAGGGCCGAGTTGCCTCATTTGTTGATTATATACGTGTTGATGAGTTGTTATCTCCCTTTTATGAAAGGCATGCAGGTATAGATATAAATGTTTTGGGAACAAACCTAAATGTCATTTTGAAACTTGGAAAAGTGTGAAGGAAATTGAGTATTTGAAAATATGTTTTGAGGAAGGCAAATCTGTTGTAAGTATGGAAAATGGGAAAAAGGTATTGGGCTTAGTGAAATTGTTTTTCTAAGAAGTTGTTATTGTTATGAAAGATTGGGAATAAGGGGTAATGAAAAGAAAGGAAAGAAGAATTTCTTGTAGCGTTGAATGAAATGGCTGATTTGAGAAAAGTTCATACTTATGTATATTTTGTATAAACTGTCACCTTACTATTCTAGTATGAGACTGGACATTCATGATCATAGCTATCTATAAGTTGTTATTGTTGAGGATCATGTTGAGATCCCTGCTAGACTATATGTTCATCCCACGTTGTTGAATCTTTTTCAGGTGTTAAGCAAGTTGTGCTACAAGATTTGGATTTTCTTGTTTATTGGCCACGGAGCCTCTTGTGTGTTGGCGGAATGCCATTGTTGTAAAAGGGTTACACCCTTCTTCTGATTCTTTAATGTTGTAAGCCTACAGACAGTTGATTTAGAATGCTCATGTTGTATTTAATTTGCATTCGAATGAGAGAATTATTATTTAATTCTACTAGTCGAATATTTAAGTTTACTTCCGCATGTTGTCTCTGAACTTGATTTAAATTAATGGATTTGGTAATGATTTCGAGTAATAAAAAGTGGGGCGTGACAATTAGTGTTCCCCCTAGTGCTCCATTTTTAGTATTTCCAAGCATTAATCTATTTTTCATTATTCAATAAAATTACTTAGTTGGTGATTAATTTTTAATAATTCAATTACTTTAAACTAATTGCCTTGTGATCAATTTTTGTAAATTAATTTACCAAAAAAGATATATTTAAAAAATAATTGGGGCAATTACAAAAAAACCCCAAGATTTTAGCTTTATAACAAAATAAATTTTTAATTTTATCAATTTAAATCATAATATTTTGATTAGTTTCAATCTAAATTATTTGCCTATTTTTATTATGTAAAATCAAAGGAAAAATAGCATTTTAGTCATTAAACTCAGTGCAGATATACATAAAATGTCTAAAATATAATTTTTATTGAGTTTTATGATTAAAATACCTATTATTTCATCAATTTTACTTAACGAAAATAGACAAATTGTTTAAAAGAAAAACAAATAAAAAATTTCAGATTTAAACTGATAAAAATAAAAATATAGAATTTATTTTATTACAAAATTCA
This sequence comes from Camellia japonica, assembly GCA_030407325.1. Lineage (NCBI taxonomy): Eukaryota > Viridiplantae > Streptophyta > Magnoliopsida > Ericales > Theaceae > Camellia > Camellia japonica. Next base: position 34,565,687 of record JAPPVO010000036.1, on the reverse strand, counting down.
AACTCTATTTTTTTTTTTTTGTAATTTCCCTAAAATAATTTGAATAAGCTTTTTATTTAGTGAGGTTAATTCAACCTACAACAATCCATGTAGTGTTAAAAGAGAAAAAGGGTAAATTACACTACACCCCTCGGGTTTTTATTTAATATAGATACCTCCTAAAAAATTACATTTCCCTCCTTGAGGTTTGTAATCTTATTATAAATTATTTCTTGAATTACTGATGTCATGTGCTAAAATTTTTTAAATGACCATCTTACCATTTTTCCTATCATTTATGATTCCTATCATCATGACTACATTATATAACTTTTCATCATTAAATTCTACCTAATCATATTCTTATTGAGTGATGATATACAATCATAAATTTTATATAAAATTTTCAAACACAATGATATAGCTTAATTGTGACATTTCACTTTAAAACAAAACACCCATAAACATGATTTATATTTATAACAATATTACTATCACAACATTTTTATGATATTTTTGTATAAATTTTTATATATATGAACATAATTTTTTTCTTATTTCCACCATTATATCTAGATTAGATCAATTTAATCTAGATATATTTAAAATGTATAAAATTTGAACAAAAAACTTCAAAAAAATATATATATATATACAACAAAATAAGATAATATATTGAATTTATATATATATATATTTTGTACTTGGTGAATTTAAAAAATAAATAAATATTATACTTTTTAAGGTGTCTAAAAAATAAAATAAAAATGCTTAAAATATTTAAAATATTTAAAAAATTTAGTAAAAATAAAAAAACACGAAAAGTAAATAAATAAAAAAATTCAATTTTTTGTGTGAGATAAACTAAAGAAGATGATTATTTTATTATTTTATATGTATAAAGATTAAGGGACAAATATATCATTTTAATCTGATAAGGGATTAAGTGTAGTTTTTTAAATGCGAGAGGGATTTGTATTAAACAGAAATTTCAAGAGATGTCAGTGTAATTTACCCAAAGAAAAAAAAAAAAAAAAAAGGAAAAAGAAAGAGCTTTAAAGAAAAAGAAAAAAAAAAGTTGGGAAGTACATTACAAAAAAATCCCAAAGTTATAATCTTGTAACAAAATAAATGCTGAATTTTTAATTTTATCAATTTAAATTCTAATATTTTGATTAGTTTTTAATTTAAACCATTTAACTATTTTCGTTAATTAAAACCAATAAAAAAATATATTTTGGTCATTAAACACAATATAAATATATATAAAATGTTTGAAATACAATTTTTATTGAGTTTTATGATTAAAATACCTATTATTTCATTAATTTTACTTAACGAAAATAGATAAATAACTTAAATTGAAAACAAATAAAAAATTTAAAGTTTAAATTGATGAAATTAAAAATATAAAATTTATTTTATTACAAAACTCAACCCTAAAGTTTTTCTTTTTTATAAATAATTTCTCTAAAATAATTTCAATAAGCTTTTTAATTAGTGAGGTCAATTGAAACCACAACAATCCATGGACCATGTGGTGTGGACCATGACAATACGCCACACCCTACCTCTAAAAAAAAAAATAAATAATAAAAAAAATAAAAATAAAAAAACTTTAGAAGAAAAGGAAGGTAAATTTATACTTACCTCCGGAGGTTTACCATAATTGCAAAGTCTTTCTCATGATTTTAACAATTACACTGACCTCTTTTACTTTCCAAAATAATACCAAAATTCCCCTCTCGTTAAACAAAGAATGAAAAAGGTTTGTATTCCTTATTCACTTTGTTTATTTTTATAAGAATAAAAATAAATAATATATTCTTATAATATCATATAAAAAATGCGAAAGTCAATTGATAAAATTTTAACTCTCAATTCATGTAAATTCTCAAAATAAAAAAAATAAAAAAATGTGCTTTCAAATATTTTTCTTTTCAAAGGTTAATGATGATTTTGTTTAAAATACAATTTCTATTTTTTTTAGTGAATCAAATATGAAAATTAATATTACGATGGAATGATCACTTTATTGCATTGCATTCTAGTGAATCAAACATCATATAAGATGGTGGTGAAACATTTATCAATATATCACACAATGTAAAAAATAAATTTAGAAATTTTAAAATCAAGTAGTTAAATAATATTAAAGTTGAGTTTCTCTCAAATTTAAATTTGAACTAAACCGTTGTCATGCTTAGACTTGTAGGGCCTAACATGGTTCTTGATGATCAAAGCTGTTTATTTTGTAAAGTTTTCTATATATATCATTCATATATAAAAAAAAGTAAGTCAATTTCGATAATTATAATCTCTTCATTTTGTCACGTTTGTTTAAGAAAAATAGATGGTCTATTTTAAAAAATATACTTATACTTGTCTCTTTTTTTTATTTTTTTTATTTTTAGACAAACACAATAAACTGAAAATGTTACAATTATTAAACAGAACTCCACAAAATGAATGGTTTTGATCATTGAAATAGGACCCGTAGTGTGCCAATGAGCCCAAACATAACAGTCAAATTTAAATTTGAAATTGAGAAAAATTCAACCTATAATATTAATATTCTATTAAGACAGGTAAATTATATGAAACACCTTTTTTACAATGATAATTATAATGATATATAATTTTTGTTTTTTATTCTTTATAGATAAAGGGTAATTACATCTCAGTGATATCAGGAAAAATATATATATATATATATTTAAAAATAATGTAATATGTGCCCTATAAATAAATCACAAAATTCATAAACTGTGTGTAAACCATACAATTTAAAAATAAAAAATGAACAACCAAAATTGTGTCATTTTACATTTTTTTTTTCTTCCACACGTAGAACGTATAATTTCGTTAGTTTTGATTGACCATTAATTTAAAAGATAAACATTTGGGTCACGGCTGTGGTTGAAAGATTTTAATCAATTTATTTTATTATTTAAGACTTCCAAATAATTTTCTAACAAATCTCTTCAATACGTGTTGTGTAAGTATGATAAGGTTAAAAATCATTCAATAAGTATGTTTGTATTTACAAATGAAGGAATTTTGAGGGTTTTGGGAGTTTTGTTTGGGTAATTTTTAACTAATCAGTTTGGATAATCACATATGCATGTGCATGTATCTGTGATATATATATGTATTTATATTTTTGACAAATTGATTTCGGGCTTGTGCTAATCAGTTTATTTGTTTGGATAGTATTTACACCGACAACGAGATCCGACCACAGATTTCCCCGCCCTCTTGCCTCCTCTGTCCTCTAGCGACCAACGATCACCGATCTTCTCTCGCCCTCTCTCCTGTGTCTCGCAACCACCATCCTCCGCATTGAAGATTGAAAGCCCAAGCAAAGTTTAGAACAAAACAAAGTATAGCAGAGTTTTCGAACTGTGAACTTTTCTATCATTGAACTGTTATTGCTTAGTACTACCTGTGAACACTTCAACATTCTTTCTAAAGTTCTATGTGTTAGTGTATGTTAGTGTATAGCTGTTAGTATTATTGTAAAGTAAAGATAGCTGTATATTAGTGTAAAGTAAAGCTGTAAAGTCAAACTATTGACAAATGTTTTCTGCTTTCGGTGCCTCAATTGGCATCCTATGTTGTCCTCTCCTCTCTATAAAGAGAGTGTACATCTCTTTGTAAATTCACACAGATTAATACAGAGTTATTAATTTGCTCTCTCTCTCTCTCTCTCTTTCAAACTATTGTTTCATGGTATCAGAGCTCAGTTATACAATTCTGGCATTTTTCAATTTTGGTGCTTAGTCCCGTACACAGTGGCATTACACTAAACAGCTCAGAATCTCCTTATGATTCCAACGGCACCACGCCCGTCCTCAGAAACACCGTCATGCGCTCCTACGCGCCGCTTTTGTGCTCGGCGCGTCTCTGCTTCCGTTGCCACTCTCACACGCGCCTTCACGCACCTTCAGGTCTGCTCATTCGTGCGCTGCATCTGCTATCGTGCACCCGCGTGCGCCATCCCTCTACCGTGAGCCGCGCCTGCGCCGTTCCGCTATCTTGCACCCATGTGCGCTATCCCTCTACCGTGAGCCGCGTCTGCGCCGTTCCGCTATCGTGCACCCGTGTGCGCCAGCCTGCTACCGTGAGCCGCGCGTGCGCTAGTCTGCTAACGTGCGCCACTGACATCATTTTTCATTCTGCTGACATCATTTCTGCATAGCACACCTTTCCTAGCTATTTTCAACATTCCGGACTCACTGGTACACTCTGTTTTCCCTAATTTTGCTCCGACAGGTCTATTCCTATTGATTTAGCCCTACTCAACTATTATTATAGATCGTCATGATGCCTCCCATCCCATTTCCGTTATTTTGAATGGTTCCAACTATGTTCTATGGACCCAAGCCATGTCTTCCTTTCTCAAAGGAAAGAAGCTCTAGCGAATTATCACCGGGGATGTGACCCAACTAGTGAAAGACACTGACACCGATGAAACTACTGTTACTACTACTGCTACATATGAAGACCGACTTGAGAAATGGAACAATAAGAATTACCAAATCATTACCTGGTTTCGAAATACCTCTGTTACCTCTATCAGTCTTCAGTTTGGTCGCTTTCAGCTTGACTCTGTAACTACTCCTACGAAAGACATCTGGGATTTCTTGAAAGAACGATACCAGACTACTGGTCTTGCCCATCAATATCAACTTCAGCGCCAACTTCACCGCATGCGCCAAGAATCCACTCAGTCCATGTAACAACCCTCACCACTAATTAGTGCTAATCCATGATTAAGCATGTTAAATGACTGATTGATTGAAATCTTGAACTGATTGATTGAGTATATTAGTTTAAATGCATGTTTATCTATTTGACTGTTAAATGATCTGTTCATGTTTTATGTTTTAAACTGCAAATTGAAGGCCTTATTGGCGGCCGAACCAGAAATTGATTAGTGTTTTGTGCTAATTGGAATCTATGTGATTTTATGGTAGGTTTAATTGAAATTTGATTTGGTATGGTTAAATTAGATTAAATGAAGTTAAAATGCATCAACTTAAGTTATTTACCAACATGCCACTTAGTAGACTAGTTCATGAGCCATTTATTTGATTCATCTATGTTAGCTTTATCACATTTCCTCAACCATTGAGACCCATAACCGACTAGAGAGAGAGTGAGAGGGACAAAACTTGAGTTCATCATTTTTGCTTGGAAAACTTGGAAGAATTGAAGAGAGAATTGGCAAATTGAACTTCCATTCTTGTAATTGAGGAACCTAGGTAAGGAAATTATCCTTTTATTTGTGAGTTTTAGTTGTTCTTCCATGGTTCATGTTAATTTTGAAGTTTAGAGCCAAGATATGGCTTAACATGTTGAATTGAAGCTTAATCCATGCATGCATGTACATGTTCTAGCATTTTGAGGTTGTTTTCAAGGGGATTGTTACATGCATGTTCATATTATAGTTCTAGTACATGAATTCATCATGTTCTTGAGGAAATTGACTCTTTTGAACAAGTATTTAAAGCTTTAAAGTTGTTTAAATTCATGCATGTTACATTTAAATTATGTTCTTGAAGCCTTCCTTGGAATTGTGTTCAATTGAACTACCTTTGGGCTTTGATTTCTCAAATTGATCTTTGAAACATGTCATATTATGAGTTTGCAAGTGTTTTCCAGAAAATTAGTCCAAGAGGATCGAATTTGATGCTTTAAAGTTGAGTTTTAAGCTTGAGGTTCAAATTTGGAATTTCCAGAATTTGGACTCACACTCGAGCGGGGAACTCCACGCTCGAGCGTACATACTGAGTTCATGAAGTTCGCTCGAGCGGGGAAGGTTATACGCTTAAGCGGGAAATTCTTGTATCCAGTACTTTGCATGTGTTTATAGTCCGCTCGAGCGAGGTAATGCACGCTCGAGTGAGGACTTGTGTCTCACACTCGAGCAGGTATCGAGCATCCATCGAGTGTGAATTTCATGCAGCCAGTACTTTTCTATAGCTTGCATTCCACTCGAGCGGGTATCGAGCGCCCATCTAGCGTGAATTTCGTACATCTACTACTTTTTACTGTATTTTACAGTCCGCTCGAGCGGAGTAATCCACGCTCGAGCGGAGACCTCTTGTCTGCATGTCCGCTCGAGCGGAGAAAGCCACGCTCGGGCGGGACCCCTGTTTTAGCAAAATTCTGAAAAATGTTTTAAAGTGCATCTTTGCATCCTCATTTCATCCTAAGCATTCCTAGGCCTAGTTTAAGGCATCTTAATGAGGATATTGATGTAGAACCACACTGAGTCAAGTTAGGGACTAAGTCATTGTTTCCCAAGTGTGTAACTTAGTGTGTGTTCATCATGTAACTGTGTAGGGTTGGCATCCGAGGACGCGCACTAGCTTATCTGTAACCCAGAACTCTGTGAGTAACAATGTTGTAAAGATATGTTCAATTGAGAGTATTTTTTGAGCAAATGACTGTACTGCTTTATGAAATGACACTGTTTACTGAATGAATGTTTGTCCTATTTGTGAACTGTATTCGTGGCATCCATAGCAATTACTGTTACTGAACTGTTACTGCTACTGTTATAGAGATCTCTGTCGGTTCCCATGTTGGAACCTCTACTGCTTACTGATATGATGGCCATCAATTGACTGTTCGGTCGGTTAGGACCTACTGTACTGTTTGCTATTGGATGTACCACTTATGACAACTATGATCAAATAACTGATATACTGTTATAACTGACTGTTTTAAATATTGTAAGGACATTCATTCTTAACCTCTTTATGCATATGTTATTCACTGGGCTTTAGCTCACTGTTTATATAAATATGTAGGTGTACAGGCACCAGACCGTTACTAGGAGCGTCAGGTTAACTCCCTTTTTGTCAAGCCAACCACTGTGCCTCACAGAGAGATTCCAAGCCTGACTGAGCCAAGGCTGTTTGGGGTGTTTTAGATTCCCCATTTTTTTGTCTCTGTTTTGTATATATTGTATAGACTTGTACTGTACTGTACTAATAGGTGTTAAGTCCCTGTCCTGGATGATTGTATGCATATGTATATACTGTTTCTGTTCTGAATATGAATATGTGATGAAAAGTCTTTTTGCATACAGACTGTCACAGCTCATTGGACATCTTTTATTACTGTTTTGGCTTCCGCCAGCCCCTGTACTCTGTATTACTGTTTTACTGTTAAGCAGGCCTTCGGTAATCTCGGATTACTGGCCGGTTACGGTGCTAAACCCATAGGGGCGGGTTTGGGTCGTGACAGAGTGGTATCTGAGCGTTATTACACCACGAGTTATACCGCACACACGTGTCCAAATGAGCTATAGGATGTCCTAGAAAAGTAATTAGGGCATTGCATGAGCATGAAAAGTGTGTGTGGCTATGACATGAATATGAGTGTTAATGTGTTTACGTATATAACTGCCTGTGTTTATTAATGCTATAATTGCCTATAGTGAAATGGATAACTCAAGGAATGCTGATGAATCTGAATCATCTGAGGCTAGAATGGCAAGGCTAGAAAGAACAGTTGAGTTACTGACTGAGGCCTTAAGGCTACAACAAAACCAATAGCCCCCACCTCCTCCAGTACAACCGGAACCGAATACGAATGATGATATAATTGCTCTAACACAGAAGTTCAGTAAGATGAAACCACCATCTTTTCAAGGAGGCCTTGAACCATTGAAGGCCGAAGCATGGGTCTTTGAAATCGGAAAGTTATTTGAAGTTTTTCCATGCTTTGAAGCACACAAGGTGTTGCTAGCTACCTTCACCTTACAAGAAGAAGCTAGAAGGTGGTGGATGTTGGTCCGTGACACCAATACTGTGGTGACTTAGGCTCAGTTTAAGGAGTCCTTCTTCGAAAAATATTTCGCTCAGTGTGTCAAGGATCGAAAAGTGACTAAATTTGAACAGTTGAAACAAGGCACCATGTCTGTAGCAGAATATGAGTCAAAGTTCACTGAACTTGCCCGATATGCACCACACATGGTGGACACCGACTACAAGAAGGCCAAGAAGTTCGAAGGGGGTCTTAATGTTGAGATACTTGACAGAATTAATGTGTTGAAACTGCTTAAGTATGTGGATGCTCTTGACCGAGCAATCATGGCTGAGTCGAACATCGAGGCACTGAAACACTAGCGACCGAGTGGCGCGGTAAGAGACGAGGCTTCAAGATTAAGAAAGGCAGAAACAGTCCACCGAATAAGAAACAGAATACAGGGTCAACAACCAGTTCTAGTCAGGGAGTGGTTCCATACCACCCTGCTTCCGAATGTGGTAAGAAACATAAAGGGGTTTGCTATAAAATTTTAGGTGCTTGTAACAGGTGTGGCAAGGTGGGCCACATGGTTAAAGATTGCCCTTCCACTCCTCCGGGCAATAGTGAAGCTGCACCAAGTGCAGCAGCATCAATTGCTCCACCGAAACCCAACCCTAAAGCTACCGGGAAAGAGCCTATGAGGCAAGGCCGAGTGTTCGCACTCGTACCGGGAGATGTGCAGAATACCGAGACTGTTGTGTCAGGTATACTCTCAATTTTGCTCAAAATGCATATGTTCTGATTGATTCGAGGTCTACACATTCATATGTATCGCATGTTTTTTTGCGCAAATTAAATAGACCACTGGAACCTATGAACTATCTGTTAGCGGTATCTTCACCTGTTGGGAGATCCATGACTTGTGCTTATATGTACCCTGCATGTGAAATTATTGTTGAAGATGCGCATTTATATATTGATTTACTGCCATTGAACATTGACCATTTTGATGTGATATTGGGAATGGACTGGTTAACAAAATATCATGCTACCATAGACTGTGTAACGAAACAAGTTGTTTTCCGTCCACCTGGTTTACCTGAATTTGTGTTTAACGGAGTTATAGTAGTACCTCCCCCATATCTGATTTCATCTATGAAAGCCTTTAAATTGATTAGGAAGGGGTATAAAGAGTATCTATGTTCTATATTGATTGTACCTACTGATGATAAAGCTAATGTGAACAGTATTCCTATAGTCAGAGAATTCCCAGATGTTTTTCCAGATGATTTGCCAGGGGATTTGATTGATAGGGACATTGAGTTCACCATTGATATGATTCCGGGTACACAGCCAGTTTCTAAAGCTCCTTACAGAATGGCTCCGACGGAATTGAAAGAATTGAAAATTCAACTGCAAGAACTGTTAGACAAGAAGTTCATCAGGCCCAGTACTTCACCATGGGGCACACCAGTCTTATTTGTGAAAAAGAAAGACGGCTCGCTGAGACTCTGCATTGACTACTTTGAACTAAACAAGGTAACAGTGAAAAATAAATACCCACTACTTCGTATTAATCATTTATTTGATCAGTTACAGGGTGTCCAAGTGTTCTCCAAAATTGACCTTAGATCTGGATACCACCAGTTGAAACTCAAGACAGGGGACATTGAAAAGACTGCCTTCCGAACGAGGTATGGACATTACGAATTCTTGTTATGCCTTTGGAGTTACTAATGCACAGCTGCATTTATAGATCTTATGAACAGAATTTTCAAACCATTCTTAGATGAATTTGTAGTTGTTTCATAGATGACATTTTAATTTATTCCAAAAGCACGGAGAACATGAACATTTGAGAATTGCCCTAGACCCTAAGAGAACAGAAACTTTATGCAAAACTAACTAAATGTGAATTTTGGCTAGACAGTGTGATGTTTTTGGGACATGTGATCAGCAAGGATGGTATTACAGTTGATCCGCAGAAAATTGAAGCAGTAGTAAGCTAGCCTAGACCGACAAATGTTACCGAAGTCTGAAGTTTTCTAGGTTTGGCCGGGTATTACAGAAGGTTTGTCAAAGATTTCTCCAAAATTGCCTTACCACTGACACAGTTGACTCAGAAAGGGATATCATATGACTGGACCGACCAGAGGGAATCAACTTTTCAAGAGTTGAAAACTCGACTGGTGACTGCACCGATTCTCACCCTACCCTCAGGTACGGATGGTTTTACCATATTTAGTGATGCTTCTCATAAGGGTTTGGGATGTGTTTTAATGCAGAATGGGAAAGTCATTGCGTATGCTTCCCGACAACTGAGACCGCATGAAAAGAACTACCCGACCCATGATTTGGAACTTGCTGCAGTCGTGTTTGCATTGAAAATTTGGCGTTACTACCTTTATGGGGCAACATGTGAGGTGTATACAGACCACAAGAGTTTGAAGTACTTTTTCACACAGAAAGAACTGAACATGAGGCAGCGAAGATGGTTAGAACTGATAAAGGATTATGATTTGCAGATTTTGTACCATCCGGGGAAAGCTAATACCATTGCCGATGCATTGAGTCGGAAATCGATTGGAAATTTAGGTTGTTTACTTACCGGACAGAAAGAGTTGCTATGTGACCTTGAAAAATTTGAAGTTGAGATTGTTTTGCGTGAACAAGGTCGAACCTTAGCTGCCATTTCTGTTAAACCGGCACTAATTGAGGAAATTAAAGAGAAACAGCAATAGGATGACTTCTTGAAGAAGATCATTGAAGAATGGGAATCCAAACCGAGGCCGGATTTTAAATTTGAAAACAATGTACTGAAATTTCAGGGAAGATTGTGTGTACCAAGTGATTCTGAACTGAAAAGAAGAATTCTGCAAGAAGGCCACAATTAAAAACTGTCTATCCACCCAGGAAATACGAAGATGTACCAAGACTTGAAACTGAATTTCTGGTGGCAGGGAATGAAGAAAGAAATTGCTGACTTTGTATCGAGATGCCTTCATTGCCAACAAGTTAAAGCCGAACATCAACGACCCGCAGGCTTACTGCAACCCTTACCGATACCGGAGTAGAAATGGGAACATATCACTATGGATTTCATTGTTGGGTTACCTCGCTCCAGTAAAGGTATGGATTCAATTTGGGTTATTGTTGATAGACTAACTAAATCTGCTTATTTCTTACCTGTCAAAACAATTTATAATGTGGACAAATTGGCTGTAATCTATATTGATGAGATTGTTAGATTGCATGGAGTGCCTGTGTCCATTGTTTCTGATAGGGATTCGAAGTTTACATCGAGATTTTGGCAAAGTCTACAAACTGCATTGGGTACTGAACTAAGTCTGAGTAGTGCCTACCATCCTCAGATAGATGGCCAGTCAGAAAGAACCATCCAGACTCTAGAAGATTTACTGAGAATGTGTGTTCTTGATTTCCAAGGGAATTGGGAAAGCCATTTGCCTTTAGCTGAGTTTCCTACAACAACAGTTTTCACTCGAGCATTGGTATGGCGCCTTTCGAGGCATTTTATGGCAGTAAATGTCGATCTCCGATTTGCTGGGCAGAGGTTGGAGATGGGCCTTTGCTTGGGCCCGAGATTGTACAAGAAACCATTAAAAAAGTGAAATTGATCCAACAGAGACTAAAAACCGCACAAAGCTGATAGAAAAGTTATGCGGATGTCCGAAGGCGAGACAAAGAATATGAAGTAGGTGATCACGTTTTTGTTAAAGTGACACCGATGAAGGGCCATACTCGTTTTGGGGTTAAAGGCAAGCTAGCGCCGAGATATGTCGGACTGTACGAGATTATTGAGAAAATCAATCTGGTAGCGTATCAAGTAGTACTTTCTCCTGAAATAGAACATATGCATAATGTGTTCCATATTTTAATGTTGAGGGACTACCTCCGGGATCCTTTCCATGTGTTTGAGCCTACCCGTGTAGTGTTGAGTGATGACTACACTTATGAAGAACGGCCTATTCAGATTGTAAACCGACAGATCAAGAAGTTAAGGAACAAGGAAATCCCGTTAGTGAAAGTTGACTGGCAAAACCATAGTGACATGTATGCCACTTGGGAAAGGGAAGATGATATGATCAAGAGATATCCTGAATTGTTCCTACTAAATCTTGTTTTCTTCCAAAATGAAGGTAATTTGAGTTTGGAGGACCAAACTCTTTGTAAGGAGGGGAGACTGTGACAACCCTCATCACTGATTAGTGCTAATCCATGATTAAGCATGTTAAATGACTGATTGACTGAAATCCTGAACTAATTGATAGAGTATATTAGTTTAAATGCATGTTTATGTGTTTGACTGTTAAATGATCTGTTCATGTTTTATGTTTTAAACTGCAAATTGAAGGCCTTATCGACGGCCGAACCAGAAATTGATTAGTGTTTTGTGCTAATTAGAATCTATGTGATTTTATGGTAGGTTTAATTGAAATTTGATTTGGTATGGTTAAATTAGATTAAATGAAGTTAAAATGCATCAACTTAAGTTATTTACCAACATGCCACTTAGTGGACTAGTTCATGAGCCATTTATTTGATTCATCTATGTTAGCTTTATCACATTTCCTCAACCATTGAGACCCATAACCGACTAGAGAGAGAGTGAGAGGGACAAAACTTGAGTTCATCATTTTTGCTTGGAAAACTTGGAAGAATTGAAGAGAGAATTGGCAAATTGAACTTCCATTCTTGTAATTGAGGAACCTAGGTAAGGAAATTACCCTTTTATTTGTGAGTTTTAGTTGTTCTTCCATGGTTCATGTTAATTTTGAAGTTTAGAGCCAAGATATGGCTTAACATGTTGAATTGAAGCTTAATCCATGCATGCATGTACATGTTCTAGCATTTTGAGGTTGTTTTCAAGGGGATTGTTACATGCATGTTCATATTATAGTTCTAGTACATGAATTCATCATGTTCTTGAGGAAATTGACTCTTTTGAACAAGTATTTAAAGCTTTAAAGTTGTTTAAATTCATGCATGTTACATTTAAATTATGTTCTTGAAGCCTTCCTTGGAATTGTGTTCAATTGAACTACCTTTGGGCTTTGATTTCTCAAATTGATCTTTGAAACATGTCATATTATGAGTTTACAAGTGTTTTCTAGAAAATTAGCCCAAGAGGATCGAATTTGATGCTTTAAAGTTGAGTTTTGAGCTTGAGGTTCAAATCTGGAATTTCCAGAATTTGGACTCATGCTCGAGCGGGGAACTCCACGCTCGAGCGTACATACTGAGTTCATAAAGTCTGCTCAAGCGGGGAAGGTTATGCTCGAGTGGGAAATTCTTGTATCCAGTACTTTGCATGTGTTTACAGTCCGCTCGGGCGAGGTAATGCACGCTCGAGCGAGGACTTGTGTCTCACGCTCGAGTGGGTATCGAGCGCCCATCGAGCGTGAATTTCATGCATCCAGTACTTTTACTGTAGCTTGCATTCCGCTCGAGCGGGTATCGAGCGCCCATCGAGCGTGAATTTCGTACATCCAGTACTTTTTACTGTAGTTTACAGTCCACTCAAGCGGAGTAATCCACGCTCGAGTAGAGACCTCTTGTCTGCATATCCGCTCGAGCGGAGAAAGCCACGCTCGGGCAGGACCCCTGTTTCAGCAAAATTCTAAAAAATGTTTTAAAGTGTATCTTTGCATTCTCATTTCATCCTAGGCATTCCTAGGCCTAGTTTAAGGCATCTTAATGAGGATATTGATGTAGAACCACACTGAGTCAAGTTAGGGACTAAGTCATTGTTTCCCAAGTGTGTAACTTAGTGTGTATTCATCATGTAACTGTGTAGGGTTGGCATCCGAGGACGCGCACTAGCTTATCTGTAACCCAGAACTCTGTGAGTAACAATGTTGTAAAGATATGTTCAATTGAGAGTATTTTCTGAGCAAATTACTGTACTACTTTATGAAATGACACTGTTTATTGAATGAATGTTTGTCCTATTTGTGAACTGTATTCGTGGCATCCATAGCAATTACTGTTACTGAACTGTTACTGCTACTGTTACAGAGATCTCTGTCGGTTCCCATGTTGGAACCTCTACTGTTTACTGATATGATGGCCATCAACTGACTGTTCGGTCGGTTAGGACCTACTGTACTGTTTGCTATTGGATGTACCACTTATGACAACTATGATCAAATAACTGATATACTGTTATAACTGACTGTTTTAAATATTGTAAGGACATTCATTCTTAACCTCTTTATGCATATGTTATTCACTGGGCTTTAGCTCACTGTTTATATAAATATGTAGGTGTACAAGCACCGGACCGTTGCTAGGAGCGCCGGGTTAACTCCCTTTTTGTCAAGCCAACCACTGTGCCTCACAGAGAGGTTTCAAGCCTGACTGAGCCAAGGCTGTTTAGGGTGTTTTAGATTCCCCCTTTTTTTGTCTCTGTTTTGTATATACTATATAGACTTGTACTGTACTGTACTAATAGGGTTAAGTCCCTGTCCTGGATGATTGTATGTATATGTATATACTGTTTTTGTTTTGAATATGAATATGTGATGAAAAGTCTTTTTGCATACAGACTGTCACAGCTCATTGGACATCTTTTATTACTGTTTTGGCTTCCGCCAACCCTTATACTCTGTATTACTATTTTACTGTTAAGCAGGCCTTCGGTAATCTCGGATTACTGGCCGGTTACGGTGCTAAACCCATAGGGGCGGGTTTGGGTCGTGACAGTCCATTAATCACTTCCTTTTTCAAATGTACTCTGTTTGGGACCAGCTTGCTCTTTCAGAACCGACTTGGCCTCACCGAGAAGATGCTGTTTTATTTACTATCTATCGTAATCAGCAACGGTTGGTGCACTTTCTCATGGCTCTTACTTCCTCTTTTGAGCCCATACGTGCTTCTCTGCTTCATCGCCATCCATTGCCCACTCTTGAACAAGCTATTTATGAGTTGCTATCAGAGGAGACTCGTCTCGGTACTCTCCAAACTCATCATGTGGACTCTGTTCTTGCCACTCCTGCGTACCGGCCATCATTTACCCAGCGGACCACTACCTATCTCTATTGTTAGAATCGGGGCCTTTCTTCAACACATCTCCTGGTCAATTGCCCCGTCAGAACCTGCCGATACTGCAACAAACTTAGTCCTGGTCATCTGCAATAGGATTGTTTTCGCAATCCATCCCGATCATCCTTCAATAGCCACTCCTCTCGCGGTGGTTCTTCCCAAGGGAGCTTTCATCGTTCCGGGAATCAGTCTCACCACATTGCTACTACTTCCGGGAATCAGTCTCATCACACTGCTGCTACTGCCTCTGAGGGATTCTCTGAGTCACCTGCTCCGTCTACCCCTCTCTTTTCTCAAACAGATGTAGAGGCCATGTTCAAACACCTTCTCTCATCTTCTAGTACACCTCCTCCTGCTGCTTCATCTCCTCATATTCCCTCAATTCATACTGCTGCTGGTTTCCTCATGTTTGTCCGTCATGTTGGTATTGTTTCCACATCTTCTTTATCTTTACCTGAAGTTTGTCATATCCCTACTCTCACCTTAAACCTTATTTCTATTGGTCAATTATGTGAACTTGGTCTAACTGTCACATTTTCTGCTACTGATTGTTTGGTGCAAGACCCTCAGACGGGGCAGACTATTGGGATCGACCGTAAGCACGGACGTCTCTATGAACTTATTCACCTTCATGTTCCTGACTCTCCTCAGATCGCTGCTCCTGCATCTGCTTCCTCATTATCTCCTTTTCATCTTTGGCATTGTCGCTTAGGGCATATTTCTGTTAATCGCTTAAAGTCTTTGGTTTTAGTGGACAATTGGGTCATGTAATTCCAGATAATTTCGATTGTATACCCTGTCAACTTGCCAAACAACCTGCTTTATCATTCCATAAAAGTACTTCTGTTTCCCTTGCACCTTTTGATCTTATACATTCAGATATTTGGGGCCCTTCCCCTACTACTACTATGGGGGGATCTCGTTATTTTGTTATTTTTATTGATGATTTTTCTCGGTTTACTTGGCTTTTTCTCATGAAAACTCGGTCTGAAC
The DNA here is from genome assembly GCA_030407325.1 of Camellia japonica. Lineage (NCBI taxonomy): Eukaryota > Viridiplantae > Streptophyta > Magnoliopsida > Ericales > Theaceae > Camellia > Camellia japonica. The sequence continues at coordinate 34,549,889 of JAPPVO010000036.1, read as the reverse complement.
TTAAACACCTTTATTATCGATTTGCCTAAATGGTCCACACCCAATTCTCCAAAACCATCAAACTTTTTCGCTCTGACAATGCTATGGAATATCGGGATTCAGATTTCCTTTCTTTTCTTCAAAGTCATGGTACACTGCCTCATCGTTCCTATGCTGGCACGTCCCAGCAAAATGGCCGTGCTGAACGGAAACATATAGGCATATTCTTGACACTCCTCGCGCTCTCCTTCTATCTTCTTCCTGCCTTGAAAACTTTTGGGGGGAAGCTGCCCTCACTGCTGTCTATACTATCAATTGTGCTCCTACCCCTATCATCCATAATCAAACTCCCTTTGAATGTCTACATGGCACTCCCCCTCCATACACCAATCTTCGGGTTTTTGGCTCTGCCTGCTTTGTTCTGCTTTAATCCCATGAACACACCAAGCTTGAACCTCGTTCTCGTCTTTATTGCTTTCTTGGATATGGAATTGAACATAAAGGTTTTCGCTGTTGGGATCCTCTCTCTAAACGTCTTCGTATCTCCCGACATGTCATTTTCTGGAAACACCAAATGTTTTCCTCACTATCCTCCTTTCACTTACCCGCACATTCCACTAATGTCCGGTTTACTAATCCTTCTATAGATCTCTTCTCTGATGATTTTGATACAGGTTCCTCCTTCATCGAGACGCCCTTGTTCACTCCTCATCCCGTCCAGCCTGCTCTCCTTGACAGTCCACCTCTCATTGCACCACCTTATTCTCCACCAGTTCTTCCTCCCACCGATCCTCCTACGGGTTGACCACGCTGGGTAACTCAACCTCCTATCCATCTTCGTGATTATATTGTTGGATCTGCTGCCTTTTCTACTTATGAACCTACCTTCTGTCGTGAGGCTTGTACTAATCCTCTTTGGTAGCAAGCTATGACTGATGAACTCCAGGCCTTGGACCAAACTCATACTTGGGATCTTGTTGATCTTCCTCCTGGCAAGACTGCGATTGGCTGCAAATGGGTTTACAAAATCAAGACTCATTCTGATGGCTCTATTGAACGCTACAAAGCTCGTCTTGTTGCCAAGGGTTTCAACCAGGAATATGGTATTGATTATGAGGAGACATTCTCCCCTGTTGCTCGGCTTACCTCTATTCGTAGTTTACTTGCTGTTGCTGCTGCTCGCCACTGGGAGCTCTTTCAGATGGATGTCAAAAATGCTTTCCTTAATGGTCATCTTCTTGAGAAGGTCTACATGTAACCTCCACCTGGGTCTACTTTTCCACCTCATAAGGTTTGCAAACTACAGCGTGCCCTCTATGGCCTCAAGCAAGCGCCCTGTGCTTGGTTTGCTAAGTTCAGTTCTACCATTCATGACTTCGGGTTCACCTCTAGCTCCTATGACTCTGCTCTTTTTATACGGACTACTCCTCATGGTACCACTCTTCTCCTTCTGTATGTGGATGATATGATTATCACTGGTAATGTTGAAGCTGGTATTCTCCACCTCAAACGTTTTCTCCACCGTCAGTTTGAGATGAAGGACCTTGGTACTCTTAACTACTTCTTAGGCCTTGAAGTATCTCATGATTCTACTGGTTCCTATTTGTCCTAGGCCAAATATGCATCCGATCTTCTGGCTTGTGCTGGTCTTACCGATTGCAAAACTACCTCTACTCCAGTTGATCCTCAGATTCGTCTCACTTCTCTCGATAGGGATCTCTTCTCTGATGTTACTCTTTATCGCCAGCTCGTTAGAAGTCTTGTCTATCTCACAGTGACTCGTCCTGACATTGCCTATGATGTTCACATTGTTAATCAGTACATGTTAGCTCTTTGCACTCCCCACTATGCTGCTCTACTCCGCATCCTTCGCTACCTCAAAGGCACTCTGTTCCATGGCCTTCACTACTCTGCTTTCTCATCTCTTAAACTGCGTGCCTTTTCCGATGCTGATTGGGCTGGGGATCCTACAGATCGACGCTCTACCACGAGATTCTGTTTCTTTTTAGGGGATTCTCTTCTTACTTGGCGTAGCAAAAAACAATCCCTCACTGCCCGCTCTAGTACCGAAGTTGAATACCGAGCTCTTGCTGATAGTACTCAGGAACTTCTCTAGCTTTGCTGGCTCCTTACTGATATGGGTGTTTCTTCTTCTGGTTCTTCCTCTCTCTATTGTGACAATCAGGGTGCCATTCAGATTGCTCACAATGATGTTTTTCATGATCGCATCAAACATATTGAGATTGATTGTCATTTCATTCGCTAGCATGTTACTTGTGGTACTGTTCATCTTCTCCCTATTGCTTCTGCCGATCAACCTGCTGATATTTTCACTAAGGCTCATCCTCCTGGACGCTTCAGTGATCTTGTTTCCAAACTCAACTTGGTTGATGCTTTCCTTCCCTGAGTTTGCAGGGGGATGTTAGTGTATGTTAGTGTATAGCTGTTAGTATTATTGTAAAGTAAAGATAGTTGTACATTAGTGTAAAGTAAAGCTGTAAAGTCAAACTATTGACAAATGTTTTTTGCTTTCGGTGCCTCAATTGGCATCCTATGTTGTCCTCTCCTCTCTATAAAGAGAGTGTACATCTCTTTGTAAATTCACACAGATTAATACAGAGTTATTTATTTACTCTCTCTCTCTCTCTCTCTCTCTCTCTCTCTCAAACTATTGTTTCACTATGTAATAATCTCTGTTTGGTTAACACTATGTTTCGATGGAGGGGTTTGGTTTGAGAATTGGAAACCCTTTGTTTAGATGGTTAAGTAAGGTGATAGATGGTGAGAAATGGATTTTCATCAAATTTGTGTTTTATTTTTTACCAAAAGTGATGAGATTTGATGAGAAAAGAATTGAATTTAATGAAACTTATTTAAAATACGAAAATTATCCTTATAAAAAAATAAAGTATTAATATAAAAAATTATTATGATAAAATAAAATAGATAAAACAGTTTTTTTGTCTTTCAAATCAATTTTCATTTTCTATTTGCAAGGAAAAATAATTTTTTAAAACTACAAAAAGCCCAAAGCTAACAAAGTTTAGGGGTGTATTCTGTAGAGAGAATTTGCCACCAAACTGGCATACTCTATTTTCCGTATCGGCATCTCTAAATTTTAAAAATTATTTCCGCTAATAATAAATTATTTTCACTAAATTAGTTTTTAATTTTTTTTAAAAAATATAAAAACTCAACTAGAACCTGGCAAAAAAGAAAACCCTAATGGGGTGTTTGGGAAGCCAAAATATTGGCTTTTTTTTCATATTAAAATTCACAAAATTATAAAAAAAAATATTAAAATAGTTAATAAGATAAAATATCACATCAAATCATAATTATTTTACTTTTTCTTTCATAAATATTACATTCAACTACAAAAAAATGAACCCTCTTTCCAAACTCAAATATTTTAATCAACTAAAATAATCAAAAATTAAAATAACTTACTAAAATAATCAATTTCCCAAACGCGGCAATGCATCCAGAGATACAAATAGAAAGGTAGGTACGTACAAATTCTATCCAAAAGCAAAGAAAAAGAATCATAATAGTTATATTTGTATATTATATCCTAGAATTAAATGAAAAGTTCGAAAAATGGATGGAATACAAACATTGAGAGAGAGATAGAGAGAGAAAGAGAGAGAGAGAGGTGGGTGCAATAAAATCACTGAAACGAACTTGAGATTTCCTCAACCGTGCGAGAGAGGTGAGGTCTACACCACCGACTGAGATCCGCCGTGACAATAAAATATACACATTACTGTGACAGAATCACATAATTTTCCTTAATTCAACTTTGGGTTATTATGAGGTTATGTTGAATAAATTTGAATTATATATTAATATTTTAAGATAATTTTCAGATAACATTATTGAATTTGTAATATTAAGTTTTTTTTTTTTTTTTTGGCAATCCGCTAAAAAGTCATATTTAAAATGGCTAATTTCACATTTCATTCTTGAATTATTGTTAAATTGTCTACTTATTATCTAAACCATCCGTTGATTCTATTGATTCTTAAAATATATAAATTAAAATCTACTTAATCTCTAAATTAGCAATTAAATTAATTAAGTTTTCTAAATATTTAATTCAAACTTATTTAGTCCATGAAAATGTTACAAAAATAAACTATAAGTTCATAAGTATTATAAAGGGGAAATTGCAAATAAATAGAATAGTGGAGAAATTATTGCACCATAGATGGATTTTTTTTGTTGTACAACTCTGACACACCGTGAAGACTTGCACCATATACATAGTAAAATTGTACGACCATAAAAATACAAAAAATCTTTCACAATTCCATTGATTTGCTAATATTTTTTTTATAACTCAGTAATGGACTGACTAATCTAAAAACCTTTCTCTCCTCTCTCTAAAAATACAAAGGCAAGAAACATAAATGTTCTCTCCTCTCTCTAAAAACCTTTCTCTCTTTCAAAAACCTCCTCCCCGGGCCTCTCTTTTGGGCCGGCCGGCCGCCGCCTTTGGCTATGGCGGTCGGCTGGGCTAGCGTCTGCCGTGTTTGTGTGGTTCTTTTCTGTTAATAAACTTGAGTCTCCCGTTATCTTCCCACCCGGGGTGTTTGGTGTGCTGCGGTGTGTGTCTCTCGTTGGTGATTCCGGTGCAGCGGTGTGTTTTAGCTGTTTTTTTGGGGGTTTTTTGGTTGTGTTGTTGTCAGCAAGGGTCGTCCAGGATCTACACTCGAGCGCTATATGCGAGTAGGAGCTTGAGGGGTGAACTTGGTTCAGTTTTTTTTTGGAGGAGTGATGCTTGGTTTGGGCGGAAACTTGGGTGTCGGAGTCTCCTCAGAACTGTCTGGGTTTCATTCGTGCGCTCCTATTCGTGTGAGAGTTGGAGGGGTGTTAGAAGACGATCTGGAGGAGGAAGAAGACCTGCTGGTGGGTCAGGTTTTGGATCTGCAGTGGTGCTATAGTGGAGCTCCAGCTGGGTTTCCGGTGGTGGTGGTGCGGACTATGAGAGGTGGGTGTTGGCGGCTGATTAGCAGTGTGGGTGTGGGTAGGGGTATTTTCTGTCGGCAGTGGGTGGTTCGGATCGGCAGTGAGCAAGTAATGCTGTCGGGAGATGGTCTGTGGGTGGCGTGGGTGTTGTTCTGCAGTGGTGCTATAGTGGTGCTCCAGCTGGGTTTCCGGTGGTGGTGGTGCGGGCTGTGAGAGGTGGGTGTTGGTGGCTGAATTAGCAGTGGGTATTCCGGCAGTGGGTGGTGTTCCAGGCGGTGGGTGTTGAGCGTTGTTTTCGGCAGTGGTGATGTTCCCGGCGGTGGCTATGGAGCTTCCTCGGCAGAGGCGTGCCTAGAGGTGGCATGGGCAGCAGATTCGAGTGGGTGGCTGGAGTAGCAGAGGCGTGGGATTATGTGGGAATTTGTAGCAGAGGAGTGGTTCAGTGTATTTTTTATGTATTTATTAGTGGGTGGGTTGAATATTAGTTTATTAGTTTTGGGCGTATTTTATTAGTTTTGGGTGGGTTGTTTATTAGTTTATTAGTTCTGGGTTAGTGTTTTTTTTTTTTATTAGTTTTGGGTGTTTTGGTGGGTTGAATATGTGGGACTCTTGTATTTTAAATTTTCTAGTTAAGTTCTTCTTAGCTGTTTTGGGTAAAAAAATCGAGAGGCTTAGGGGTTGGTTGTATGAATGCGAGTAGCAGTAGTAGGGGTATTTTCATACTTCCGAATCTCTCTCGATGCATGTCGTCTTCCTGTACCTTTAATTTCATATTGTTTAAATGAAATTTTTCTTTGCTGATCAAAAAAAAAATGGACTGACTAATCAGCGGATCAATCTTACCACCCACTATCAAGAGGTCTAATTGGACTTGATCGTAAAAAATTTTTACATTTAAGAAGTTTTGAATCTGAGATTATAATGAAAACTTCTTGTCGAAGCCCCAAGTCTTCACCACCAGGTCAAACGGTTTGCAATACTAGTAATGATGGACATGCAAACATTCAAAATAACCACAAAGTTCAAGCACAGACCAAAGAAAAAAAATCTTGAAATCATGCAGAAAAGATAATTGTTACCTTGTTAATTGCAAAAAGAAGAAATCTGTAACTTCTTCTGACGGGTTGGAAATGTTTGACGGAGAAGAAACAAACCCCAAAAGAACAAAAAGAAAAGATGAGCGGAGGTCTAAAAATCTGTAACTTATTCTGAGGGGTTGGAAATGTCTGATGGAGAAGAAACAAACCCCAAAAGAACTAAAAGAAAAGATGAGAGGAAGTGTGTGACAAAAAGGTAAGCTGAAATTGCGAGGCAAAGGTTAGGAAAGCGAGGTGAAGAATCCTAAGTCGTTCGGTTTGACGGTTGGTTATTAGCCTTTTTTATATTTTTTATTTGGTCAATTAGTAAAAGAATATTTGAAAATATAAAAAGAATTACATTTGAATAATTATAATCTAACAATGAACTTAATAAAGAGGCCTCGTAAACCCAACAACTAACTCAACAAAGAAACCAACACATCATTAGGAGGCTAGCAGGGCCGGCCCTGGCCACCAGACCATGGCTTAGAACCTTTTAAAATAGACCAAAAAAAGGAGGTATCATCTTATTATAATTTAGCGTAATATATTATGTATGTTTTAAATTCCAAAAAAATTAAAGAATGTCCAAATTAACTTAAAATAAATTGATCTATTAAAAAATTAAAAAGCCTATTCAAAATTAAAAGGGCTCATTCTCTCTCCCTATCTAATTCATAACCCTAACTCTTTTAATTCAATTTTTCCAAAAATTTGAAAGAAGTGGCACAACAGAGCGGTAACAAATTTCTCAAGAATTCAAATCAGCAGTACAACACAAGTATGTCTTTTTTTCTATTCAATTAACTAAATATTTGTTTTTGTTGTCTTTTACTCAATTGCTATTATAATATTGGTATTTGTACAAATCTGTGTCATCAATAAGAATTAATCTCTTGTTACATGTGCTATTATAACATTAATCTTTTGCTCAAGCAGATGATTAATTCTACAAATATGCATCATTTTTTAAAAATTTATCAAAAAATTTATTTATACTTTTGAAATAATTTGTTTAAGTTTAATAGTTCACATCACATAATTTAAAAGTTTTGTGTTTTGTTAAGTGGTGATGGTGCTCTTATTTTGATCTAAAAAAATATTTTGATCTTAGCTCTTCATGACTCTTTAAAAAAAATATCTGTTTGGATTTGCAAAAAGAAAAAAGAAACAAAGAGTTGAAAATTAGTCCACTATCAAAGAGGAGCTATTGATAAGTTCTTCATGAGTGACAAACAAGCTGAACAATCAGTTGAAGACTTGAATAATGAAGAATTTGAAACCTTGGTGAATAATGAGAATGAAAATTTGGTGGATAATGATAATCAACTAATGCTAAGTTTTTTTTTTTTTTTTTGTGATTTTGACACAATTTTTTTGTCCTTTACCTTCAAAATTGTTTTTCATTGAATAAAAAAAAATGTGAAGGGCCCCAAATGATTTAGTGATATTTATTAGTTCATTATCAACTTTGGATTCCGAAAATCTCAGGGCTGGGCCTGGAGGCTAGTATAAATTATGTAGTGCATTTCATCTTCAATATTATGATCGTAACTTATTAAGTTTTATTATAATATCATATATAAATTCAAAAAAAAAAATGATGAAACATCAATAAATCTTAAATAGTAACCTTATGAACTATTTGATCCTCTTTATTTTCTTATATATGGACCCAAATGTTCTATTCTAATGTGAATTACATAAGTGCCAAGCATAAATACGTTTGTTATATGTTGAGGGACAAATGAGGATTTTCTTATAATATTAAAGGGTAAATTACATGTAGCGATCCCAGTTTTGCCACTTCTTTGAGTATGTCGAGGGTCGAGCTACCCGGTCAGCTCGCGGGGGTTCAGGGGGCAGCGTCCCTTGGCGGGTCCAAGGGCAGCACCCTAGCGGGGGTCGAGCTGCCCGGTCAGCTTACGGGGGTCTAGGGGGCAGCGCCCTGGCGGGGTTGAGGGGCAGCGCCCCCAAAACAAAAATGCAAAATGCATTCGAAGTTGCTTGTCCACTCGAGCGGCCATTTATGCGCTCGAGCGGAGAATGTTTGGTTTCATAAGTTTGACCTGTTTGCAAAAGTACTGGGTTAGTGTATTTGACGCTCGAGCAGGGCATTCCACGCTCGAGCGGACCATGTTATATCAGTTCGTGAATCTAATATTTCATATCACTTTTATATATCTCTCTCTAAAAACTCTTTCCTCTCCCTTCTCTCTACAAGTCTCTATGCCAAATTGGATCAAAACCATGATTTCTCAAGATCCATTAGAGTTTTTTCATAAGTTCTTCATCAAAGTTAGTTAACTTCTCGAGGGCTTCATTGTGTGCGGTGAAGATCGAGTTTCGACACCGTTGATTTTGGGGGGTTTCATCTCATTTCTTCTTCAAAACTTGAGGTAAAAATTTTCTTAGAGCTATGTATATATATTTTGGCAATATCTATATGATTTTCGAAATCATCTTTCGATAGCTTTGAAAATTGATTGTTGATTCAAGAAGTTGAGCGATTTTGAAAGTGGGTTTGTTTCTTGTTCTTTTAAAATGATCTTATGGGTTTTGATCTTGGTTGATTGAAGAAAAGATGATTTTGGAAAGTTTTCTTTCAAAGAATTTGAGTTGTATAGTTTTGGTGAGAAAACCTAGAATTTGGATTTTTTTTTGAAAGTGACTGAAAATCCATGAATGATATTGTTGTATTTATTTTGTGTGTCAAAATAAATGGATTATTGAAAATTTTCTTATTTATATTTATATAAATAATGAATTTCAGGGAATATGAGAATTATTGTTCGTTTTGGAAATTATTGTTCAAAACGTTAAAATAGTGTTGAAATGACTAATTATTGAGGATACTTGAGAAGATGGAATTGTGTTATTCCTTGGATGATGAATTGGAATAAAAGTACTTATATTCATCTTGTGTTATTGGCATAACAATTCATTTGATTACGTTAAACTTTAAAAATTGATTTGAAAACTTACATTGAGAAAAGAATGTTGAAAAACAAGTTTTCATGAAATGATTTTGGGATAAATACATTGGTAAGTCTTGATAGGTGATGTAGATAATATTGAATAAGTTGGCCTGAGAGTCCGAGGTAAAAGACCGAAAACCCGCGCGGATAGGTGTCGAGTCTTCCGGTTAATACCGGTAAAAATAACAATTTGGTAGTACTTGTATAATCTACTTGCAGACACCGACCTAGGGATTACCAGAGTCGTATTTACCGTCCTTGAAATAAACTGTTAAGTTTTGAACAATTGAAATTGCATGACATCATTGAGCATAATGGTTTTCAAAAGATGAAAATGCGATTTATCTTCAAAAAGGGGCATAGCATGACATGTGCATTTCATCTCTTGAGACTTGTATAAAATGTATATACTTTGTTAAGGATTTCCTACTGGGCTTTACGCTCACCCTACGGGATTTTTGTGCAGGAAAAGATGTGGTGATGCCGTCTAACTAAAGGCGAGGAAATGTGTGTTGAGAGTACGAAACTCTCATTTTGCTGTGACTCTGTGTGTAAGCCAAGGGTTGTATGTGTGTGGGTTTGAATAACCGTTTTGTTTAATCAGGCTTAAGCCTTGAAAACTTATAAACCCCTTGAGGGTATTTATTTGTTTATTTACTTGTTGTTGGATTAATGTATTGTTGCATGAAGAACTACTGTATCATGTAATGTAAGTTTGGAGATTTATATTCGGTTTTCCTTAAAAGAGCCATGATTATTGTATTATCATTTGGGCTAGAAATTTGGGATGTTACATTACAAATACACCCCCTGAGGTTAGCTTCAAATACAGATTGCTCCATGTGATTTGAAAAATTACAAAAATCCCATTATTAGAATTTTTTATTTAACAGAATTAACTAAAAAAATAAAATTCATAATTGTTCTCCTATACAATAATAAAATTACCTAAATTATTAATTGAAACATATTTTTAACAACATTAAAAACTGTTAATTGACTTGATATTTATTAATAAAATGGGCGATTTGTTATGAAATTAGAAACCTCAGGGGGTGGAATGTAATTTTCAAAACTACAGGGGGCGATTCATATTTTAATCAAATATCAGGGGGTGTATTTGTAATTCACCCATAAATTATTAAACGTAACACTCCAATGTGATACATTAAAAAAATTCTAGTATACTTTTCTCAAACGTAACAATGTAATATTGTACTTTTCTCAAACGTAACAACATAACATTTCAAAAAAAATCTTTAGTATTTTTCCTAAACGTAATTATTCATTGTAATACATAAAAATTCCTTAGTGCACTTTTCTCAAACATAACATTTCAATGTAATATATTAAAAAAACTTCTTAGTGTACTTTTCTCAAACGTAACAACAAAATATTCTGAAAAAAAACTCCTTAGTGTATTTTTTCCAAACATAACACTCTAATCAATGTAGCACACAAAACTTCTTAGTGTACTTTTTCTAAACGTAATACTTTAATGGAACACTCCAATATAACATCAAAAAATCACACTAATAGAACTATAGATTTTCATGATCGATAACCAACATTTCAACCACCAATTCCTTCAAAAAAAATCTTTCACACCTTACTTTTCCATTCCCATCCCAAAAATGAATCAAAAAATTAAAAAATAAATTACAAAAAGACATTTACTTAAACTTAAATGACACCAAATCAAATAACTATAACTTTTCAAAACAAAAAAGGACTAATTGATTTATAAGAAAACTCTTAAAGTTAAAGGTCCGATTTGTTTACCAAGAATAAAGGACAAATATGGGTGTGGGACTGAACATAATATGAGGTGGGTCCCACATGCTTTTTCTCTCCTCATATTCTGTGCGTAATTACTTCAGATATAGAGAGTCCGGATAGTATATAATGCAAAAGGGGGAAAATTTTTTGAAAAATTATATAGTGTGTTTGGTTTCAATTTTCTGAATTCAATTTTCTAAAAATTGAGTTTTTTGTTTTTCATGTTTTTTTTTAGTGAATATTTTTAAAATTTTAAGTAATTTTTTTACTTTTTATAGAAAACTTAATCTAACTATGCAGCATGTGACTTGGAGTTGATCATGAGAGCAGCTGGTAGCACATGGGCAAAAGTAGGCTGTCTGAAGCTTTCGGTTGATTGACTGAAAGTTGAAGTAGTTTTTAGCAGATTGATTGAGTGATGAACAGTGAAAGTGAATAGTAACTTTTTACTATTCATTACTTTCGGTGGAGACAAGACTAAGGGAATCAATATAAATACAAATTGGCAGCTTTTCTCAAAAGAGTATTGATTGAACCTAATTTGTATCTATATGGAATCCAAAGCAGAGCTGACTAGGCATATGGATCCTGTGCATCTTGAAACTCCGGTCCATATGGATTTGGAGTAGTTGATCCTTTAGAAGAATTTGAACTGTCTGAATTTTCTTCTGAACTGCTGTTATCCGAATCTGACTGGGCTTGGGCCTGATTAACAAGTAGACGAGCCATTTTGAGTAGCTCATCTTTGGATGACTTGGACTTGGATTTATCTTTGGACTTAACTTTGGGTTGAGCTTGAGATGCAGAAGCTGTAGAGTTAGCCTTGGACTTTGCTTTAGCAGTGTTGGGTTTTGCTTTATCCTTTGATGTAATCTTTGACTTGGGTTTGGAAGAACTTGAAGAAGGGCTTCCAAGGTTGACTGTAAGAAGTTGGCTTCCTTGGGTGATTGGAGCAGTTGGGTTCTGCTGAGCTTTAACCATGGCAGGTGTAGGAGCATGAATGTTAATTGGGAATTCAGTTTGAACAATTTCAACAATGCGGGAAACTTTGTAGTTATCCCACCATTTAACCATATGCAGTCGGTGAACAACATCATCAGAAATGCCGTATTGCCATTTAAATATCCAAGGGATTTTGTATTTGGATATAAAAATAAGCAATTGAGGAAATTTCTTCTGTTGTGGGGTGAATGAGAAAACAGTTGAAAAATAGTTAACCTGTTCAATCAGAATAGCTGGGAAGATATCTGAGATGGCTCCATAATGGGTCCACCATCGCAGAAACCAAGTAGGTAATTCTGATTTGAACTTCTGATCAAATTGGATGAACCAGGAGTGACTAAAGGATTCATTTTGATATAAAAATACTTTGAACCAGGCATCAATATAGTCATAATAACTATACTGAAGAGAGTGATTAGGTAAATCGCGAAGTTGATAAGGAGAACCCCATTCAACTAAGGAAACAATATTGTGAATGCAGAGAGAATGGTAAACAACTTTACTGGTGTAAATCCGATCATATATAGGTTTAATCACAATGGACTGGTGGTTGAACAGGATGTCTTTATAGAAAGTGATTGTTTTTTCTGGATGCATGGGAACAAAATTCCATCCAGGAGGAAAATAAGATTTAACCAGGTCATGAACAGATTGACTTTTAGGGTGACTAGGTTCTTTGAAAAATAGATTAGTAGTGGTGGATTTAACATAATCAGATCGGGCTGATTTAATATGATTAGGAGGGTATGGAGTAACTGCTTGGCTGGAAGAAGCAAAAGGATCAGTAGCCAAAACAGATGTGTAACTGGGTTTAGGAATGTTACCAAGAACTTGGTAACGGTTAATCATTTCAATAGGATGGTATTGGGTTACTAATTCCAAAGGAAGAGGAACAAAAGGTTGACTAGATGGGATCAAGGCTTTGGAAGGAGGCTTGGGGCGAGACATCTACTGAATAGAGATAAAGATTAATAAGAGTTTATGCTTGGATAGAGATACAAATTATGTATCTAAAAAGTAAATAGAGATACAAATTATGTATCTAAAAAGTAAATATTTGTGAAAAAATATTTTAAAAAATTAATAAATACACAAAAATATGAAAAATATATTGAATTTTTGTATTCTTTTGTATTTTTTCTATTTACTGAATTTTTTAAGGATTTTTTTTCAAAAAAATTATATTTTAAAATTTATTTATGCTAGGTGTGTCTAAAAATTAAAAAAAAAAATTACTTAAAATATTAAAAAAATTTAGTAAAAATACAAAAAATACAAAAAACAAAAATGTAAATTTTTTTAAAAAGTGAATTCTGAAAATGAAAACCAAGCAAAGTGATAATTTTTTCAAAAAAAAAAAAAACCAAAAAAAAATCCATAAAAGAAAAAAATAAACTAAAATAAGTAATGATGGCTTTAACATAGGGGTGTAAATCTGGCCTGAGCCAGCCTATGTCGAGCCTCACGGGCTCCCGTCAAAATTTGGGCCAGGTTGGGCCAATGAGCAAAAAAATTAGGCTCAAGCCCAGGGGTATTCGGGCCTTGGATGGGCTAGTGGGCCGGTCCTCGGGTCGACCCAGTGGGCCTGGGCCTAGCCTCAGGCTTGAGCTGGCCTGGCCATTTTTTTATATTTTTAAAATTTTTTTCTTCCAAAATTTTATTATTTTCCACTAAAAGAAACATTGGGCCTCGGGCGGATTGGGCCTTGAGTGGGCCTTAAGCGGGTCAATGGGTTGGGTCGGGCCTGGCTTCAAAACGATGGCCCTGGCCCAAGCCCAGGGGCTTGGGCCGGACTCAGGTCCTGGCCCAAACGGACCTAAACGGGCCGGGCCCAACCCGACCTTGGGTAGGTTTCAGGCCGCCTACAAGTCGCGGGCCATTTTTACACTCCTAGTGATAAGGTCAGTGAAGTGATGGTGGAGCCATCAAAAATTATATTTTATTCTTAAGGTTTTTTTTTTTTAAAGAAAAAAAATAATATTTGTCCTCAAATTATATATATGTCCCTTAGATTTTATGTTCGTAATTCTTTTTGCAAAAGTGATTTATACATGTTTGGCATCAGCGTGTGTTAAAATAACACATATTATTTTAGTATATTATTTTGTTTAGGTTACAATTATTTTATTTAAGTCGTATCACCTCTTTACCATATCGTTTTAAATTCGATTCATATTTCACATTTTTCATAAAAAAGCAAAAAGTATACCAATTTAGCACATACTAAACACTCTTTTAATAAATCCCTTACAAAAGTACAATTTTTAATTTTTTTTTTATCTTTTTTGAGTTACATTACTTCTTTACTTTTTTACATATTTTTTTATAAAAATTTTAAAAAATATAATTATTTAGATCATCTCGAACACCTTCAAAGTCCTTGCCGGAGGTGAATGATTTAATTAACTTTTCAAGCTAAGAACTCTAATGTAGACACGCATAAAATAAATAAAATAAAAAAAGAAGAAGATAAAATTCACTTTATTCTTCATTGATTTAAATATGGAACACTTTGCCCTCTATAATTTAAAAATAGGCAAATAATTTTCATATGATTTTAAATTAAATTACTACTCTAATTCTGTTAATGACATGTAAGATGACTTTAATACCCCTCTGAATTTTGCCTCATTTTGCTTCTTTTATATTTTTCTCTCTTCTCTTATACAAATAATTTCTAACTCACAAATTAACCTTAATTAGGCCTCATTTGGGAATAAGTTATTTTAATAATTTTTTAGTTTTTTATAAAAAGATACATAAAAAGTAGAGAGTAATGTGATAATTTATAGTAACGTGATAATTTATAGTAACTTTTTGATTTTTTAACTAAAATATGTTGTACTTAAATGAGGCCTTCAATTAAAAAAAAAAACTAATTCAATTAGATTGCTTAATTTTAATTTAATTATATGTTTTATGTACAAACTGATATATATATATATATATATATCTCTATCTATATCTATATGTAATTGAATTGGTTTTTCATACAAACTAATATATATAATTTTGGGGGGTGCGAGCTCCTATAAACTTGATATTTCCATACTTCCCGAGTTTCAAAAGCTGTTAACCATTTCTGAGTTGTGTCAAATGTTGGCAAATTCAAAAAAAGTCAACAAGTTATCCTCTTATTGATAGATTGATTCGTCTTGTGTTGACTTTACCTATTTCAACTTCTACATCTGAACGTGCATTTTCAGCTATAAAACTCGTTAAGTCTAAATTGCACAATAGGATGAAAGATGGTTTTCTGGCTAGTTATTTGATTACGTACATTGAAAAAGACACTTGAGGGTTTGATGTAAACTCTATCATTCATGTTTTTGATAGTATGAAAGAGCATCGAGCTCAATTGAAGATGCCTAATTTTAGTAAATAAATGCATGTAGAAATAGTTACTACTTTTTGTAAGTGAATATGGGCAAAAAAATATTCTCAATTGTATGATCATCTTTTGGTACTCAACTATGATGACAAGGAATATATAGTTCAATATTTTATCGAAACATTATTGATATTTTTTTTTCTTTTCATGGTAGTAGAAATTGGTATTGAATTTCAAATTTTATTGGTTAGAGGTTAAATGTACTTTGGTACCCCCAAAGTCATAATCTTGAATCTGTCCCTGATTGTTATTATATATATATATATATATATATATTAGTAGAAACTTGTGTGATACACGGAAAAATAAATTATTGTCTCCATCTTAAAATATTATTCCTTTATTTTATTTGTCATCCTCTCAAAATATTAGTCCATTTTCAAAAACCAAAGACTAACATAATATGAATTTCTTATTTTGCCTTTCTTTTAAATTCATAACAACACAAAAAGTATAATTATGACAATTGATATTTCCCAAAAAACGTACTATCAAGGGGTAATTTTGAAAAAATTAATTTTTTTAAAGTGCAATAATTGTATTATTAAAAAAAAGTTAGATTCTCCAAAATGGACTATTATTTTGAGATGGAGGGAGTATATATATTTTGTGTAACAAATAAATTATCTTAATTTTGAATTATGTTTTAATGGCGACAAGTCATGATGTTAATAACAATTATTTCACAAAATTTCACAATAAAATTCGGTAGGCATAAAAAAAATTTAATTATAAAGATTGTTGAGGTAATAGTATCACAATTATCTGATAGCATAAATAACTTGCATCAAATTATAGTCTCATGCTGAAGAAAAAAAAAAAAAAAAAAAAACAAAGCATTAAAAGAGAGAGAAACTCTATAAATTCAAAAAAGTTTACTTAAACTTCGTTTGGCATTGGCCAATATAGCCAACTTTTTTGTGCTGTGACTTTTTTAGCCGGACTTTTGTAGCCTTGTTTGGTTTAGATTTTTTGGCTTTTTTGACTTTTGTGAGAGAAAAAGTATAATGATTATGTGTTGGGTGTGATATTTTGTCTTATTAACTTATTTAGCATATTTTGTCATTTTGTGCTTTTTTAACTCCAAAATGATAGCCAAACCGGGGCTTAAACTTTTAAATTAGTGGTGCATATTATTGTGGGACCAATTTTGAATAGATCTCAACTTTTAATTATAATTTCTAAAGTAGTTTTAAAATTTTTCAATCTAAATTTGTTACCCTACTCTTAAAAAGAACTTCTCAAATAAATCATTAATTGATCATGTTAATAATTCTCTATCTTTAATCTCCTCTATCAATGACACATGCATATTATATCAAAGTATAAATCCTTCTCTACAATCATTTCCTCCATAACTTGAATAATACTTGCATAGTTCCTACAACATTTAAAAAAATAAATAAAGAAAAAATCTTTGTAGGATTATAAAAAGTTATATAAGAAAATAATTTTAATTCATCACAAACTATTTGAATTGCACTTGAAGAAATATAATAAATGATAGCTTTAATCATTATATACCAACAAAAAAAATATATGGACTACTTAACAAAAAAATGGTCGAATACAACTAAAATCATATTACAGATATTGAATTAAATCATACGGGCTCTAAATTGATAATATATTCTAGCAAATTAACTAATATTAATAGAGAGAGATCAACAAATGTGTAGTACCTCCTTGCCATCTTTGTATTCTCTTTATTAATTAATATATTATATGAAAGTGTTACTCGTCTTGATCCTTCAATAAAATAAGCACAAAGAAAACAAATTTGATAAGAAATTGGCTCTAAGCTTTATTATTTAAAAAACAAAAATTTCAAAGAGAGACTAATTGAATTTACCTTGGATAAATATAGTGATAAAAATTAATTTTATGAGATTTTTGTGCTACCTCCTCCTATGCAGTCTTCATCATCCCATTATTAATGCTCTTCTCGTTCGTTCAAAACCAAAAAAAAAAAAGTTTTATTTTTATCATTCGATAGATAATAACAAATAATAAAAATTATGAGGAGAATGTTAAAAATTTTAAAAGAGATAAGAAGTTATAGATAAGGATATTTCATAAGATGAAAAATTCAAAGTAAAAGAGGATAATATGTGATGGAAGGAGAGAAAAAATATATATATATATGAGTAAATCAAAATAAAGATTTAGATATATGTTTTCGATAGATATAAATTAATAAATCATATCTTTATCTAAATTTTATTATTTGAATTTTTTAAATCAATTATTTATAAATTAATTTTTAAATTTTAGACTATGAAATTAATTTTTATAAATTATTTATAAATTTTTCTGTGTTCATTTATGAGGTGAAAATTTAAAATTCAAATATTTATCTATAAGTCATGAAATTAATGTTTTTAAATTAGTGATTTAATTTTTATTTTTATTTTTATGTAGACCATGCATGAAATTATTTTTCATAAATTATTTATTAATTTTTACATGTTTATCTATAAGGAGGAATTTTAAAATTCAAATGTTTATCATGAGACATGAAATTAATTTTCATTTTAATTAATCAAACAATTAGAAAATGAAAGAAAATAGAAAGAATAAAACTATACGCATCAATTGGTATGCCAATTAATATATTAACAGATGATGTGGCATAATCTTAAAGGTTTCGAGTCGTTGTAATTTGTATAATGGATGGGGTTTAAAATTTTGAAATAGTAATATTACAACATATGTTGGTAGACTAATTAGTGTATGTAGCATTACTAATTGATATAAAATAAAAGACAATCAAATTTTACATATTTTGATATAATAATTAATTTTAAGTAATTAATAACTAATAATATATTTTTTAAATAATTTTAAGAATTCCTTTTCATTTGACTACTAATGACGTTCATATATACCTACCTACCAATTATGAAGTATTTTGAGAAAATGGTTAAAAATTAATTTTTTTTGACTTTTTAAATTTTTTTAACTTTTTTATATAAAATGTGATGTAACCTAAAATAAGTTAAAAGTTGACTTTTAATTTTTTTTATATGTTCCCAAATGGCCCAAATATGCTGACAAAGCGTGCACGTCGAGATGTTTACGTCTTTCTCGGCAATCAATCATACCTCCCAAATGTAAGACAATTTTACAAAATTTTCAAACATATATAATGATTAGGGATGACCCGTGCCTGAAGGCACTGCCAACAATTTTTTTGGTATCACATGCTACGAAACTCAATGGTAATAAATCAATTCAAAATGGTAATGTCACTCCGACTTAAAACTTCACATATAAGAAACTGAAATTGTTTCTACACATTGAATTAGCGAAAGCATTTATAAATTTCAAATAGCAAATTTCAAAATTAAAGTCCAAAAAATGAATTTTATATTTGAATGTAGCATATGCAAAGAATCTAGAAATATTTGCTCAACTTAAAGTCCAAATAGCAAATTTTAGATTTTTATCCACGTCAAAATGACACATCTATACACTATAGCAAGTTAGAATGGGATAACTATAACGATCCCGGTTTTCCCTTCATTGAGTATTGTATTCCGGACTTGGTTCCATAGATGTGGGTTGTTGTATTTAGCTTGTTTCCGTCCTTCAATACTTTGTATTTGAGTTATAGGATGTTTGGGCAGGTTCGTTTCAGGTTGGTTGTGATTGGAAGCATATGGCTGCTGTCCAGTTTTTAGCCTCTTCGCTCGAGCTAGGACTTTGTCGCTCGAGCGAGCCTTGTGTTGTTGCTTCTTCGCTCGAGTAAGGGTTTGTACGCTCGAGCGAGGTTTGTGTGTCTTCAGGATTTTGTTCAGACGCAGCCTTGGCTCGAGCGAGCTTTTCTTCGCTCGAGCGAGCGAGCTGTATGTTTTGGGCTTCTTCGCTTGAGCGAGCTTTTCTTCGCTCGAGCGTGCTTCTGGGTTGCAGACTTGAAGCTTCGTGTTGTTCGCTCGAGCGAGGTTTCTTTGTGTCTGGTCGCTCGAGCGACCACTTCTTCGCTCGAGCGAGGAACGTATATATCAGTTCGCAGCAGCAGCTTCTTCTTCACTTTTTGATTTCCCTTTTGTCTCAAAACCCTAAATTCGACTCTCTCTCTCTCTCTCTACACTCACCTTCTCTCTAGGGATTGATCTAGTTCTTGGGTGTTCCTACCCTAATCTCTTTGTAAGAAAGATAGAGGGTTGCGTGGGCTTCGTTTTGATCTGAAAAACTTTGGGATTGGAGCACTTTTGAGTTTGGCTCTTCTTTCCCTTGGGTTCTCCATTTGAGGTAGGGATTCTCCTTGTTCTTTTTCAATACTATGTCTATAGATAGACATGTGGTAGTTTTGTATTGCATGAAAATCATATCATGTTGAATTTCTTTAAAAACCATGTGAGGGAACCTAGGGTTGGTTGTTTGAGAATGATTATTTTATCATTGATAGTTCTTTGGGCTAATTGGAATGTAAATTAGCATGTTATTGTGGCAAGAAGAAAAAGCCCTAAATTATGTTTTGATTTGGTAAATTAAAATGGAGGGAAGTTGATCAATGTTTGTAAGTCTCTATTGTTAAAATGAGTTGGGTGAAGGTGTTAATACCTAGGGGATTAACTATGGCTTTGGGGTTGTTTTGAAATGAATGTATTGAATCGAGTCAGGTTATGGCTTTATAATGAATGGAATTGGTTTTGTGAAATGAAAAAGGGGTTTTGGAATTGGAAAATCCTGGAAGTTGATCTTGGAAATGGGAAATGAAATGTTAACTCTATGTGAGTTTCAGAAAATAAATATGAGAATTGAATTATTGTATCATGAGTGTTGAAAACACACATTTGGGGTTTTACCTTTACCTATCGTATTAGCGTTGTTGTTGGGTTTAAGATCTCATGATAGTTGAGTCTTCTAATAGGTGTACTGAATACATGCATCTAGAGGTTTTGTCCTTGGTCATCGGTGGAGGATGACATTGTTGTATTGAATTGTTGTGTATGCATTACATCTGTGTCGATTGAACATTGTATGTAATGAAGTGTTAAGATACATTATATATGTATAATTGTTAGGGAGGAGATAGGTGATGTACTCCAGTGTGTGGGAGGAGATAGGGGATGTACTCCACACACCTATGTGTTCATATACTTTAACACGTTGCTTATGTATCTTGATAGTTCATGTGTATTTATTACACTTGTTGGTTATGCTCTGCTATATTAGTGTTATACACTGCGCTTATAATCAAAGGTACCGCCACCTTTCAGTTAGCGCCTGGAGAACTGACTGCGCTTATAATCAAAGGTACCGTCACCTTCCAGCTAGCACTTGGAGAACTGACTTAGTCGGTAGAGTAGAGCTTTATTATTACTGTCTCAATGTATCTGAGTATATCATGGATTGCGATGGTTACAGTTTTGGAGGGCCGAGTCGCCTCATTTGTTGATTATATACATGTTGATGATTTGTTATCTCCTTTCTATTAAAGGCATGCATGAATAGATATGAATGTATTGAGAATAAACCAGAATGCCATTATGAGATTTTGGGAAAGTATGAAGGAAAATTGGGTATTTGAAAGTATGTTTTGAAAAAGGGAAAAAAATGTTTTAAGCATGGAAAATGGGAGAAAAGTAATGGGCTTAGAGAAATTGTTTTTTTTTAAGAAGTTGTTATTGTTATGAAAGTTTGGGAACAAGGGGTAATGAAAAGAAAAGAAAGATGAATAGCTTATAGCGTTGAATGAAATGGCTGTTTACGAGAAAAATTCATACTTATGTATATTTTGTATAAACTGCCACATTACTATTCTAGTATGAGATTGAGCATTCATGATCATAGTTATCTGTATGTTGTTGTTGTTGAGGGCCATGTTGAGATCCCTACTGGACTATATGTTCATTCCACGTTGTTGAATCATTTTCAGGTGTTAAGTAGGACGTGCTACAAGATTTGGATCTTCTTATTTGTTGGCCACGAGGCCTCTTTTGTGTTGGCGGAATGCTGTATATGTAAAAGGGTTACACCCTTCTTCTTGATTCTTTAATGATGTAAGCCTTCGGGCATTTTATTCAGTATGCTCATGTTGTATTTAATTTGCATTCGGATGAGAGAATTGTTATTCATTTCCACTCATTGGACTAAAGAGTTTATTTCCGCATGTTATCTCTGAACTTGAATTAAGTTAATGAATTTGGTAATGACTTCGAGTACCAAAAAGTAGGGCGTGGCAATAACCTTCAATAAAAGAATGTTATTGAATTAGTATCATAACTGGTAACCCTTTCGCTTTATCAGTTTTAAATTCCTTCTACTAAAGGTCAATAAACATTATAATACAAAAGAATCATCCTAGCTAACCCATAAATAAATAAATAAATAATTTAACATGAGAGAGCCAACCAATGACACACCGGTAGAAGCAACGTAACCCAGTGTTTCTAATATGGATCAATGACCTGCAACAAAATCACTCGCTTAAATTTGCTTCAAAAAACCAATAGCTATGAAGAATCACATCAAAATGCATATGAGAAATTGGACGAAATTGTAATGAAGAATAATTGCATCAAAAGAAACTGTAACATGAAAAATCGCATCAAAATACATATGAGAAATAGGAAAATCAATAGCTATGAACTAAGAAGAATTGAACATAACTATTATGGTCAATTGAATAATGTCATTCAATAGCGAAGTGAGAATAGACATATGTATGTATTACTAAAGTAATAGAAAAGCAAATAATAGTATAGATGGATCAATTTAGAATGCTGATAAATCATACAAACCTCCAAATAGAATTAAACTCAAATTCTGTAAGGGGAGAGAATAATTTTCTTTATTAAGACTAAGAGTGTCTTGTTATGAGGAAGAAGAATTTTTCAAGGCTGTAAAACCAAACAAAATTAAAATTTTAAACAATTAAAGCTTACCTAGTGTGAAGTATCCACATTTGGATGATCATGCTCCTTTGAGTTTCCATCCCTGTGATAATACATAATTCATTTTCTAGTTGAAGCATTATGTATAACAATTAGTAGGCAACAAAAAAAAGAATCAAACTTGAAATTAATGTTAATGGGCAAATCTAACTAAAATCAAACCCAAGGTTCATTAAATAAAATTAGTTGTACTATTTTTTTAAACAAAGATTACAATCAAATACTTGTGCTGGTTCATTTATCATTTTAATATTTTTGGAATCAAAACCATTTAGAAACACATTTAAATCTAACACATTTAAAAAAATCATTTTATTCACAGCTGTAGACGTCCCCGAACGCCCCGGGAGGGTTAAGGTCCCGTTCTGTTCATTTTGGGGTTTACTACAGTTCGGACTCCCTTTTTGTTTGTTGCGGTTGTAAATCTGAACCAAAGAGTCCAACTCTGGCAAATCGTTTTGAAGGAAAACAGATTTTTGAAAAGTAGTGCCAAACATGGACTGCTTTGCCAGATTACAGAGTCGCCACCTAAATATTTTAAAATGGGGAATTTAGGAAACCCTGACTCGGTGCCGAAGGCCACGTGTCCGTCATCACCAAAGTGACTTGGCTCGGGAGCTTGGGTACGATCGGGGAAGGTCAGCTATGAGCACCCCCTTTCGCCCGGTCCGAAGACCGGCCTCTACTAACCGTGATATCCGATTTTGAAAACATTATGCGTTCTTATCCCAATTATTAACCTAGGATTACTATGTGATGCGCACAACACAAAAGTATAGACTAGATTGCCTAATTTGGAAATAAACATTGCATATCCGTTTTGTCTCGAAAAACGTGTTGGTTTTTGCTACTCACAAGTAGGCTAAAATACGGATTTCAATGAGTTGTTCCAACTCACGCAATCCAACCTCCACCCACAGGCATTCAAACAGTAATATCACATAAGCATTTAGCCGCATGGCAATCATACTGTCATGTTAGCATTCACACGCATGCGCCATGCTAAAGCGTAAAAACTTACATCGTACTCCGTGCCAAATACAAGGAACTAGTTAGCAAACATGCATGACCTAGTTCATGTTAAGTGGCTAATGCAGTACAGGCATAGATGCAATCTAGAGTAGGCTCGGCTAACCCTAAACATGGCATATGAAATGTGCGAATAGCACGTATTCAATTTGGAATTGAAAGTACGATGCGGTTTGCATGATGTGCCGAGCCCAATGTATGTAAACAAATGCATGAATGCACGCATGCATTGCATAAGGTATGCTAATTTAGATATGCCCTAATCTACCATCATAAGCGGGTAAATAAAAGGGTAGAAAGAAGTGGGGGTTGGAAGACATACATACCCACTCACACACACTTATTACAAATATGCCCTCACACGGAGGGACCGAATAATAATACAGAACCGAATAAATAACTAACTACTCTAGCTAATTAAATATTAGAAATTAACTAAATTAATTAAAATAATTAATTAATCTAATTAAGCATTAAACCGCCTCGGGATGAGGGCTGGATGCAGCGTGTTCGGGGCTGGCTCGGAACCGCACTGCGTGCACGGATTGCCTCTGTTTCCTCTGCTCTCCTCCTCAGAAAATTACCAAAATCCCAGGAGTGCCTCTCAGGGCACTGGGGAGTACCACCGGCGGGGCAGAGCACCACCGGCTGAAGGAGGAGGCCACCGGCACTGAATTGTTCCATCGGCTGGGAAAACACTGCCGGTCGGCGCTAAAAAGTGCCGGTCGGCACAAAATGTTCTGCAGATCCTGCAACTCACAGCAGCAGAGGACAAACTATGCATGGCAAGGTAATTCAAAGCATGTATGCACAAAACACATCCCACATCAATGTTAATGACTCAATGGGGTATATGCCTCGATCCTCGGACCACCAATCGCGCATTTTCATGCATGATGGCCCTAAGAATCAAGAATGCACTTTACTATAAAATGCATGCAAACCAAATAATCAAACAAGGGTGCCAAACCTCCATCAAACTCACTTAAAGGGGCTTGGCATGCATGTCAATATGATGAAGCCCTAAGCATGGCAAAACTAGTATGCAATATGGACAATGCAAGGTGCTCATGCAAGCATACAAAAAGCATATGAAGCAAGCATGCAAACCAATGGAATAATGGATTTAGACATGAGTTAGGCCACTCAAAAAGGCCTAAAATCAGTAGCCAATATGCCTACAATGGGGACTAAACACACACACACACATGCACATGTAAGGTGGCAAACCCAAGGCATAAACAAGCAACATTCAAGCACACTTAAAGAAGCCAAACATGGACTAATAGCATGCATTAAAAAAAGCTCTGAAATTCGTGTTAAACATGATGCCAAATCATGCAATGAAGCATGCCAAACAAAGCATGCATATGGCCTAGGCTTAAGGCAAGTCAATGAGGCATTGAACCACACCTATGCAGACAATTATGGCATGCATTAATCAACCAAAACAGACTTTTAGCATGTCAAAATAGGCCCAAAGGACCACTTAGATGGCATCTAAGAAGCTTGAAATCAAGGGCATGCAACATGACCAAAACATGGAGCATTTAACATTAGCTTAAGAAGTCACAAAGTGGCATGCAATGTAAACATACAAGCACTTCTAGGGGACTGAAATAGCATGCTAGATGGTTCCAGACCATCAAAAACAATGCAAGCAAAGCATGCTACACACTCATGCTCTAAGGCCAACAAGCCAAATGCAAAGGGGCTATATTAAACATGCTAAGATTGACCAAAATACTTATGGACAGACCTAAAACATGGTAATATGAGCACAAAATCTTCACAAACACAAGTCTAAAACATGCTAGAAATGGAGGCATACAACCTAAGCATGTTAAGGCATAAAGAGGCATTACAAGGCAACTATACTAAGCATGCATAGGAGACCAAAACCAACTTGGAGGCATGTTATATCATGGCAATATAAGCATGGAAAACAACCAAGGCATGCTCAACACACACTCAAACATGGTGCTCCTTTGGAAGCCAAAACTTGCCCTTTTCAAGGACATCAAGGAGAGGGGGTGGCCCCCCTTTCTAGGACTTTAAGGCACCATCTCCACCACTGAAATCCCTCAAGATTTCAGTGGTGGAAAGGTCCAAGCACACAAGTCCCGGATCTCTCCAAAATAGCACAAAAATGAGCCCTTTTCAAGGCCTAAAGGGGGTCAAACTCCCCCAAACCACAAAACACTCTTAATATACAATAAGAGGGTTAAAAATCAGAACTTTTTGTGCCAAACCTAAGCTCAAAAACTGTTTTAAAGCAAGTAAAAATGGAGTGCAAGAAAAATGGGGTAAAAGAGCTAGTTTCTTACCCTTGTTGACCACCTTCACAAAGGTTGTTGTGGTTGCCTCCTTGAGCTCAAATCCACCAAAAACTTCAAGAACCAGCTTCTTGGGACCTCAGTAACCAAGAAAGGTGAAACACTAGGTGCTAGTGTGCAAAGTATGAACTAAAGCACCTAGTGTACAAAATGGGCAAGGAATAGAGAGATAGGATAGATATATGGTTTCTAACCTAAAACCAGAGCTTGCTTTCTGTCTAAAATGGCTGAAACCTCTCAAGAATTCCAAACTTTAAGCCAAGAAGAAGAGCCTTCCTCTTATAGAACTTGTAAGACTTACAAGCTAAGCAAACAAGGGCTCATCCCTCCATACACGTGTATGGAGGGGAAGCCAATGGCACACAGCTGTCTGAAAATATCTCAGAAAGCAAGTGCACAGTGTCCGGCCGGCAAAAATGTCATTTTGACAAAATTTAGTGCTGACCGGCACAAAATAATGCCGACCGGCACAATATAGTGCCGATGGCAACTCTAGCCAGCCGGTGGCCTCTAGCCCCAGCCGGTGGTGTGTAGGGATGCCTCACAAAGCATTCCCTGCCCTTCCAAGGCAAAACACAAGTGTTTGGTGCAAAACCAAACACAAACGGTCGAGTCCGGAGGTCCTGAGGCACGGCGCGCGAGCCGAGAACTCCGGGAACTCCAAACGAACACAAACATGGATAATCACCGAGTGTTCCAACGGTGACGTCCAAGTCTTGAGGACGGTCAAAAATGGGGTGTCTACAGTTGCCCCTCTTTGACAGAACTCGGAAGTCATAACAATGACGGGAGTGAATGTCAAAGCCCAGAGACGACCCATTTTTGACAAGGCCGAAGACTTGGACAAACATACAAAGCGCAAATGGTTGAACTCGCAAGCTGCCTACGTATCCCTTAGGAATCAAACCAGCGTAGTTCAGGCAGGCACAATGCCAAGATAAGATATGCGCCCGTAGGCGGGGGCAAAATGCAACTGAAAATGCAAGAAGCCGAGCATAACTTATGATCATGCAAAGAAAGCTGTAATGAAGCACGCATGCAACAGTTATAAGCTACAACTCCAAACCTACACTACAATGCAGAAAGGATGTAAGAGAATTATGCAATTCTCAAACGTCTCACTCGGGAGATACAATACCTGTGCGGCTCGCCGGTTGCACCGGCCTCAAATGAGCCGTACATACAATATCGTGCCTGCAAAGAAAGCAAACTTAACAGGTACAATATTGTTAGCAATATGCATGATAATGCAAATGAAATGCAAAATGATATGCAAAATATACAAAACTATGTATAAATAATGCAACTAATAATGCAATGCAATTGAAACTATATGCAATGCAAACTACATGCAGGGCAATTGAATCATGATTCAATCATGAGCGGTTCGAAACCACACGAATGTCAAATAGATTGATGGAGGTAACCAGTCCGTCTCCCATAGAACGATGTCTGATCTATGAGTACTTCGCACGGACACGAGAACAAGTATTGGGTGGAATGACATAAGTGGGGAAACGACCCGCTGAGGAGGGAATAATGATCCTAATGCCGGATGCAACAATTACACTACAATGTAATATAATGGATAGATGATACAATGGATATGGCACGCGGGCCAAACCAAATCTCGCCTAGGAAGGGCATGTACACGTACAAGCCATGTCTAACATAGAAAAGGTGTCGAAGCCCTCAAGGCGCGAGCGCACACAGAACTATGAGTGTATAGACGTGAAAAGTATGAGCACATACCAGACCAAGCTCAACCTGGAAAGGCGCAAGCCATGGATGGAAGATGATGCAGTGGATGTATGCAACTAAAATGCAATATGCAATGGAATGGATATTTACAGAAAATGCATGACATATGCACTGTACTACAATGATGCATGACAAATTCATGTTCTTTTTGTTGTTTTTTGAAATGCATGACATATGCAGTAATTATCTAATGATGCATGATAATGCATTTGTTTTTTTTTTTTTTTGAAAATGCATGACATATGCAGTATTACAAATGATGCATGACATATGCATATGATGCAATGACTATGATTGCAGCTTTCCCTATCTTACCAACAGGGCGATATACTAGGTTGGTTCAGTATCCAGAATCGAGGCGTAAACACGCCGCCTCAACCTATGGGGTTTCCATACAGATTTCAAGCGAGGGTACACCCCCTGGGTATTTAAACCAGACTTTAGTCTCGGAAATTCCGAACCTTTGCGTTCTAGGCATAAGCCATTCAAACTCTAGTTTTCACCGTCCCAGTTGGTCTTCTAGGAACTCACCGCAAGCACGGAAGTCGTTCGGGCACGACAAACACCAAAGGACTTGCACCTTCAGAGGATTTAAGGTCTCCTAGACCGGCATGCACAGGAAAATGCAATGAGATGCACATGATGCATGATGTTATGCATGCAAAATGCAATGAGATGCGCAAAACAGCGCGGTGCGTTAGACAACGCGAGTGCACAAGACAGTGCGATGCGCAAGATAACGCGACTGAACGCATGCCAAATGCGATGGGGGTGCACCTCAATGCACCGAAGGTCTCGCACCTCCCGAGGATTTAAGGTCTCCTAGACCGCGCGTGTTTAAGGTCCCGCCGGACCCGTGCGTGTTTTTGGTCCCGCCGGACCCGTCGTTGGGGCAATTTGCATAATGTGACACACGTGCCACACGGGATGCAAAACAATGCAAGTGAGGATGAAATGAAACATGAGGCACGCATACCTCATTGGATGGAAAATGAAGTGCAAAACGAGGCCTACATGCCTCGAGATGTAATGAAATGCAAGATGGGGCACGCGTACCTCATCAGACGAGGGTTTCGCACCTTCCAAGGATTTAAGGTCTCCTAGACCGGGCGTGTTTAGGGTCCCGCCGGACCGGTGGGATCGAAATGCACGTACAGTGCAAACAGGCGGGGTGCGCAAAATAGCGCGAACAATGTAAATGATACAAATGAGGTGGCACACCTCATAGGATCTGAAATACAATGCAAATGAGGCCTGAATACCTCATAGCATCTACCGGAATGCAAATGATACAAATGAGGTGGCACACCTCATAGGATTTGAAATACAATGCAAATGACATGAAACACGCGAGGTGGCACACCTCGCGCGAATGAAAACGCAAAGGAAACACGGGAGGTGGCACACCTCGCGCGAATTGAAATGCAAATGAAACACGTGAGGTGGCACACCTCGCGCGAATTGAAAATGAAATGAATGCTAAGTGCGACATGAATGCAACACGAAGTACAAAATGATGCGGGGTGTGACACGCATGTCGCGCAAAATACAAAAACAGTACAAGTCGCCGAGGACATTTAAAACGGCGCGACGTACCGCACTAGACAAAGTGATGGATGCACGCAGCGCACATAGGGCAATTTTGAATCTTATGAAAGATAAAAAGGATACGAAAGGATACAATCTTGCTTGAATTTGAGTGCCATGCACAGAAGACACGGTCCGAGGTCGAAACGGAGACCGGTTGAGCATCGGGGATGCACTTTCTTGCACTTTATTGATCTATGGAGACCCAAGACCCCTCATCTTGCCTAAAAACATCCTTGGGAGCACCACCGGCTGGGTGGGGTGGTCACCGGCTTCCACCGGCTGCCTAAACTCATCCATGGCACAAAAAAAGTGCGACCGGCACAAAAAGGTGCCGACCGGCAGAAAATGCCTGATCGGGGGCAGTTCTGCCATTTTGCTTCGGGTCTTTTAAAATAGGGCTTGAAACCCTTTCCTCACTTTGCCTCCGCCGAAAACCTCCACTTTCTCTCTCTAGTGCTTCTTTTCCTCCTCATTCGCTCATTTCCTCGAGTTTTCGCGCCATTTTCGTCGTCCGATTCGCGAAGTTCACCGCGTTTCGGACATTTTGAACCGAACAAAACTTTGTTTCGGCGCCTCTTTTGCTATTTCCACTTTTTCGGGACTTGTTCCCCTCGATTTCATCTTCCTTTCCGTGCATTTTCCTCTTCCGGCCTTCCCGGCCATTTCCGACCCTCTCGGGGTTGACTTCCCAGTTGACTTTTCACCTTCTTGCTCGGTTTTCCTTTTCCGGTCATTTTTTCACTACCACTACTATGGCTGACGACGTTCCACATGTCGGGACTCCCCCGGATCACGAGATGGATCCCGGGGTCGAGCTCCTCCCGCTGAGCGAGCGACCATTCGACCCGGCGACCTACCGCCCGGCCATTCACGTACTTCCGCCAGATGGACTCCGCCACTTCCGCGGTTTTGACAAGGCTCTGGACCCGGAGCTTCTGCTGCGCGAGCCGACCTCTCACCTTTCGTTCGGCGCTTCCGAGGTAACCCTTCTGCTCTGCTTTACTTTCTGCAATGTAGGACCTTTAACTGTCAACTGCCGTAGCTAGCTGAACCCATTATCTGTTTAGTTCTGATGTACTGTACTGTAGTTGATTGTAGACAAACTCATAACTGACATCTGTTTAGGACCGACGCACATGCACACACACTGCACTAGTCTGAATCACCCAAACACACGGCACACATTGCACTGCCAATTCGCCGACACCCGGTGCTTATTTGAATCTGAAAACTCGCACGCATGCTAGATTTGCACAAAACTACACCAACACGCGGACACATCACACGTTGTAGTTCACTGAAAACATACCGAGACCTGGCTTCTATTTGAACTTTGAAAAACACGCACACATGCTGTTTACACTGATCCTCATAGGAGCACTGACATATCACAGGCCGTAGCCCACCCACTGGTACGCTGAAACCCGATATCTGCTTGAATCTGAAAAATGTGCACACATGCACCAAGTTTACACCGGAGCATCCAAAACACACTGACGCATCACGCGCTTGTAGTTTACTGCAAGCACACCGGTACCCGGTTTCTGTTTGAATTTTTAAAAATCTGCACGCATACCAGATTTGTATCGACTTTAACATGTTTCCTCAGAACTGTACATCTCATATTGCTTTGCTTGAATTTGCTTGAAACAGGGAGATTCCCATGCCATCCGCAGGTATGGGAATGTCGCGGCTCGAGAGTGGTACTTGGATCTTCCCGAGGCGGTTCGACGCATCGGGACCAGGCGGGCTTTGGTACCTTCTGCAGGGGACTCTCCCAGCTACGGCATGCAGACCTCTTCTTGCTGCTCTGGCGGAGAGGTGGTGGGACACCACCGATTCGTTTCATCTTTCTGCGGCTGGGGACATGACGATGACCCCTTACGATTTCTCGGTGCTCACTGGCATCGGGTAGGGGGTGATCCGATCCCCTTTGATATAGACATGGATGAGTGGACCGCAGCCCAGGTCTACTTACTTGGCGGGCTCCGCCTCTGGCTCGTCCCGGCTATGTCAGGTATTCTTGGTTCGAGGTGCAGTTTCGGGTCCAGTCCGCACTCATTGATGCAGCCCCGATGACCCTAGAGGCCGTAAGAGATATGCACGCGGCTTCTTGATGTTCCTATTCGGGACGACTCTCTTCGACGACCGGGCGAACACAGTGCCCCTCTGCCTTCTCAGCGCACTAGTGGAGTCCGGGACTCCTGCGATATGACTGGGGCGGCGCCGCTCTGGCCACTCTACGGTTATATGAGCTCAGTCTCTCGTGGCAGTGGACAGCTGCTAGGAGGCTACTGGCGAGCCTGGGAGGTATGTCTTCTTCTCTACTTTACATTTCTGTTCTATACTTTCTGTATTTTGTACACTGCACACACTGTAGTCTGTATACTGTACACACGGCACACACACATACTCCGCTTTACACTGACTGCACACTGTTCACGCTGTACACTCTGCACAACACAATACACAACACACGGCTCCGTTATTTCTGCTTTATTCTGCATCCTGCTTGATCTGATAGTCATACTGACGTCTGTTTTGCAGCTGTGGGTGTACGCCTACTTCCCCAGACTAGAGCCAGTGCCAGAGGCGGAGACCCCTCTGGTCGTCCCCTTCTCTCGCCGTTACGACGGGCGATGCGCCGGAGGCCCCGGGACACTTTTAGCTTCTTCCGCCGTTTCTTCGACACCATCACCCCCACCGAGGTATGTTTTACTTACAGTCCGTTTAAGCTTCGCTTTCAAGCGTACATTTCTATATCAGTAGATAATCAACTGTATTTCATTTCAGGTCACCTGGCAGCCGTGGGCTCCACTACCAGCGGTGATACGAGATCGGTATGCCGGCGCCATCGAGACCTCGCGCTACCGGATTCTCCTGGAGGGCCCGGTCTGTCGGGCCTGGTACCTGGGTGAGCGTTTCATACGCCAGACCCTAGGGTTACCGGAGCAGATAGTTCCGATCCTTCCTCCCGAGCGCATGAGGGAGACTGAGGGGTACAGCTTCCAGCAGATGGAGGACTACACCCTTGGCTGGGCCGTGGACGTAGATGCCGACAGGGGCGAGGGCGACTACTCAGAGTACGTCCGGACCTTCTTGATGCGGCCTTTGAGGGGGCTCCCGAGCTGATCCAGCGAGACCTGCGGCGCCAGCGGCCCGGGCAGAGGCAGGAGCAGGAGTGGGGTCGTCACAGAGGGCTCGAGCTCGCGGCAGGAGGGGAGTGCAGAGGGGACGAGGGACGGGCTGGCCCGCTCTGCCTACCATGTTGACTTATAGGGGGCAGAGTGGGGAGACCTACCAGATCCCTTTTGCTCCTCCTCCGGCTGGTCACGAGTTGGCCGGCATTCCCGACTTGCCTCCGGTATGTATTACTTTATTTCTGCATCTTGCATTGTTATTTCATTTCAGTTCATTCAAATATCCCACAGAATACTGATGTATTTAATACTTTTGCAGGCTTCCTCCGAGTATACCCGTCAGTCTGTGGAGCTGAATGCCTCCCTGATGGGGATGCTGCAGCGGACTCTCGACGCTTGGCCGTCTACAGCCTGCCGGTATGTTCTTCTGACCACAGTCTCAAATCATACTCTGTTTCGCACAATCTGCTACACTGCACAAAAATCTGATAAACTGCTCACGGCTTTCATACACTGTACTTATACACTGCATCTTGCACTGATTCACTGTTCACAGCATTCACACACTGTACTCATACACTGCATTCTGTACTGATAAACTGCTCACGGCATTCACACACTGTACTCATACACTGCATTCTGTACTGATAAACTGCTCACGGCATTCACACACTGTACTCATACACTGCATTCTGTACTGATAAACTGCTCACGGCATTCACACACTGTACTCATACACTGCATTCTGTACTGATAAACTGCTCACGGCATTCACACACTGTACTCATACACTGCATTCTGTACTGATAAACTGCTCACAGTTTTCTGATGTGTTTGTTCTTTGTATTTTCAGCCTCCTTTCCCGATCCCTCCAGTGGGTGGCGCTGCTCCAGCTGGGCCTCCCCTCTCTACTCGGGATGGCAGGATATTCCCTCGCACTAGAGGGGGACGTGGTCACGTGGGGAGCAGCTCACGAGCTCCAGTTCCAGGAGATGGTGAGTCGGAGGCGGGGACGGAGTCATTTGCGGAGGAGGCCGGGGACAGCTCGGGCTCGGGCTCCGACAGTGACAGCTCCGACGATGCTCCTGTGCTTTTGCCCAGGAAGAGGGCGAGGACTGATCCTCAGGCATGAGGCCTGCTGCTGATGATGATGATTTTGCTGCTTCTTTTCTTTATTTCTTTTCTTGTACTTTTCTCTTTTTGGTAGATAGAGTACTATGTACTGCCGCAGGCAGATTTTTTTGCTTTCTTCAAAAGTTTGTACTCTGAAAGAGATTATATAAAACAAACTTTTTATCTGAAAAGTGTTATGTTTACATATCTCCTACTTTGCACTGCATTGCATCATATTACATCTCGATGTAACTGAAATTGTTTTACTGCCTGGAAATTG
This sequence comes from Camellia japonica, assembly GCA_030407325.1. Taxonomy (NCBI): domain Eukaryota; kingdom Viridiplantae; phylum Streptophyta; class Magnoliopsida; order Ericales; family Theaceae; genus Camellia; species Camellia japonica. The sequence continues at coordinate 34,516,559 of JAPPVO010000036.1, read as the reverse complement.
GGCACTTGCACTGTAATAATCGGATAACCAACCAACTAACAGCAAACAAATCATACAAACCACTGCTCAAACTGAACACAGCCCACATTCCGCTGGGGATTAATCTGCATACAGCCCATAACCCAACATTCGGTCCATTCCGCACACGGCAAACTTTGAACAAACAGCCCAATCTGACAAGCCGGATCACGGCAGGCGGAACTGACTGAAATTGAAACACACTCGGATGTCCCAAATTTTCCATTTCTTCTCTTACCTCGCATGGATGTAGAGAATGGCACGGCATTCTGAGCACAGACGATTTTGAGGTAAAGAGAGGTTTTTAACCTGGGTATCGAGCCTACAACTGGACACCGCCGGAGAACTCAAGTACAGAAAGTAAAAGGCACACGACCTAAACACAACGAGACACACTCGAAAAAGACTCAAAACTAAGTTGAGACTAACAAACCAAAAGACACGACACGGACGTGTTTGAAAACAAAAGATCTTGAGGAGCCAATTCTTCCGGGCAGGTTTCCCACCCTCTCTGATTTGTGATTCTCGCATCACTCGGCCCTCGAGCTCGGTTTTTCTCACAAGACCTTCTTCTCACTTTTCTCTCGGCTTACACCTCTCTATTCTTTATTCTCTCATTTTCCATCCCTCCCCTGAGTGGTTGATAGATGAATAGGAAGCGGCGGATTCATGCCCGATACAGCTAGCTCGCGGCTATTCCTTCTGGTAGATAGAGCGCCTTTCTGGCAAATGCGTGCTGACGGTGGGGGGAAGACAGGATACCTGGCTCAACTGTGCCCCTAGTTCATTATTCTGACCATTCTTTGTTTTTTTTTTTTTTCTAAAACAGTTTTGATCAAAATGAACGCCAGATTAGCGTGCTTGGGCAATTTTTGATTTGAAAATCATGCAAGTCAGGTTGCAAGCACTGAAAGTTTTCCTTTTGGGTCCAAACATGGTCCAATTTTGGAGAATGAAATAGTTTTCGAGAAACTAGCCAACCTCAGTAAAAATTTTCAAAAACTATTTTTGCAAACAGTCGATGCGCAACGAGCACGGAACTCACCATCGAGATGCGCAACCTCGGATCGGAGGCAATTTGGAAAATTGCCCCTGGCTTAAAAGGGGGAGAGGAAGGGCAACGGAAAGTTGCCCCTAGTTTGGATGACGACTGAGGGCAACTTTGGCAATAGATGGCAACGGAAAGTTGCCCCTTGTTTGGATGATGCCGCGGCATGCCTATTGATGATTGAGCTCGACCGGGCTCTCAGGCACGGAGAGGACGAAGACAGCCACAAACAATATATGGACACAGTCGCCTTGAAAGCGTTGGTGACTGGGTTCCAGAAGGAAGTTGATCACGCAGCTCCAATTGTTGCAACCGAGACATCGGATTCGGAGGAAGCATGGGTAATCAAAACCATTACATGGACTGAGACGCTATGGAAGCGTTGGGGGCTGGACTTCAGGATGAAGTTGCCTACGTATCCCAAACATGGGAATCAAGCCTTACGTAGTTCGGGTTAAGGTACACTCGGGTATTTTAACCTTCACTGTTTAGGCTCTAACTTTTGCCAAGGCGCCCAATGCGGGTTTTCGACCTTGCGAGCTATGTTTTTCTTCTCTTTTTTTCTTTCTTTTTTTTTTCTTTTTTTTTTCTTTTCTTTTTGTTTTCATTTTTTTTCTTTCTTTTCTTTTTTTCTTTCTTTTTCTTTTTTCTTTTTTCTTTTTTCTTTTCTTTTTTTTTTTTTTTTTTTTTCTTTGCTCTAACTTTTGCCTGGACCGCCCTTCCGGGTTTTCGGCCCAGCGAGCCTCTCAAAGGGTAAAAGTGTAGCAAGCCATGCCAAATGGTTTTGAGATTGAAGCCTCTCCGTTCCAGGAGTGACTGTTGTGTTGATTTGCAGGAATCCATCACGGTTGCTTCATGAGCCTTGCCTGGTGGGATCTGATCTCCGATCTGGCTTTGCCTCTTGCTCGAGGGCTGCTTCAAAATGGGCCACACAGGCGTTTCATGATGACGTTTGAATGAACGGTTCCGGTTTGCAAAGAAGATCGAGTCTTGAGGCTGAGAGCGATCCTGGGCTACACAATCTCAAGAGCGATTCCACACAAGTCTTCGCGAGACTGCACAAAAATTTTGTTTTTGAAAGTTTTTAAGAAAGCGACAAATCGCTCGTGCTGAAGATAGTGTGGAACAGTCTGGATCAGGCCAGGGTCCTCCTCAGTACTCACGCCGACAAGCATGATTTCATTCATAAAAGCTTAGCATGCGTTTCTTTCTTTCAAAATGATCAAAATTTTACAAAACCCGAGGAATTACTTCCCTTCGTTTTCATCACCGCAGTGTTTGAAAAGGGTTTTATGAAAGCTTAGGTCATCATAACGATGTTCAAGGCACAAGAGCAGGCGGTATGTACTGTCGTTCCATTCACACCCTCTGGCGGCTAATTCAAATAACAACAAATACAGCACATAGTCATGGCTGTTTCATTCAGATTTGTGGCATAACTGGCTCCCTGACAGAAACAGACTCAAAAAGCAAAAACAACGATTTATAAGACAAAACGGTGTTTGAGGCAACAACCCCGAAATCACCTGGTATACTATAAAGGGACTGACTCATTACAATTAGACAGACCCTTAAGCAAAAGGAATGTCTCAAAACAATGAGACAGGCTCAAGACAAAACAGAAGACTGACTCGACACCCAAGTCAGAATTTACAAAAATTAATTTAGGTGCCCAAAAATGCGTGCCAAACGCTATCCAAAAATGCACCAACACTGCCCACAGGCGATTCACCTTCTGATTACATACTCGCAGTATCTGTGTCCTCAAAATCCAAGAACTCTGTAGTGACTGACTTGGCTGAGGTAGGCGGGAGGATAACCTCGTTGTCAATCAATCCTGCACCTCGTGACGGAGGCGGAAGCAAGTGTCAGTAGCATGGCCAGTCTGCTGGTGGTACGCACAGTACAGAGAGTCATGTGCGGCAGGGAGATTCTTCGGTAGGGGCGGGCTCAAGGGTTAGATGCCCCTTTTTGGCCAAAATCAAAATGCCCTAGACAAAGGCATGTAAGAGGATGGAAGGCCCTGCCCTCGGGCAGGTACTTCGGGGCCTGAGCACTCTTGCTAGATGCACTAGCGAACGGATCGGCGGGTGCGGCCTTGGATTTCTGATCCCTCCGGGTGCAAGGTTGGGAGTGGGAAGAACTGTTTTGGCGTGACGGGGCCTATCCCGGTTCTCTGATTGACTAGAACTGCCCTCAGGCGGAGGGGGAAAGCACCTCCACAGCTTTTGTCACAACTGCAGATACTGTTGCTTGTTCATCCCCTGGCTTTCAAAGCCTCTACTGCCCACAGCAGTTGTTCGATAGGGTCGGCATCTGCCTCCATCTTGCCTTTATCTCTGGCCTCGGCCTGATTCAGAACTTGGTTTGATGCGTCGTTACCATAACTGGAGGTCATCTCCGGTTGGTTGAGTTCAATCACAATTCGTCCCAGTAGCGGGGGCTCCTGGGGTACAAAGCCTCCGACGTATGGTGCGACTGGCGGCGAAACTGTCATTCCATAGGCGAGATCCGTCACGGATCTTTGAAGATCACCTATCATCCCCATTAGTTCAAATGTAGTGGGCTCGCGAGCCTGATATAGCTGGGGAGCCCAAACCGGGTGCGCGGCCGGCGATCTGGGCGGATGCGGCATGTCAACGGTGGTTCATCATGTAAGGTGATTTCTTGATCCAACGCGGCCGTCATGACCACGATTTCTTCTGAATTCTGCGTCATGCTAAGTCCTGCCGCAGCAAGGAAGAACTAACTGTTCTGGATTGGCCCTCTGAATCTCTAACTGAAACGAAAACAAGCAGCATTTCAGCCCCAGACAGATCAAGCACGGATGTAGCCGAATAACTGTACTCTACTACTGATCACTGTTTCCCAGAATCACTATTCAAACTGAACTGATACCGCACAGATACAACTGATTCTCAACAACACTGATATGTGCCCTCGGGCCGGATACCCAAACTTGTAAACTGATATATGCGTTCCCTGCAGAGATACACTCTAAAAGCACATAGCAAGTAAATGAGAGCCAATACACCCCTATGTTGGGGTAGGGTTTCCCTGTCCTATTTTGTCAGGAGCTAGGGTTTCACTACGCACACAGCGGTTTCAAACAACCTAATCGGGTAAGCAACCTGTCCTAGTTTGGAATGGTCACTATGGATCCGAATATGCACTAGGTCGAATGGTCAAAAGGGTGCCCCGGTAAAACCGGGGTTTGTGTTCCCATACTGTCAGAGCCCATAACCGGTCAGCCTTATGGTCATGCCTTGACAAGACAAGCCTCCGGCAAACCGTCAGGAATGGCAGATGGCCAACACGGTGTCCTAGGCGCACCAATGCAAATGCAATGCAAAGAGACACATAAACGAAATCAAACAGGATATCACGAGTTCGAGTCAAGCTCTCTAAACTCCCCAGCAGAGTCGCCAGAAACTGTAACAACGCCCGCGGGGGACCTCGCTACAGCTCGGACTCTTCCGTTTTGTTTGGATGGTGCGGTTCTCAATCTGAACCAAAGCAGTCCATGTTTGGCACTACTTTTTCAAAAATCTGTTTTCTTCAAAACGATTTGCCAGAGGTGGACTCTTTGGTTCAGATTGAGAACCGCACCATCCAAACAAAACGGAAGAGTCCGAGCGTAGCGAGGTCCCCCGCGGGCGTTGTTACAGTATTGTAAGAATACTGATCAACAAAGTCCTCAGCCAGTTCTTCCCAGTTTTGTTTCACTTTATCTTCCAACTTAGCGTACCAAGTGGCTGCTACACCGGACAGGGTTCTTCCATATAGAGAGAGTTTTTGTGGCTTAGTCAGACCCATCGGCTTTAGGACATCCAAGAAAAGTCGGATATGTACCATTGGATCCCCAGACCCGTTGAAACGGTCAATATGTGGCATTTTGAATTTGTCTGGGAGCCGGATAGCAGACTCAGTGTGCCCATCCTCAATGTCGGGAATGGAGTTAAGGCCCTGTGCTTTTTTGAATTGCTTCTCGAGGTTCGCAATTTTCACTGCGGTCAGATCGAGGTCATTAGCATCAAGGGGATAAAGCCTCTCATTAGGCTGCACCAAGGGTCTGAAAACTCGGGCTTGAGCCAACCCTTCTCGAGGATGTGGACCCTGCAAATCTTCAGCTGGCGGAAGTGGGTCAAAGTTCGGCTGGGGTCCCAAAGCTGGATGAGAGGCAGACGCCCCAGATGGGCGCTGCGTTTCAATACTGGTCTCAGCCTGCATGGCAGTTCCCTGATTTAGCGCTGTTATCACGGCCACAAATTCTTCCGAACCCTGTGCCATCACGGGCTGCTGATTCTGAACAAGGGTGATGTGACTGGTGACTGACGGATCAGATGAATCGGTAAGCCCTGACTGGCCTTTCTTTGCCTTGCCTCAGCGAAAGAACACTGGTTGCCCTTGAATTGAATTTCTGACCTAACAAAGTCTATCAGCACTAGTCCAATGTACCCGGGGGATATCGAAGCCTTCTGAAGCTATGGTTCCAGGACTACCTAGCAAAAGAGAAAACATGCAGTATCTCAGCCTGATTTCACCAAAACGGATATGAGCATAACAGGATGACTGTGCCCTCTACTGAATTCTGCCCCAAATTCTGCCTCAAAACTGAATCTGATACCCGCAGATAACTGATTCCTAAAATACCGATATTGGTGCCCGCAGGCCCGATGCCCAAACTTGCAAACTGATACATGCATTCCTGTAGAGACGCACTCTAAAGCACATAACAGATAAGTGAGAGCCAAAACACCCCTATGTTGGGGTAGGGTTTCCCTGTCCTATTTTGTCAGGAGCTAGGGTTTCACTACGCACGCAGCGGTTTCAAACAACCTATAAACGGGTAAGCAACCTGTCCTAATTTGGAATGGTCACTATGGATCCGAATATGCACTAGGTCGAATGGTCAAAAAGGGTGCCCCGGTAAAACCGGGGTTTGTGTTCCCATGCTGTCAGAGCCCAGAGCCGATCAGCCTTATGGACATGCCTTGACAAGACAAGCCTCCGGCAAATCGTTCGGAATGGCATATGGCAAACACGGTGTCCTAGGCGCACCAATGCAAATGCAATGCAAAGAAACACACAAGTGTAGTCAAAACCAGCTATCATGAGTTCGAGTCAAGTTCTCTAAATCCCCAGCAGAATCGCCAGAAACTGTAGACGTCCCGAACGCCCCGGAGGGTTAAGTCCCGTTCGTCATATTGGGGTCACTACAGTTCAAGGACTCAAATGTCACGGTTCTTAATCTTGAACCAAAGAGTCCAAATCCGGCAAATCGTTTTGAGAAAAGATTTTTTGAAAGAAGTGCCAAACATGGACTGCTTCGCCAGATACAGAGTCGCCACCTAAATATTTTAAAATGGGAAATTTAGGAAACCCTGACTCGGTGCCGAAGGCCACGTGTCCGTCATCACCAAAGTTGCCTCGGCTCGGGAACTTGGGTACGATTGGGGAAGGTCACTTCGTGAGCACCCTCGCTCGCCCGGTCAAAGACCGGCCTCTACTAACCATGATATCTGTTTTGAAAACATTGTGAGTTCTTATTCCGGTTATTAGCCTAGGTTACTATGTGATGCTCGCAGCAAACAAGTATAGACTGGGCCGCCTGAATTGGAACAAAACATTTCGTGTTTGTTTGTTTGAAAATGGTTTGATGGTGCTACCCGCAGGTAGGCTAAGACGTGGATTTGCCACCCTCGGGTGGGCTTAGAAAAACATGATTTTGCCACTATCTAGTGGGCTTAAAACAAACAATCAATGAATTGTCCCAATCCAAGTAACTCGGCCTCCACCCACAGGCATTCAAGGCAGTTATATCACATAAGCACATAGCCTCATGGCAAGCATGCTATTCATGGCAGCACTCACACACGTGCAAGGATGCTAAAGCATAAAACTCACCGAGCACTCCGAGCCAAGAACAGAAGATCATTAGAAATCATGCATGATCCTAATTATACAGAAATGTCTAATGCAACGCATGCAAAATGCAACTATAGCAGGCTCGGCTATTCTAAACTGGCATATGAAATGCAACAACTATCAAATACTCAACTTGGAATTGAAATACAAATGCAATTTGTATGATGCGCCGAGCCCGGTGCGTGCAAGACAGATGAATGATGCAAACATGCTGTCATACTGTATGCTAATCGAAATATGCCCTATATCTAACCATCATAAGCGGGTAAATAAAAGGGAGAAAGAAGTGGGGTTGGAAGACATACATCACACTCACCCACACTTATTACAATTTTGCCCTCGCGCAGAGGGTCCGAATAAATAATACAGTCCGAAATGAAAGAATAATACAGTCCGAAATATACAGTCCGAATAATATACAAACTCCTAATTAATTAACAAATTAACTAAGAAAAACTGTAAACTGGCATGCAAGCCAGGGCTGCCTCGACTCTGCTGAATGGTGTATGTTTGGGCTGTTTTGCGCGGAAATCTACTGGGATGCCCCAATTAGCCTCTGTTTGCAATGTTTCTCGAAAAGCGTGCCAGACTCCGAAAAGTTGCTGATTCTCTATTTTGCTGCAACAGAGAGCAGGAAAGGGGCATAGCAATGTATTTCACAAATATATGCATGCCTCGATCCTCGTGCCACCAATCACGCATATCGATGCATGATGGCCGAGGAGTCGGATTGCACAACTCAATATAGGATGAATGCAGATGAATGCTACAACAAAACCTAACTCCATCATGGGTAATCCTGAGTGTCGGTGACTTGGGAATTGAGACCCGTTCCGTCACTCGGAGTACGAAACGTGCCTCGTTTCCCGTGCCCGGGCTAACTCCTATCCCGAACACGATGCAATATGCATGATATGCATGAATGCAACTAAAATACAATCCTAGCATACACAATGCTATGAAAATGAGATGCCTCGAAATGCGTGCACACGGGCACGCAAATCGAGGCGATGATCCTAAGGCATGAAATGGCATACGCAATGCAAATTGGACTTACACTAACATGAGTGGACCTCAGCCACACTCACATAAGAGGCCGACGGATAAAAATGAAGCGCCTCGAAATGCATGCACACGGGCGTGCAAACCGAGGCAATGGCCCTAAGGCATGAAATGACATGAAATATGATATACAATGAGACTAAAATGAGATGTCTCGAAATGCGTGTCCACGGGCACGCAAACCGAGAAAATGGCATACGGAATGCAAAATGGACTAAAATGACATACGAAATGCAAGATGGACTTACCAACATGAGAGAGCCTCAGCCCTACTCACACGGGAGGCCAATAGATGAAAATGAGATGCCTCGAAATGCGTGCACACGGGCACGCAAACCGAGGCAATGATATAAAGCATGAAATGGCACTCCAAATGCAAATTGGACTTATACTAACATGAGAGGGCCTCAACCACACTCACATAAGAAGCCGTCGGATGAAAATGAAATGCCTCGAAATGCGTGCACACGGGCGCGCAAACCGAGGCGAGGGCCGTAAGGCATGAAATGACATGGAAATGATATGCAAACATGCAAATGGAATTTCAGCACCCACAAATGATGCAAAACAGTCCCGAAAGGTGGGGAAATGACACCAAATGCACGGATGGTCCCGCAATGCGATATTAAACACCCGAAATGGCCTACCCATACTAAACATGCGTAATTGGTACATGACATGCAAAACAGTAGCAAGGCAGCCCCAAAATAGCATTTTTCAGTCTAGAAACAAGGCCAAACAGCAAGCATAGATAGGGCAACAATAGCATGCAAAAATACGGGCCAAGAGAGGGGTATTGAAGCAAGTGATCCATGATGCCCAAATGGAAAATACCCTTCTACAATACTATGAGGGACTAAAAATATGAACAATTACAGTAGATGACATCCCCCAACTCAGTATGAAACATGCTAAAAATGCTATGCAAGATGAGGATATATAAGGCTATAACATGAAGTACCCTAAACATTCATCAAAACAGCAAAGACCCTTAATGAAATATGTCAAGAAGATCAAAATATGACTCTTTCCAGTTCTGATGATGGCCGAAATCAGTAGCTAGATAAGCTTAAAAAAGCATGCAAGAATGGGGGCCAAAGAGGGATATAATGACAAGTATAACATGGAGACCCCCAACAAGATTGATCCCTTCTACAATGTTGTAGAGGGACACAAAATAAGCTTACTCACAGTTCATGACATGCTCCAAAACAGACCACATGTAGGTCAAACAAATCATGCAAATTTACGGTAAATATGAGAGATTATGAAGCAAGTGCATGATAGAGAGGCCAAACAGGGTTGATCCCTTCTTCAATGTTGAAGAGGGGCTCAAAATAGGCCCACTTTCAGTTTACATTATGCTCGAAAACAGATCACTCATAGGCCAAAGAAATCATGCAAGATTAAGGCATACCAAGGGGTATTGAAACAAGTGCAAGATAGTGATCTCAAATAGGGTTGAACCCTTCAACAAACATGTAAAATGGCTCAAAATAATGCCCCTTTCAGTTAGGGTCGGAGCTCAAAACAACAAGACAATAGGCTAGAAGAATGGTGCAAAAAAGAGCTACAAAAGGGGAAATGGCAACTTACCCTTGTAGACAAGTCTTGGCTGCCTTCTTGGACCAAATTTGCTGCCTCTTAGCTGCTGGAAATCAGCTCCAAGTGTTGGAATGGAGTGTGGGGGTCTTGTGCTAGGGGTTGATGTAGAAATGGTGCAAGAAAATGACTTTGGAGCTTGGAAATGGAGAGAAAATGGAAGGTGGAAGGTATGGAACTCTCCCAAAATGTGTCTAACAATGTCCAACCCCCATCCAAGAAGCCAAGCCTCTCCTTTATAGAGGAGAGGCATCAAAAATATCTCCAAGACCTCTCTAATCCTCCATACACGTGTATGGAGGATGGTCCAATTGGAAATCAGCTGGCACATCTGGAATACACTGAGGGAGAGGAAAATGGCCGGTCAGCTTAAAGGGGCAAAAAAAGTCATTTTTTGGTAAGTGGCCGGCCGGCTGGAAAAGGTGGCCGGCCGGCCAGGTATAGGAGAAAAATGGCCGGCCACCCCCTAGGATGAAGCCCCAGAAGTTATCTTTCCAATGCCGCAAACCTTGCATTAAAATTCCTCCTGTAGAAAAAGTTATGCCAGTTTTGGTGAAGCCGCGCAGATTCAGTCCAACCGGACTTCAACCAACCATATCTCCTCCCCCCGGATTTGGACTTAGGAGATTCTTGAGTGAAAAATGAAGCCCCGGAAGTAATCTTTCCAATGGTGGTGGCCTCATATTTTAATTCCTCTTGTGCAAAGAGTTACGCCCGTTTCGGTGAAGCCGCGCAGACTTTTCTCCTTCCCGAATTCATGCTGAACCACTTTTGACCAAACAAAAAGTTGGTTGTCAAAACAATTGCTGGCCTCCCACCCTTCAGTGACCTTCCTAGGGATAAAACAGAGGTACCTGCCAAAAATGAACGAAAACCGATGCAAAACGAATGCTCGGGGACCAAAACATGCAGTTCGGGGTCCCGAAAATAGGCCGTTAAGCACCGAAAGTGGTGTTTGGCCACGAAGTGGGTATCTAAGACCCCAGTGTCCCTTGAAAGGGAGCAAATAAGATGTATGCCAAAAACCGAAGGAATCGGAGATGGTTAGGCGGTCCCGAACCGAGGCACACGGCCTGACGGCTCCGAAAACCGGGAACCGGGCTCCGAAATGGGAAAAATGGCTTACGGCCACGAAATGTAGTCCACGACCACTGAGAGATGATCCACGGGACCTCTCCCTCCCTCCGGAAGAGAAACAGAGAAAACCGAGTCTGGTTCGCAACCGAGGCAAGGTACAGAAGAGGGTTCGGAAGTCCGGAGGCAGGGCTCACGGCCGCGACTCTGAGACTTCTAAACGAGCACGATATGCAACATCACCGAGCGCTCAATCAGTGACGTCTGAGCCTTAAGGTCGGTCAAAAATGGGGTGTCTACACCCCCTTGCTTATTGCCAGATTGTCTTTTCTACCTAAAGGGTCGACCCCCTTGCCCGAAGGGTCGACCCTTGTGTGTTTTTTTTCAAAATTTTGGGGTTCAAATGGGCCCTACTTTTGAGGGTTTTTGGACTTATCTTTTTCATTGACCTTAGGGCTATTATCTATTACTATAAATAGACCCAAACCACACCTTTCTCATAATTTTCTCCTCTTTTTCCTCTCTAAACTGAGAGTCTCTCTCTCTTTCTCTCAAAAACTCACTTTTTCCACTTCAATCCTTAGATCTACGCTCTTAGAGGTGTCTTCTCACCTTGATCCTTTGAGATAACTTGAAGATCTTGTTAAGGGCTTTCTATTGGTCCGAGAAATTCGTGGCTTCGTCAACCTTGAGTTTTTCGGGTTTTCCTCCTCACGACTTGAGGTAGGGACACTTTTACCTTAGTATTTCTTTGTTTTGAAGGGATTTCATGGTATGGTTGTGATTTGTGAGTTAATTGGAGAGTATTGTTGGATCAATCTCATGTATTACATAAATAAACCATTTTACTTGACTCTTGCTTGAGATTTCTTTACTCTCTCTTTTCAAAACATGTATATAAATGTTATTACAAGCCATATCTATAATAGAGGAGAAAACCCCCCAAATTTGGTAAAAACCCTAGATTCTCCTTTTGAGTTAAAAGCACCACATTGAATGGGGAATTTCCTTGATTCATGAAATATTGTGAAAAATAATAGATGAAGGATGTGGATGTTGATATAGTAAAAGATTTGTGGCTTGGATGTTATTTGTTTTTCATAAATCATGTGTTTATTCAATTCTTAGGTAATGTTGGATGGTTGTTGATGGAATAAAATATGAATGAATTGTTAATTGTGCATGAGTCCGGGTAAGAGTCGGTTTTCCAAATGTGGTGTTGTTTGGTACCCGCGGGGGAGTTTAAAAAGGTGCTCAAATGCCCTGTCTAGGCTTATCGTTGGACGAATATGGGAAAAATGTTTTTTTTGGTTGTCCACATAGTCCTGCCGTATGATAGCCAGCAAAAGTGGAAAAACGGATGGTTTTCTTTGGGTGTGCCCACTCCTGCCGTATAATAGCCGGCAAATGTGGGGAGTGGTTTTAAAAAACAAAAGTAAAAGGTGTTTTAAATTGGACTCTTATAGGTGGACTCATGGTTTGCTTTCTATGGTTGTGAATGTTTGATTGTTGTGCTTGATGACATGAATAGTCACTGTTATTATTTGGTTGTCATGGATCTGTATGTTTGTTAAGGATTATATGTAAAGATAAATTTCCATGTAATGTTTGGTCGCAAAGATACTATAATCTTATTCAAAGGATTAAATACTTGGTTAAATGTGTTCCTACTGGGCATATAGCTCAACCCTATCTTATCTTTTTCAGGAAATGATGGAGTTCCACCTCCTTGAAGGGTTGGTCAAGCAATAGCTCTTTTTTGGAAAAGTTGATCCATGTGTATTTTGTTATGTTGAATTGGAATTTTTGTAACACGACTATTAATTTATTTTGTTGTAATTGTATGCCCTAGAGGCTTATATTTTGTAAGGCCACCTAGTTCATTGAACTGGAATACGAATTCTGAACATTATGGGAATGTATATGATGAATTGTAACCTCTTATCTCTTAGTTCAATGAGAAGGTGGACTTTTTGGGTATATTGTTGTATTTGTTTTGGCCTATTCTTGTGGGAAAATTTTAGGGCGTTACAAATGGTATCAGAGCCAAAGGTTAGAATACCCCGAGCTCGTGGGAAGTGACGTGTGTCACAATAGGGTCCCTAGGCTAAGACGGAATGCTTAGGATGTCTTGTGTGTTATGTGTTTTCATGTGACTATGTGGGTATGGGGTTAGAATCCTATGATATGGCTTTTGTCCGTTACATTCATCGAAATCCTTTTGGAAAGGCACTTGATCACTGTTCTTTCACTTGGAGGTCCTTGATTGCCATGGAACTAGCTAATATCTTAGGATGACAACTCACGCGTGCTTTTATGTGATTGTATGTGTGATTGTTTGGATTATTCTATGTGGAAGTTTGTGTGTTTACTTGGTGTATAAGTGTAAGGATTAAATATGGAGCACTTAAGTGCGGCAGGTTGGCCTTGAATTTAATATTGTCTCTACTTCTTATAGATGTCTGGACGTGTTAGAGCACGTGGTAGACCCCGTCGGGGAGACAGGAATATTCCAGCCCAACCCGAGATTCCTCTGCAAGAAGGAAGAGTGGGTCAAAATAATATACCCATTCCACCAACCCAGAAGCTATGGGGACCTTGGCTAGGGAAATGGCAGGGGCTCTACGGGAGTCCATGGAGATATTGAGAGCCGAACAAAGCGGCTAGAACAATTGAGGGAGAAACAAGAGCTTCCTTTTTGAAAAAGGAGTTCTTTCGATCCAATCCCGCCGAGTATAACGGTGAGCCTGATCCGATGAAAGCAGACAAGTGGTTGGAGCAATTGGTCAAGTCCTTTGAGATCTTAGACATTCGAGAAAATGAATTGCGAGTGGCATTAGCGGCCTACCAGTTGAAGGGAGAGGTCGGCCAATGGTGGAAATCCATAAAGAATAGGGTTGAACATACTTGGGAAGCATTTGTGCAAGATTTCCAAGATAAATTCCTCCCTCCTACGACTAAGGAGCGGTTGAGGAAGCAGTTTGAGGAGTTATTACAATTAGATACACAAGTGGCGGAGTTTGTAGCCAAATTTACTAGCCTCTTATGTTTTGCACCTGAATTAGTGGCAACTGAAGAACGGAGGTGCTTGAATTTCAGAAAAGGTTGACACCGAAGATCCCGATGAAGGTGGTTGGCAATATGATACGTGATTATGACCGTTTAGTTGAAGCGGTAGCTCATGTGGAGATTACTGTAGAGGCCGAAGAGGCAAGGTAGAGATTGAAGAGAGTAGGACATTCTAATGCTAAGGGTGACACAAGTTCTTCAAAGAGGTCGAGGGGTTCATCATCATCCTTTCAATCGCCTCCACCACAAGCCAAATCCTCTAGTTTTGCGATGAGTGGAAGTTCGGGAAGTATGACCCTGAGTTGCTGGTGCCTGTTATAGATGTGGCCAAATGGGTCATAAGGTTACAGAGTGCGGACAGAAAAGTGGAGCATGGTCCCAACCTATGCGTCCACAGGGTCAATCTCAGAATAGGAGCCAGCCCCAATCTTGTTACCAATGTCGTCAGCCAGGACATTTGAAGAAGTTCTTCCCCTAGAAAGTGGGGACTCCGAGTGTAGCAGGGTCTAGATAGTCAGGAGGTTTACAGATGGGTTAGGGACAGAGGCAATCTTATTAACCGGTTCAGTCAAGACAAGCATCCAGGACAGTTCAGAGAGCCACATCTGCTCAATCCGCACAACAAGCTTATGTTTAGAAAGGTGATGTAAGGGAGCAGAGGTCACATGGAAGAGTATACGCTGTCACCGCTTCTGAGCAAACGTTGGGGCCATCAATTGTGAGAGGTACATTTCTTCAATTTCAATACTTGGGCGAATGTGTTGATTGACACTGGAGCATCACATTCATTTTGCCACATCTTTTGTATCATTGTTGGGGTTAGAGAGTAGGCAACTGCAATCTTCACTTACAGTGGAGTCACCAATTGGGGGTAAAGTCATTTTGACCCAAGGATGTCAGGGGTGTTAATTAAGGTGGCGGGTCGACAACTTCCGTTTAATTTTGTCCTGCTGGAAATGTCAGGTTTTGACGTTATCCTTGGTATGGATTGGTTGTTTACTTTACCGAGCGACCATAGATTGTTATCGAGAGAGAGTTACGGTGTGCACTGCAAGTGGTGATCGTTTCACGTTTCTGGGAGACAAGTACGGTAGATCCTTACCGTCCTCATACTATCCACGTGGCCGGGGCTAGTTTAATTCTCTTTTAACTGCCTTTTTGGATAATGGAAGTGGTGTAGTCGGGGCGAATTTCCAAAGGTAGTATGTGAATACCTCGATGTCTTTCCTGACGATCTTACAGAATTACCTCCTCATAGGGAAGTAGAGTTCACCATAGACTTGCTTCCGGGTACGGCACTATCTCCTTGCCGCCATACAGATTTGCTCCAGCTGAATTGGTGGTTCTAAGGAACAGTTGCAAGAGTTACTTAGTAAAGGCTTTATACCCCTGGCACCTCACCTTGGAGCCTCGGCGTTGTTTGCAAAGAAGAAGGACGGATCCTTAAGATTGTGTATAGACTATCGTAAATTGAATCAAGCCACCGTCAAGAATAAATACCCCTTGCCCAGGATAGATGATCTCTTCGATTAACTTAAAGGCTCTCGTTGTTTCTCCAAGATAGATTTAAGGTCGGGTTATCACAAATTCGAGTTAGAGAGGAGGACATTCCCAAAATTGCTTTTCATACCCGATATGGTCATTACGAGTTCTTGGTTATGCCCTTTAGGTTGACTAATGCTCCAGCCACATTCATGGATTTAATGAACATGGTCTTTCAGGAGTTTCTTGATAAATTTGTGGTCGTCTTTGTAGATGATATTTTTATCTATTCACCTTTCGAAGAGGAGCATGAAGGGTATCTTCGTACTATCTTGCAACTTCTTAGGGAGCACTGTTTGTATGCAAAATATGAGAAATGTGAATTTTGGCTTTTCGAAGTGAAGTTCTTGGGTCACGTAGTTTTGGGAGACGAAGTTATGGTGGATTCTTCAAAAATAGAAGCTGTGCAGAATTGGGAGTAACCTAAGAATGCCTCAAAAGTTCATAGCTTTCTGGGCTTAGCCGGCTACTACCACCGATTTGTAAAGAATTTCTCGTCCATAGCATCACCATTAACTAGATTGACCCGTAAGAGAGTAAGGTTTGTTTGGGGCGAAACTTGCTAGAATGCTTTTCGAGAATTAAAGCTTAGATTGACCACCGCTCCAATTCTTATCATTCCGGAATGAGGTTTAAGTTATACAGTATATTGTGATGCTTTAGAGAGGGGTTGGGATGTGTTCTAATGCAGAAGGTAAGGTGGTAGCATATGGCCCCCGTCAACTGAAGACGCATGAAAGGAACTACTGACACACTTAGAACTAGCCGCTGTTGTTTTTGCTTTGAAGTTGTGGAGACACTATCTGTATGGTGAAAAGTTTGAAGTCTTCTCTGACCATAAAAGCCTCAATACTTATTCTCCCAGAAAGACTTGAATCTTCGCTAACGAGATGGATGGAGTTTTCTAGAGACTATGATTTGAAATACACTAACCACCTTGGTAAAGCCAATGTAGTAGCGGATGCTTTGAGTAGAAAGTCGGTAAGTATGATGGCTAGTCTAGCGATAAAGGAATGGAAGATGATGGAGGATGCCAATGAATTCGCTTTAACACACCATCGCCCAACCTACCTTGTTGCAAGAGTAGTTAAAGCACAACTAGGTGATCAAAAGTGGATGCAATTAAGGGAGAATTCTTCAGAGAAGGAAGAGAGGGGTTAAATATTCATGTAGATTCTAGTGTTCATTACCTCGACTGATTGTTTGTATCTGAATTTATGAGAAATGAAGTTTTGAAGGACTTCCATCATTCCAGCCTAGCTGTGCATCGGAGGCACTAAAATGTCCGTAACTTGAGTCGTCAATTTTGGTGGAGGGGTATAAAAAGATGTAGCCTTATTTGTGTCTAAGTGTTTGACATGTCACAATTAAGGCTGAACACCAAGACCGC